>VMKM01000490.1:0-302500 GCA_008360985.2 Macquaria ambigua
ACACACACACACACACACACACACACACACTCCCTCTTCTACTGACATGCACATACATATACATGGACAGCTATAACTGGACAGCTTGCATTTGTATACATTTCTGTACCTTTTTGTACAAAGACGCAACACACAGCCCTGTAGATCAGCATCGAAAACAGCCTGCAAAAAGCTGCTCTGAATTTCATAAACCGCACACAGTGTGTGTGTGTGTGGGTGTCCCTCCTCAAGGTGCAGAGACTGAAATAACACCAAACATCTCCTAGTTTGCCTCACTCTCAAAACTTTATGAATTTGATGAGGATGGATAAATATTCCATCTGCTGTGTGTGCGTGTGTGTGTGTGTGTGTGTGTGTGTGTGTGTGTGTGTGTGCGGCTGACAGTCTCCCAGCAGTCTAAGCCAGTGTTATCCCTCCAGCCGTACCAATCAATAGTATATCTGGAGCTGGCGGCGCGCTTCGTTCCCCCAGCTCTTCTCTGCAGCTGCCAACAGGGTGACCAGCTTAATTCTCACACAAACACACACACACACACACATAAAACAGCACTCATAACTCTCTTATTCACTTCCACGCACATGTTGACTTGCACACACTGAAGCAGCCGCCTGCATCATTAGCAGTAGTGTCGAGTGTGTGAGCTCAGTTCAGTTAATGACCAGCTTTCTGTGGTATTGAGCTGCTGTGGAAACTCACAGGCAGCAGTGTGGTGTTTTCTCTCACCTGGTCTCAGTGCGCCATGACATTTAACATCGTTTACAGTTGGGATTGTACAACAGAACCTCATCTGAACCTTCATCTGACACTTATTAGGAGAAACTGCCAAGTAAAATGTTACAAGAATAGGACTACTTTTAGAAACCTTTCATTATGTGGTGACTGTAAATTACAGCAACTCTCTCGCAGAATTGTGGGCTTTAAGATGCAGGATTCCTGATGTGCAATATCAAGATAAGATTGAATACTTATCACTGACTGAAACAAGAATTTTTTGGCTCCTGAGTGAGAGGTGTTCACCTTTTGTTAAAGTGCCCATAAAGTAATTATTATATGTATAAAAATTATAAGTATAGTTTGTTGGTTATGTATTTTCACAGTCTTGTCAGTCTGCAGTTTGGATAAACAAGTCTCTATTCTAATCAAGCTATTTATGTATTAATGACACTTGATGCTATCTGCATCTGCCACCCATCTCGCTACTGGTAATGGCAGATATTAGTTCAGTGTTAAAGTATATTTTAAACTCTTCTTTAAAGTCTTGATATTATGACATTTGCTATATAGTTTTATCGTGTAATAATACAAAAGTTGTGTCAAAAGCATGTTTTTGTGTGAGTACTTTTGTGCATGTTTGCATTCATGTATTTGTGTCTGTTAGCGTGTGCTCACGTCCACCCTGCCTGGTCCATTATTAACAGTGAGTGAGATGTTATTATTATTGGCGAGATGTACAACATATGCTGTTCTGGCTGCTCTCCAGCCCTGCCTGTCTGTCTGTCTGTCAGTCACACACACACACACACACACACACACACACACACACACGCAACACAAGCACACATGTACACTCATCATGTTAATAAGCTTATTATGTTAATGAGGGCCTCAACAGCACCTGAAATACCTCTCTTTCTGCGTCTGCCTCCCCTTTCCTCCTCTTCCTCGCTCTTCCAGAGGTGAGCGCACGGGCACATGAGAGGATGAAAGAGAAGGAACGAGCGAGGGAAGACATGATTAGAGGACGGAGACGGCAGGATAAGACAGGACAGCGCAAGGAGAGCAGGCAGGAAATAGGAGTAGGAAGGCAGCCCAGACACAAGACTTTGATACGGGAGTGACTTCTTTCACAGGACCTCTTTCCCATTCCACACGCTCACACACACAACACATCAGCTCACAGTACTGTACCTGTGCTAGCCAGCTTGAAGGTTGGACTGGCCCTGACCCATGTTGCGGGCTGTTCCTGCCTTTTCCATCCAGGGACGTTCCTCTCTGTCCCTGCCAGGAGAGGATCAGTGTGCCAGAGAGAGCTGGCAGGGACCAGAGGGGGCATCTGGTGGGCCACGCTGACTCCCTTACTGTAACAGGGGCCTCTGAAGACCTGCCATCCCATGGTGTTTGCCTCTGTATGTGTGTGTGTCTGTGTATGGAGAGAGAGAGGGGGCTACCGTCTTCACCTCAGTCCTTGTTATCTGTGCAGCTACTTCTGTTCATCTCCGACAACTTTTACCATTTTTTATTTTTCCCTTGAGCAAAATGGCATATTGACTCTCCTTTTGCTGTCTTTCCTTGCTCATCTGTCTCTTCATCGAATACCTTGGGCAGTCTGTATTGTCCAATAAAATAAATGCAGAAATGCAGAATAAAAGCAGATGTCCAATAAAACAAACGGTCCCATTTAAAAAAGCTGAAATTGTACGTCTGTCTCTCTCGGCTCTCCTCAGGTCCTGGAGGACAACGACTATGGTCGGGCGGTGGACTGGTGGGGTTTGGGTGTGGTGACGTACGAGATGATGTGTGGCCGACTGCCGTTCTACAACCAGGACCACGAGAAGCTGTTTGAACTAATCCTCATGGAGGACATCAAGTTCCCGCGCACTCTGTCGGCCGACGCCAAGTCCCTGCTGTCCGGCCTGCTCATCAAAGACCCCAACAAACGGTGTGTGTTGAGGTTAATGTAGGTAACTGTGTGTGTGAAAACAGAGACGTTTACGGGTGTACTATACAGACAAAAAAATGGCAAATTGAGGGTCATGGAAGAGGTTTGCAGGTGAATAATTTATGTCCCTTACATTTAAAATCATCTCTTGGTTGCTACATTTTGGACACAGAGTGATTCATTTTATTTATTGCATTCCTGAAGGAAGGGAGCACAGCTTGAATAAAAATGTAAAATTTTCACATACTTTCTAGCTTACTACTGGTATATCTATTTTGTAAGAAAAGAATACTGTTCTTTACTTAATTACTTGGATGTGTGTGTTTCTCATGGTGTTTAATTCACCAATTGACCTAATTTCTGTGGTCCTCTGGATAATTAACCCCTCATCTATGTATATAACAGCAATAATAGAGACAGTGTGTAGGAGGTCTTTCACTTTTAATCAAGTTATTTTGCTAAAGAAAGTAATAAATATCTCTTCATCACTTCTGATGACTTTTGATTACTTTCTGTTTAGCTTGTTGGCTCATGTTGCTTCTACTGATCTTTTTGTTTGTTTTATAAAATTCCTCTCCTCTCTTCTCCTTTAGGCTCGGTGGAGGACCAGATGACGCTAAAGAAATAATGAGACACAGTTTCTTCTCTGGCGTTGACTGGCAGGATGTCTACGATAAAAAGGTATGGAGCATCATGATGGTAAAACCGTATTACTGTAGTGTACTGTACATTGTTTTGTACTGTCTAATAAAGCATAGACAGTACACATGGCGGAAAACAACTCACTATAAAGATATGTACTTAAGTTATTTAACTCTGCATTTTCTCATGTTCAAATTTTATGTATTGTAATTGTGTGATGAATTGTATTTGTACAGAGGTTCGGAGTTAACTCATGTAACACATGTAAGCACGCACATATCACACATGAACACACATGGTGTGTGCATCAACACACAGGCAGTAGTATAAAGCACAGGGCATTATGGAGAGGTGAGACCTTGTATCCTCAAGGTCTGTCAGTCTGTGCATGTGTTTGCTCGTATAACACCACCAAGTGTAAGTCAGGTCCTGTGTGGCAACACTTACAGCATGTTAGACTGGTGCTGAGCTTCCTCCCTCCACTGTGGTCTCTTCTCTCCCCTCTGGATCACTCTACCAGCTCTCCTGTTCTTCACATCCTCCTTTCCTCTCCTCTCCCCTTTCTTTCCTCCCCCTCTCCTCCTTTATTTTCCTTTCCTCTTCTCTCTCCTCCCTCCTTTGTGGTAAAGCAACACAAAAGTTGAAATGTAAAAGTAGAGAGACAACACACAGGTCACTTTGGAGACATTACATAGATTTACATTTATTTTCTGGAGACTTAACCTATCCCTTAAACTACCCCTAACCACTGACCCAAAAATCAGCTTTTTCCCAGTTGGGGACACGGCTTTTGTCCTAAATTGGACAAGCCGTCCCCAATTAGTCTGAAATGTGTCTCCGAAGGTAGCCTAAGTCAGAAAGATATTTACACAGAGTGATACAATATGACTGAATTTTTTCATCCTACTCAAGATATCTGCGGCTGTGTTTTGAAGCTGTTCATTGGCTTTTACAGACACGACAGGAAATGTGGGGAGAGAGAGAGAGAGAGGGGTATGACATGCAACAAAGGTCTTCCGGCCGGGAGTCGAACTGCAGATGTTGCAGTAATGTGATAAGCGCTTTAACCATTCGTCCACCCCAACTGCAGGACGTTTTGTGACATCCAGAGTTTGATGTCCTTCAAGCAGCTGTTTTGTAGTTTGGAACAGCAGTAGCCACTGTTATTGTACAATCTAATCTTTCCTGTTTGTGTCCTCCTCACATCTCTGCCTCAGCTGGTCCCTCCCTTCAAGCCTCAGGTGACGTCGGAGACGGACACCAGATACTTTGACGAGGAGTTCACAGCCCAGACCATCACAATCACTCCACCAGAGAAATGTGCGTCTCTTCTGTCTCTCTCTGATTCTCTTTCTCACACATGTACGCACAAACATATGCCCCCATTAAAATTTTTTTTTACATAGCTGCAAATATTCTCAGTGGAGAGAGAAATATAGAAATAAACAGAGTGACAGAAAAGTTCATTGTCTGGTTTGGAGTGTGTGTGTATCAAGTGTTGGGGAGTTAAATATTACATGTTACTGGTAAAATAGCACACGTCCCACCAAAAAATGTATGTGCTATATATGTTTGAGTCGTTATACTTGGAATAATTTCTGCAGAGGATCATGATGTTAATAAAAATAAAACTAGCTTTTTTACTCGTATGGATTACTTTAATAATTGCAGTTTTGAGACAGTTTATCAGTTCTGCCTCTCGTTCTTCAGGTGAAACATTTCCACTTGAATTAACCGAGGGAACAAACCCTCAAAAGTGCCGTTGTCTGTTTATTCAAGTGTCTGTAATAGTCCTCGGGCCACATGCAGCTCTTCACAGGCTTTTTGAAATAAAGACGCTGGTTTCAAAATGTTCGGCACTGAATTATGCATGAGTGGATCCGATGTGTTTCTCTGCACTAATGTGAGGTTCCACTTGTTTTGTGGGTCGCACATCAGTTAGTTAGCAGGAGATTGGCACATCAAAGACACACTCGTTAATTGAATCGTGTTCTGTTAAAATCCACAGTACAATAACGTACCACAAACACAGTGCTTTGTAATGTTTAATTATATTTTGAGATGATAAAATCAACCTGGTAATTTTATATGTTTTCTGTTGGATTTTATGTGTTTATATTAACTGAAAAGTGACTGTTAATGGTAAGTAATCAGGTCATTAATTACCTCTGAATCCACATTTTTCTTTAGTTGACGAGGACGGGATGGACTGTCTGGACAACGAGAGAAGGCCGCACTTCCCTCAGTTCTCTTACTCTGCCAGTGGGCGGGAATGAACTGTCCATCACAGTGACATCATCACAGCTGGTCTCTGAGGTCATCAAAGTGGGACAAAGAGACCCACAGCTTTGGACCGACCCAGAACGACCCAGACTTGAAGGACCAGACTTTGCCCTTCTCTTCCTCTCCCCTTCCTCCTCTTTTTCACCTCTCCAGTCTGCTTTTTTTTATTTTTAATTTTTGTGAATCCCTTTTTAAAGAGAACTTCCAGGCAAAATTACTTTCTAATCCTGCACTGCAACCCTAGGTGATCCGAACTGTGATGTGATCAGTTACTATGTAATGTCCCTTTAATGACAGGAGCATCACCGGTGGCCTGCTGTGCTTTGACATGTGTCGGTCCTGCCAAACTCTAAAAAAAGTTAGACAACAGCTGATGCATTTTTAAGGAGACGTTTTTGTGACTTCTTATCTGTAAGATGGAGATACAGCATTTTAGGTCATTCAAACCCAAACTGCCGTTAACAATTGTATCTCAGGCTTTTACAGACAGACGGATGCTCAGACTTAGAGAGACTTGGATCTGAGTTCGAATCCTCGCGTAAATAATTCTGGGATTGATTGAGGCTGCCTGGCATTGAGGAAGCAGTTGTCATCAGTGAGCAGAATATGCACACCTCATGTTGTCAAGCGGGATTTGACTCAGGTTTTGCTCTGTGCAATTCATTATTGTTGTTGCTGCTATTTCAACTACTACAGGTACAACTACTCCCACTACTATACTACTACTTACTGCTACTACTAAAACCCGGTGCTACACTATTAGCTTAATGCTGCAGATCATTATACAGGCGCCAGCAACACATCAACCACCTGTATTTACGTCTATGCTTGTACAGCTGCAGAACAGGTGTTGCTATTACTCCTAATGTACTGCTATTACACATCAACTCTGTAGATTAAGATGATGATAGGATGTCATGGTTGTGTGTGTGTGTGTGTGTGTGTGTGTGTGTGTGTGTGTGTGTGTGTGAGGTACTATTATGGGTTTGTGTTGAAGAACGCACCTCAAAGCACAGCAGTTCAGAAGGATGAAGCTCCCCAACCATGAGCTTTACTACGTTACCCACAATGCAGTGCAAGGTGGTCGATATATCCATCACTGCGGAGGTGAAAATGAGAGGAAAACGGTTGGTTTGAATGTTCCCCCCAAAGTTTTTTATTTATTTATTTCTCTTCTTTACTACAAACCCCTGTGAGTTTAAATCTCTACTGTCCCAAAAGGGAAAACAAAACCGAAACGGTACTTTGTGTCGATGACGGAAAGCTTTACTGTGACATGTTGTTGTCACGGCTTTGGGAACCACACGGCTGTACCTCTCTGTGTTTGTGCAGGAAAGGGAAACTGCAGCAGGAACAGATTCACCACAGAGTGAAAGGAGAAGTCCAGGATGGCAGGGTTGTGGTGAGAAGAGAGAGTACAGGTGAAAAGCTCCAAGAATGGTGAAATATTTATAATGTGATAATTTATGACGTATTGATGAGTGAGGTAACAGCTGATTTCCTGTTTCCTGTGAGATTCTTATGAAGGATTTAAAAAAAAAAAAAAAGACATTATGGTCTGTGAGGAGGTACGCATCAACAGTTATGGGTTTACACCAATCACAGCAATGGCTATAATATATATATGTTCTATTTATTGTTCTACTCATCAGTTTTATATTTAACTTTTTCTATTGTTATTACATTATTCTAGAAAAAAAATTATTTCTTAGGGCTGAGAGAAAACAAAAAGGCACCTCAAGAAACAAAAATGGCTGAAGAATGTAGGAGGGAAAGCAGATAGCCTTCCTGCTCCATATTATTGTTTATTTTAATGATGTTTTTGTGTTGTTTTGTGACCAAAATGTGACAGCCGAGAGGTGATGGGACACGTTAAAGACAGATGATAGTTTACTATGAGCTTAAAGAAGATTGGGACAACGATAGAGACCCAGAAATGTATTTATTTAATCACCTATTCTTCTTCAGCTTCATCCCACAGGTGTTTAGTATGAAGGATCATCTCACCTGATTGGATATTGAGACAAATGTCCCCCATATTTAATCTTACCACAGGTGTGTGTTGGTGAAGGCTGAGACAGAGTTCAGGGAGAAAGATGAAGTGGAAGTTGAGCAGAAAGAAAACAAGTGCAGCACAGAAGTCTGAATGTAAAGCGGTAAGGATGGAAAAGATTCAATACTGAGCTGTAAGTGCTACTGTTTACTGTAAGTGTGTCGAGATAGAGTCTAGGAGAGCGTCGAAAAAGAGGCATAATGTGAGTTTGTGAGGTCGGTCAGTGTTTTCCTGTCAGGTCTTTGGATTTTAGATGAGAGAGCATTTCCCCCCCAATAACGTTACCTTTATTTAAGAGTGGGGATGATCAGAGTTGGGCCCGGACCACTAAACCACTGCACTCTCCTTTGTCTTTAATGTGTGCTGTCATTTCTCTGGTCTGGGCTTTGTTTGTTTGCGTCGTCATGTCTTCCAGTCTGACCAACAAGATTTAAAATCCCCTCAATTTCTCTTGTCTTCAAACGCCAGTAAGCCTTACGGTTTAGCTTCAAATAAGTCAAAAAACTTTGACATCCAGCACTTCAGAGTCAAGAATATATTTTTAAAAATGTAAAATCACAACTGCATCTTTAAAAAAAAAAAACACATGGAACACGTCACCTTCAATATCTGGATGACACGGATTAGAAAGAGAGCACCAGGGGATGTGCTCTCATTAGGCATAGAAAATTGTATTCTAATATATTTATTTGAATTTTTTTTATTATCATCATCGACGGATAACTTGAATTTCTTTTCTATTTAATTTATTTGATGTCATTTTGTTTTGGAGTTTAGCAGTAAGGGGGTGTAGTCGTGTTTCACTCTGCAGTTTAAGTCTTCAGACTTTGTTCTAAAAATAAATGCCTCCTCTTTTTTTCTCTTTACAGATATCTCTTATACGACACATTACCTGTTTTTCCGCTGCTCTTAAGTCCATATGCTTTACTCTTGCACATCCATCAAATTGCTATTAGCTAGCAAAGGCGCTTTATGGCAGAAAGTATAAAAGGATGGCGCTGGCCTGCATGCTGTAGTCCTCCTCTGTCCGCACTACCAGTCCTGAGTCAAAGTGGCACTCTGAACTCTTATGAAAAATACTTCTCTGTGATCGATTGAGCCTGTCTGGCACAGCTAAAGCAGCCGAATCCCACCCAGCTGGCACCGGCGACAGGCTCAAGCAAATGCTCCCGAGTATTTGGAAGGATTTCAGCTTTGATTTGACCCAGGTCTGCGAGTGACTGAGGAGTTCTAGCTGTATGTGCACGCTTACCGCCAAAATCATTAGAAACCAGAGTTCATAAAATATCGCTTTGTAGCTTTGGCCACAGCACTTTCACATCCATCACTTTTGATATGATTCAGAGGAATCTGATTCAGCCCTGCTTTAAAGGAAGATTTTTAGATTTTATTTTTATGTTTTTAAGAAAATGAGGATTTGTAAAGCACATCTCCCCTCCACATACATGCGACAGCTTTGATGTTGCTCTGATGTCCAGAGTTGGCAAAACCTGGGTGATTGTGTCCCACATGCCAGAGACGAGTCAGTGCTGCTACTGCAGAGTGGGCTGTGGATCATGCTCGGTGGACATTTTCAGTAAATTGGTCAGTCTTCATAAACTAAAACGTTTGGAAAAATCCACTGAGCAGTCGTTGAAACTCCACTCGTCTTCTGTTTTGAAAAGTTTTCCCTCCGGTGAGCCTCCAACTCTCCTTGTTCAATCCTCCACAGATTCAAGTTCATTTACTGGCAGCAACAATGCCAGAGGCTGATTCTGAGGTCAGAGATCATAAAAAAATAAACGTTTTCCTTCAACTACTGCAAGTGGTGAAGGTGGAGCTTAGTAATCCTCTTCATCAATGTGGGTTTCCCCTTAAAGACTGAATCAGTCGCGGGCACGCGTCAGTAATTTAACTTTGGTTGTTATCACCAAACAGAGGTTCTTAAACTGGATGCTGAAGTTCAGTTTAAGCCTCCTCACAGCTTTACTGGTGTCCTCGACTGGCGTGAACCTACAGTATGTGAGATATCTGACGCTGCACTGACAGTGTTCACTCTTAAAGCTGCTGCTGTTTGTACTGTACATCTATCACACACCAGATCTGACTCCAGTAGAAGTATTTGAATAATATGTAAAATTCTTTCAAAGACCTCAGCTGCTCGGTATTGATCTCGCCCGTTGTTAATGAATGGACGGCGTCAGCCAAAAATCACAAGCCACACTCAGCCTGGCGTTTAATGCAGATAACAAGTAAATGGCTCCAGTGTTTGGAAGGATTTCTGAAAGTATTTGACCTCATGTCTGCGACAGAATTCCTCCCCTCTCTTCTCTCTCTGGTATTAGTCTACTATCATGATTATTAACATGAACAAGCATGAGATGCATTTATTTATAAACAGCAAACAAAAAACAGCAAACGTACAAATATTACAAAGTGTAACTGAGTTTTAATTTCACGTCCACGTCCATCTACTGTAGCTTTACAGTTATGTGAGACATTTTTCTGGACAGCTGCCAGCTGTTCACAGAGTGGGCCATGTTTCCCTGAAGCACTGTAATACTGAAGTGAGCTCTGCTCTACGACACGTCAGTGGAGCAGAGACGATGTCGACTCTGAGAGAGTGTTGGGAAACTCGGCAGATCGATCAAACAGCCTTTTTCTGTCCCTCATGCTGTTAGGATGCAGTGCTGCTGGCCAGTGAGGCCGCGAGGATGTGAAAACAACAAATTACCATCAACATGAAGCTGTTTTTTACATTGTACATCCTTAGTATTTTTACACATAAAATGTATATGATAGGGATGCACATTATTTTCCTTCTTACAGACAGCTTCAATAAAGCACGATGTCAATCTGCTGCAATGGTGTCGACTTGTTGTTTGCTTTGTGGCTAAAAATACTATTTATTATCTTCTGAACTTTCAGCTCAGTTCAAATGTTAAAAGAAAAAATGAAACATGAAAGCAGAGATATTATTCAGAGTTCAGGCTTTACTTTTTCCCATAAAAAATGTGAAACACTATTTGTTCTGAATAAAATAAAATGTAGAAAGTTTGTATTAAAAGGTCCACAAAAAATAGTGCACCAGTGATTTTGCTTATTAAATCTGTAAAACAACAAAAACCATCCTAGAACCTCTAACCACTCAATATATCGCAGTAACAGTCTATTGCCAAATGTGAAATATAAAATGGAAACCTGATTTAAACATGTCTCAACATGAAAAGTGGACAGTGTACCTTAATGCAACACACCTGTCTCCCTGCACATCACCCCGGGTGAAAACATAAATAATGTATGTTTTATATGTTCTTGTCGACAGGAGATTTCTGAGAGTGAAAACATCCAGATCCAAACAGACAAGAGGAAGGAACAGGCAGGTCAGACTCATGTGGACAGAGTATCGACTCGTCTCGTGTTCGGGAGCTAGAAAGACAAACCCACACACACAGCATTCAATGAAACTGGTATCTGAACGCCTCACACACATAATATCTCTGATAATGAATCAGAATATATACAACATGTTTTTCAGCAAATCCAGAAGCGGACACGATCATTAGTCATGAAGGGACAAAAGTCTTCTTACTGATTTTATTTTTGTAAACTAACAACTATAACGTGCACCTGGAGAGAAAAGACACCATCACTAATTCATTTAGTAACAGAACAGTGAGTCACACGCTCTGCTGTGTGTATGAGAGGTGGTGTGTGTGTGTGTGTACCTCTATGTGTAGGTTGTGCATCTCCTCGGTGAGTGTGTTTCTCTCCTGCATCAGCTGGTTCTGTTTGGCCAGCAGCTCACACACCTGCTGGGCGCTGCTTTGACAGTGACGGTCCAACTGCTGCAGTCTGCAAAACACACACACACACACGCACACACACAATATTGACTGAAACTGTGTGAGAGCAACGTATCCTCCTGGCTGATATAAAACCAAATGTTGTAAATATTGAAAGAGAGGCTGGATCCACAAAGAGCTTTTAATATCACTGGACTTTGTGTTGATCAAGTAATCCACACTGTTTACATGAATGTGACAGCAGTGTTAGTTTTATAATTAGAGTGCAGATGAGGAGGTGATGGTGTTGGACAATACTGATCGTAATGAATGGATCAGAATAGGGTTGCAACTAACATTTATTTTCATTAGCGATTCATCTGCTGATGATTTTCTCAATAAATCGATCAGTCGTTTTATCTATAAAATGTCAGCCAGTAGTGAAAAACATCAGGTAACGTCTTCAAATGTCTTGTTTTGTCAGATCAACAGTTCAACGCTCAAAGATATTCAGTTTACTCTTCTTTGTGAGAAATAAATAGCTCAAATCTTCACATTTGAGAGCATGTGCAAATGTTTTTTTGTTTTTTTTAAGAAAAATGCTAGTCTAAAATGATTACTCGAGTATCCAAATAGTTGCCGATTAATTTTCTGTTGACCGAGTAACAACAAACTGTTGCAGCTCTAGATCGGACGTTATTTTACAAGTAAAAGTCCTGCATTCAAAAGTGTACTTAAGTAAAAGTATTATCAGCAAAATATACTTAAAGTACCAAAAGTAGAAGTACTTGGCCCATGTGACTAATAATGTAATTTTTAATTTATCTGTTGTAGCTGGTCCCGGTGCAGCTAGTTTTAACTACTTCATATATAGTTAGGTAGTTTAGTTCAGTGGTTCACAAGATAAATCTGGGGGGTTGAGATGATTATTGGTGTTGGACAGAAATAAATCAAAGGTCTGCTACATAAATTCGTAGTGATGTTTTGGAATTTTTCTCTAATCTTTGCTTTTTGTTAAATATTGGACAATTTTCCCTCTTTGGGTCTTGAACAGTTATTAAAATGAAACCATATGAGAGGTTTAGAGGGGAAGTCATTCTTCGGTGGAACTGCTAACAACTCATAGACGTCTGAAACCTGTGTTAAAGGTTCCCTGTGGAGGTTTTGACCTCTAGTAGCGCTATGGAGCTGCTTTTCTATGAATGGGTCACCGTCCACGAGGACGCGAACATGTGACACGATACACATCCTGCCACTGGTTTCACACTATTCCACTGATCAACAGGTGGCTGTAACGCGCCAAAAAATGTAGGAATGTGCAAACAAAGGCAGCGAAGAAGAAGACTGCAAGCTAGTAAACACGAATGAAAACACTACAGGATTTAAAACTCAGCTTTGCAAATGTTTCATGAGGAAGGAAATGCCTTCAATGCATTTGTTAGACCTCAATGATACAATGTGTTTTGGTGAGTAACAGTGAATGTAAACACAACTTTTAACTACAAGAAAACTCCATAGGGCACCAAGTAGACACTGCTTTTTTTTACAAGGGGGTTTGTATTGTATTTCATAAGCTTATATTGTGTTTTTAATGAATTTGAAACTACAACTAACTAACTACAGCTGTCATTACAGGCTGGTGAGAAAGTTGTGTGTGCAGTTATGAAGCAAAGTGTTGATCATTACTGGGACGTCCCAATTAGTGTGTCCCCACTGACACAGCCGCTCCTGCAGACAGTGAACTCTTTCACTGCACACTGGGTGGGTGTGTGTGTGTGTGTAGGGAGGTGGTGTTTTCCAGCTGGGGTTTGGGGGTGAGGCTGTATGAATAGTGTGTGTGTGTTGACTGTGTTTGGGGGGTGTGGAGGTGGAATGTCTGTTAAGAGATTTCCCACCAGCAAATCCATTATTTCATCCATTCATCCATCCATCCTTTCAGTCAGTCATCCCCTCCTCTAGTGCAGCGGTGAACTCATTCTCTCACACACACACACACACACACACACACACACACACACACACTCCCCTCCCCTCCCGATAATGAGAAAGAGGAAACTCTCAGCACTCGAACCCACATTTGCATACTCAACCAGTCATCCATATTTATATTATAGGATTATACAGTATATCATTCACAGGGGCCATTTTTTCAGTATGAATACTTTTACATTTTGCTGATGATACTTCTGTACATTTACTTAAGTAGGATATTACATACAGGGCTTTTACTTGTAATGGAGTATTTTATATTGCGGCATCAAAACTTTTACTCGACCACCACTGTCTCACAAACACATCTCAGCACAGTACAGTGTGTCCGTGGTTCCCGACATGGAGGTCGGGACCCTCAAAGGGTCACAATAGAAGTCTGAGGAGTGGTGAGATGATAAATAAAAGTTAGGAATGAGTCTTTTCCAAAATCTTTACTTTTTTCTTATGAAATACTGGAGAGTTTTAGGTCTTTAGGCCTCAAAAGACAATTAAAATGAAACAGTCTGAGAAGGAAACATCACGCTCTGGTTGAACTTGCAAGGAAGAGTTCCATGGATATAAAATATCACAAGCCAAATCCCCCCCCCAAAAAACCCACTGCACTATGTATTGACATGAGGGTAATCATCTTTCACTTTGTCCGTCACTGTTTCAACAGGTTCAGAAGGCGACAAGGCAGGAGTGATGCATGAGATAAAGAAGAGGGAGGAGGAGGAGGAGGAGGAGGAGGAGGAAGAAGAGAGTTGTGGCTGGGGGCAGAGAGAGACAGCGAGAGGTAGCTGGGGGGGGAGACAGATGCCCCTGCCCTGCTGGTCATGTTGGCAGTGGCAGGGCTGCCTGTGTGTGACAGACGGGGGAGGCGAACATCCCAACTCTCCTCCACAATCTGCTCCCTGCTCTCCCCCTACATTGTCCTCACTCTGCCCTGCGCTGTCTCCTTTTCCACCGCGGGGTTTAATCCTGCTCCTGCCTGTCCCTCTTTGTCAGGAACTCCCCTCCTCCATCATCATCAACTTTCTCATCACCATCAGTCCTCCCTGTTTACATCCAGCTATGATCTGCCCTCCTTCAGCCTTCCTCTCTCCTTTCCTGTCTCCTCCAGCCCGACCGAAGGCCCGCTGGCTGGGCGGTTTATCCCAGTCCTGGAGGCCGAGGGCGATGACTCCCCTCCCCGCCTGGTGTTCCTGCAGCCGGCTGCCAAGCTGTCCTGACCAGCCACCCCCTCTCTCCTGCCTCCCACTCTCCCTCTCCCTCCTACGCCGTCACACAGCACGACACAGCAGGCCACCGCCACGTCACGCAGTAACACACACACAGAAAGAGCCCCGCTGTGGTGAGCGAAGACACAAGATACAGACCGATGTGCCACACGCAAAGTGAGGGAGATATCAGCTACACATACACACAGCGGAGGACCTAAAGGTCAGAAACAGAGCCTGCTGTTCTGAAGCTGTAAATGTTTGATGAGGGAAGAGTTGAGAATGTGTCGACTGAAGGCCTTTAGCTCCACACCAGCAAACTAATCTGAGTCATGCTGAGAAAATGCCAATCCTTATCCAATCACAACCTCTGATTTTGGTATGTGTAGATGCACCAAACGCTTCAAAACAACCTTATATACACAGCAGTCTCTTTTAGAGATTTGTGGTGATGGCTGGCCAGCACTGAAATCCACTCCAGGTTTGTAAAGCAGAAGATGAGTCAACATTGTTTGCCAAGAAGCGTTTTACACTTTGTCTGCTGGTAGAGATAAATGTGACGTTGTGGAGAGGATTTATTCACTTATTGATTCAGAGTATGTGAAGTTATTTCTCTGAGGTGAACCACAACTTGCCGACAGACGACATCCTGATAAGTTAACAAAGTAGGATCATATCATTCTCCATCTCTTTCCAGAAACACTTTCCCTGTTGATCTGTATAATCCACAGAACTGATATCGCAGCAGATATCTTGAAACCTGGGCGAATAAAACCAAATTATCAACATGACCAGATTCCACTGGAGGTACGTAAGAAAAGTTTTTTTTTGTAATTTGGCTGAACTGACCCTTTAATTGCCAAAACTTCAAGTAAAATAAAATATGTAATTTCAGAAATGGGTTTAATTTAAAGGTGCACTCCAGTGATTTAATGTGGCACTTCCATCAAGGTGAGAGACTGAATGATCAAAACTGAAGCAGCAGAGGCCGAAGTATCCTGACTTTAGTCCCTAGTATGTGTCGAGATAAAAATAATACTGTATCCTACGTTTCCCATAATGCAACTTAACTTTTGCTAGACTTCCCCTGCCTGGCAAACTAGTCTTCATGTCTTTATGGTGTTTTTATTGGCAACACGGGTTTTCCATTTCCAGTGAGAAACAGAGGCACTATGCAGTTATTTAGGAGAAACTGTACAAAATGATCTGCAAGTGAGACAATTTTCTGTAGTTCAGGTCCAAACACTGCTGCAAAATGCCAGCAGGCTCTCACACATACCAGTCTGACAGTGAGTGAGCTGAACAGGAAGCCAGTAAATCAGTCGGTCAGGTCGTGGCCTGAGATGTTTGAAGCGGCTGCAGGTTGTAAGCTGAAGGTTTATGTAATGCAGTAAGTAAAGCTTGAACTCTGGCACAAACAGAAACAACCACACACACTCAGTTTGTCTGGCCAGAGAGCCGGCAACCTCTGGCCTTCTTATTCAACACACACACTCTCTCTCTCTAATCCACCCCTTGCTCACCTTACCTCGGGGTGGGGGGGTGGGGGGGGCGTCTATGTGTGTGTGTGTGTGTGTGTGTGTGTGTATGAATGCGTGTGTGTGATTAAGGCAGCACTCCTTCCAGCAGCTAAAGCAGCAAATCCAATAACTGGCCTCTATCGACTGGCACACTCATTAATTAGGGCTTAATACGGCTTAATGCTCGGGCACTGCCCTACACTAACCCACACTCACACACACACACACACACACACACACACACACACAGCAGGCTGGCGCGCCTCTGCCCGCTGCCTGGAACCGCTGAGGAAGGAAGGAGGCTTGGATGGATTCATGGATGGACTGATGGCGAGACAGATAAATGGATGTTTAGGTGAAGAGGATCTGCAGGCGGTGAAAAATGAGGGCTGACAGTTTGTGGTGTCGGATGAGGTGCGGGACGGAGTGGAGGAGGGACGGAGAAACAAAGACGCTGAAGTCTCCCTGCCGCCTGCTACTGGCCTGGCTGACGGCTGATCGGAGGGTTGTGGTGGTGGTGGTGGGGGGTGGGGGTTAGAGAAGGAGAGCCTCCCCACTGACCTGGTGAAAGGACACCACCTGCTGGATCCCACGGTTTACTGACACACACGACAAACACCTACACTGAAATATTTCATCAATTATCCTCCAAAAATACCTGAAACAGCTTCCAGAGCAGTCGTGGTAGTTCGCGTGTATTTTGCTCTCCAGCAGACATAATAAAAGCAAGTTTTGCTGGGAGGCAGTTTGCAGTAATTTCCCCTGACAGCCCAATAATCAAACTCTGCTCACAATCTGCACCTCCAATCACAGCACTCTCTATTGACTGCTGCTACTAAGGAGATTAATTACAACACACACGCAGACACAGTTACCTCTCTGTGGTATACATCAGTCGTAGCCCACAGCTAGTGTCTAAACTCTGCTGTGTGTGTGTTTGTCTGTGTTTGCATATTTATTTACAGGTGGGAACATATGTCCTAAAGGCACGGTCCAAAGGGAAAGTGCTAACGTCATGTTAGAGAAACGGAGAGACGGTCATAGAAAAAGAAGATCTGGAAGCAGCGCTCAGGTCTGTCATTCAACAGCCCCATATGAATGTGTGCGTTTTTATTACTAAACAAATCAGCTAGTGGAGCGTGTCACTTCAAAGAAAATATTTATTGGACAGTGCATACATTATCAAAATGACGTTCTGTCTGTATTTCCAAAAATAACCATTCAGCATGGATTATACTGAGGTACATTATAAGATTACGTATGGAGATTTTTTTCTTTATTTGCGGAAAAATAAAGAGAAGAAAATCTGAGTATGAAGATGAATGTGGGCTATGATTAAAGAGCAAATTTCAACTGTTCTCCTGTAACAAGATCTGCAACAAGAGACACACAGGACAACACACACACACAAACACACATTTACACAAAAAGTGTAACTCTAACCCAAAAAGACAATGAAAAATCTCAACCTCGACACACACAAGCATTTGACTAACTGAACTTGCATGCGTACGTGTGCGTGTTTGTGTGTAGCAGGCAGGAGGCCTGGGGGGTGAAGAATGCAGGCAGACGGCCTTGGCTTGCCTGGTTACAACAACACTGCCAGGGGCATGAAGGCTGCAGCTGCCACACACACACACACACACACACACACATATACACAAAACCATATTTCGCCCAATCCCATGGCCACCATCACCACCCTCACACCCCAGCGCTCTAGCTAAATCTTGGCTAGCACACAACTGCACCCAAGAATGTGTGTGTGCGCGTGTGTGTGTGCCTCAAGGCCATGCCCCTCTCCCCTCCACCAACCTGTCATGCCAGTTGTTGCTCTTGCTAACATGCACATTTGACATGGGAACACGATTGGTGACACTGTGTGTTTTGATCAGGATGAGACCGACACATGTTCCCTCAGTTATTTGATTTTCTTTCTTTTACTGTGACTGGTCATTTCAAAACATTTGACTGAATGGCCCTTTTCAAACATGTACTTCGCTCTGTATTTAACATGTCGGCATCACGTTTGAAAAAGACCCTAAGTCACATTTTACTAAAGCTAATCTTCCCACTCAGGACCTCGTAACATTTCTGCAACTCCTCCTTCGCATGAATACAAAGGAGTCCCACTAACAGACACACACAAGATCAGAATCTAAATGCCTGAATACACAGCTATACAGATTATATATATATATATATATATATATACATATATATATATATATATATATATATATATATATATATATATAAATGAGTGTCTTGTGCTGCATTCTTAAGATAGTAAAGTGTAATAAATTGCACATTTCACTTATTTAAATATCATTTCTAATGCACAAGATAAAATCAATTTTTTGTTTTTAAAAAGTGTTTTTATTGAGATTTTTTTTCTTAACTTAAGCAAAAAAAAATCAAAAGTCCTCCTAAACATTCAAGTCATTCACGTTAATTGCTTAAAAGGATAAAAATCCAGTAAAACACTACAAAGTCGATATCATGTGAGCAGATTATGAATTAAATCTTAACTTTAACATGTGTTTTTTTTAACTGGAGTGGCTTGGGTGTAAAAACAAGCAGCAGGATTCTACATTTGTATCTAATAAATGATTAAATTTAATGCAAAAATAAACTGCCGCTTAGAAAAAAATGTAGGGTTACTGAAGTGGGGCCCAGTGACCTCCTAGTGCTGCATCACAGTCGGCAAACACACTATTGGAGATAATCAATCATTCAACTGATAAATCAGTTTCAAAATTCATCTGTGATGCAGCCTGTGTGAGAACGTCTTTTTCCTTCAAGTTATTCTTTTTTTTATTCAGTGGTGAGAAGGAGAAAAAAGGTTTCAGATGTTATGTTATCATCTGTAACGGTCCTGTCAAGTCTGAACTGAGTCAACGTTGAACTTTTCCATAACAGACCTGTGTGTGTGAAAACTTTAACCTACAGATGAACCATGCAATCTTATATAAAGCAATATAAAACTGTAGTTATTACCTATTTGGCACCTCACAGTGAAGCCCCCCGGAGTATATTTCTGAATTGATGTGCCCATGTAGTAACTTAAAGTCTCTCAGGTCGGCTAACCAGTGTCCACTGAATTCCCAGAGCTCGGCTTAAGATGAATGCATTGGCTGTTTTTGCCCCTTAAATTTGAAATAATGTACCTGTAAATATTTTATCTTTCAAGACTCACTTCTAATCCTTCGCTTCTCTTACCTCATGTTTTTTTTCTGTTTTAACTTCTATTTTGTTGCTTTTGTCTTGCCTGTTTGATATTTGGTGCTAAATGCTTTTATTGTGAAGCACTTTATAACTTTTGTTGTGAAACGTGCTATACAGTATAAATAAATGTTAACTTATTTACTTACATATTCCACGTCTGAAACTACTACTGATTGATGTGAGTGAAAGTATTTTTAGAATATAAATCTTTAAAAGATCACACCAGTGTTTTCTAATGTTTTCACCCATTTGCTAAAAATCTCACGCGTTTTACATTACTGCTGCATTTTTTAATTGAAAATTCAAATTTATTTAAAAATCAACTTGCAGTGATTTGAAACACTTGATTTTAAAAGTCTGCACACAATGCTAAAAAATGATGTCACTTTGAAAATAAGATAACTGATCCCTGAATGATAGATAAAACATTTAAAAAATCTAAAGCACTATGGTATCATTTCCAACAATGTGAGGTATTGTTACAGGATTTGTTATAAATAAGCTACAAGAACCAAAACACTGGTGTTATAACACTCTTTTATCAGTTATTTCATAGTCGTTTCACACCAGAATATAATGCAAATTTCTTAGGGGCTCATGAACCTAAGATAAAGCTCTTTAACTGCTATCCTCTCTTTTTTATTATTTGATATCATTTCTTCTTGGTCACAATTATAACAGGCTGCATTCATCCAGAAGTCAGAAACTGGCTTTGTAACATTAAGCTACATGTAGATCTGTCTTTTCTGCTGTCTAAATAAAGAAATTATAATTAAAGGTGTGAAAGCTTTTAAGGTGGATGCTCTGGATGAGCACAGAACTCTGCTTTCATTTCAACAGAGGTTTCAGTGTTGCTGCAGGCTGCTCATCTATTCAATGTCAAAGTGTTTGCTGCCGTGAGGTCTGCTGACTCTTTTTAAGTCCTGTGTTTGCTTTCCCGGCATTAAAGTGTTTCTGCTGTTGTTACTTTTAACATTTTTCTAAAGAAGGGGCAGGTGTTTCTGCACTAGTTTTCTAGTTGTAGTTTTATGAAGTAGTGTTAGCGAGTGTCACTGACTGGGGCTTGAGATGTGACGCTTTGCACAGTTAACGCTCCAGCTTGCAAGCCTCTGGCTACAGCCCGACATCTGAGCTGCAAATCTGTGCGTCTGTGTGTGTGTGTGTGTGTGTGTGTGTGTGTGTGTGTGTGTGTGATAGAGCTGTAAAGCCACCGTTTGACAATGCTCTTTCAGCAGGCCGCCCTGCGGTCGCTCCCGGCTACAGAAGCCAGCTGGGCAATGCAGAGATAGAAACGATGAGAAGATGAAGGAGAGGAAGATGAAGGAGAAGGGTGGACGACTGATCAGCGCCATCCAGAGGTGAGAACACGAGCGTGAGAGAGAAACCAAAAGAATGAACAGTAGACTAAATCTGTCTTTATATGGTTGAGATTTCTCCACATTTGCACTATTTGCAACTATTCATGTATCCTTCCACAGTACATCAAGTCAAATATATCAGATATTTTTCTAAATATAGCAAATAAATGTTACCTTTAAATTTCTTAAATTTTTTTTTAAGTTTAACATCTATTTTTTTGATTGAATGCTCAAATGTACAATAGAAGCTAAAATAAATACACACATACACACACTGAGGATACTTCTAACCGCCTTTACGATCGTATCGTTCCTGAACCTTTTCTGTCATTTCTGTAACACTCAACTTTTTTTCCAGGAAAAAAAAAAATGATAAGAGTGAGGGGCTGCTGTTTTGTAAAAAATAAAAATGTCCAATTTTAAAAACATGTGAAAGAAAGAAAAAAAAAACTGCATATGTGATCAGTAAAAACGTATTTGTGAAATGTGAAGAGGTGACAGCAGTGATGTTAATATGAACGATCGTACGTGTAAACGCTGCACCTCACACTGGGCCTTCTTTATCCTCTTTATCCCTGATTTCTGCACATCTTACTCTTTTATCATCCCTCCATCTCTCTGTACCTCTCAGATCACACACACGGTTGCAACTCATCACACACACACACACACACACACACACACACAGATGAGACAAATGAAAGCTGTCCTGTTTCTTCTGCGCAGCCTCTGCCAACTTAATTTGCAAATGAAAAGTTTTGCAAGGAGCGTCCTTTTGCTTCTGGGGCATGGCAGCACACTGTGTGTTTGGGGGTGGGGGGTGAGGAGAGAAGAGGGTTTGACAGAGGGTGTGTGTGTGTGTGTGTGTGTGTGTGTGTGTGGCAGGAGCCCAGATGAAGCAGCCCTCGCCCGGGGCTCGCTATCCGCCTGCGGTAGCAGCAAGCCTGTTCCTTCTTCCCCGGCCCGCCGCGACCATTTGTTCCATTAACCAATCTCCTGGAGCCTCTGGTGCAAACACACACACACATCCACAGGCATACATACTTCAACAACTGCTTGCACAGCTCATACCACACATGGCCCTCCATCCCTCCTCCATCCTTCGCTCCCTCCCTCCCTCCCCTGCTCTCCTCCAGACGCACGCACCATCTTTCTTCGTGGAGGCCATATGGCCCAGTGAAGCCTGTGGATCTACAGGCACATCTGCGTATATGTTGCTGCTCTCCTTAAAGGGCTGCACAGTGAGCTGTGTGCTCTCATAAACACTCACACAGCCATGCAGTACGTGCACACGCACACCCAGGGCTGACAAACACACTCTGCTGTCACTATGTGTGGTTAAGCAAACGTTGGTGTTATGTTGGTCTGTTGTGTGTCTGTGTGTGTGTGAGAGAGTCTGTGACCTCAGTGTGTACATGCATAGTGATAATTGGTGAAACAGCCTGCGAACAGCTGTGAGGTGAGAAAAGGTTGCGTGGTGTTTGGTACAGAATGCAGAGGGGAGGAGGAGAAAGAGGAGAGGAGTAAAGTTGGAAAATAAGAGAAGGGCAAAGAGGAAGTGAAAAGAGATAAGAAGAAGAGAAGAAGAGGGGGAGACAAACAGGGCAGAGGGGAGGACAGTTACAGTTGAGAAACTGTGGATGCAAATCTTAAGCTTGAACAGAAAACTTTTCTATCTCCTCTACATTTTTTTATATTTCTCACCAACATCAATCCGCCAGAAAAAAAAAATCCTTTTTATACCCAGGGATTGGAGTTTTTTTTAAAATATATGTATATATACAAAAGGAAAAAAAATATTGATTTTCTTTTTTGAAAGTGAATCCTGAGAAAAAAAGTTGTGGTTTCCAGTCAAAAAAGTACGGCAGCGTCACGGACAGTTGTATATTTACTCTGACTGTGTCTCGCTCTCGTGTCTGTTGCTGCAAGCCAGATATTTAATCTTTAAAAAAAATAAAAAAATTAAGAAATTGTTCACGCTAACTAAAAACTGTACATGAGCAGGAAGTATTTTAAGAGCCGTAATGACCTTCACAAGCGTTCCAGTTATTTATCATTAGATTGTTTCCTCAGTGGTGTTCTCACTAACATCTCACGTTTCTCTTGTGGTTGATTGACATGAAGCTTTTTGCTTTTGTCAGAATTTTATCAAGATGTCAAATTACTTAAAACAAATCATATAATGACCAGTAACATTACTTTGAAAATAACAAAACAGACTGTGTTAGTTGTGCTATTAAGATCTCTGAATTCAGCTTTAAATAAATTGTAAAATAACACACATCCACCCCCTGCATTTTGTCTTTTTGCATCTGTAATTTGGTTGCTTGTATAAATTATATATATTCTTAGCTTTTTCACAAACATAACCTGCCCTCACTGAGAAACAAGCAATCATCACTTTAAACTACTCTCAAATTAATAGAGATTTATTATTTTGTTTGTTTTTTCTAAATAAAATGTCACCGATCAAATAAAGATAGAAATTAATCAATTTAAGTTAATAAACCAAAATGTAATGTGTTATTTCTTGAATCAGACCGCTCATAAAAAACACATATAACCTTTAAATGATCATTTAATCATTTACAGTAACTGGCTTTGCATCTTCCCTAACTCGGTGCTCTCCTGCTCCATCTCTCTCCAGCCTCCGTTCTATCCCTTCATTTCCAGGCACAAAAAACAACAACACAGACATAGTGAAATAAATAATTAAGTGGTGAAGCAAAACATTGTGTGCTAAAACCCCTGTGTAGTTTGGCAATCAGCTTGCCCATGTAAAAATAAATCAAGCTGATTTTCCAAATGTTTTGTGCGTGGTGCGCTGTTGCCGCTCTTCGCAGCACAGATTGCAGGCCGATGGAGAGGCTGTGGGGAGGGGCGGGGCGCTGGATATTGAACCCACTTGCACCGGCTTGTTAACACATACACCTTAACCCCCGAGCGGCGCGGCAGGGCGCACACCAAGCGCTCAGGGCCTGCAGGGACCAACTAACGTATACTCGATGTACGGACGCAGACACACACACACACACACACGCTGAGGATTACAAGAACATGCATGCAATTCAGTACGAGAACAGTAGCCTACCATATGTAGAGACTCTGACGTTACCCGCTTATACACAAATATGCACACATGCAACATAACACGCATACACAAAATAGAGATCTACAAAGTTCAGTCCTGCCTCTACCTCTGAACAAACTGCAAACATGACTGCAATAAAGCCCTGATAAATGCTGCAGATCTCTTTTTTTATTTGTTTAAGCTAAAGCCAATATGATAAGAATATATTTATGGCAGGTTTTCTAGTTTTGCCCCCGGAGTACGATCAGTACCAGAAATACATACTGAAAAACCAAGTACCAGCTGCAATGTGGATCACCGTAAATGTGAGTCATACCTCTCTCGCCTCCCTGTCTCTCCCTTATCTCTGTACTGTGCCTCCTTACAATAAATCACCCAAAACATAATACATAAAATGCCAGAAATACATGTTATTACCACTAAAAACTAATAAATGCATTCCCAAACATACACGCTTTCTACCAAAAGAATTATCTTCGAAAACGAAATTACAAAAATGTGGTCAAGCGGCTTGACAGTAACTCCAAAAGTGACCTCATGTACAAGTGAACTCAAGAGATTTTTAAATATCAGGAGGATTCATCAACCCAGTAAGTGTCAAAGCAGAAAATAAAACTCACTAAATGCCAAGAGTGATTATCGTGGTTCAGTTGGGAGAAGAGAGAAGTTAGGTGCCAACTTCCCAGCCAATCCACTTTTGGCAGCCAGATTCCTACTCTGCTAAACCTCCTGAGAACATGCAATAGCAACCCATACACACACATAAAAATACCACCATAACATATGCGCGGAAACATACAGAATATTCATACTTCACACTCCTTGACAACTTAGATTGTTTTTCTTTCTATGAAACACACAAAAAGAGTCACACACACCCAGGAGACAGCTGTGACTTGGTAAACTTTGTTTTTTGGCAGCGACTGACTGTCGACAGGTTAACACCGGTGGGTGGTAGACAATATGTAGTGTCAGTGATGGAGCAGGAGAAAAGGGTGAGTGTGTATGTGTGTGTGTGTGTTTTGTGTAAGAGGAAAGTGGAGTTTGGGGGGGGGGGGGCACTGGGGTAGAGATCCTGCAGAGTGGGGCAACAACACCCACACAACCTCGCCCACATTGGCAG
Organism: Macquaria ambigua; assembly: GCA_008360985.2. Classification (NCBI taxonomy): domain Eukaryota; kingdom Metazoa; phylum Chordata; class Actinopteri; order Centrarchiformes; family Percichthyidae; genus Macquaria; species Macquaria ambigua. Next base: position 24,913 of record VMKM01000490.1, read on the forward strand.
AGCCAGGCTGTATGCCAGGCGCCCTGTGGAGACACACACCAACTGGGCTCCACACTTAGAAAGGAAGAGACCCCCGCATCACACACACACACACACGTACATACAGATACTGTAGCATGAGCCAAAGATGGACCCACTTTTAGCTGCAGCTTTTATAAGTCACTGTTTCAGAAATCACTACCTATACGCTACATTCAGCAACAGATTTACTTTTTTTGCCTTTGTAATTGAGTTTCACAATTCAAAGTGTAAAATTATGCACTTTACTAAATATTGCCCTGTGCGCTACATCACAGCTTCAAACTGCTTGTTTTGACCAAAGATATTCAGTTTAATATCTTAGAAGACAAAGAAAACCAGCAAATATTCAGATTTAAGAGACTCGAACTAGAGACTTTTGGGCATTTTAACTTAAAAAATGTCTTAAACGAATATTAAATAATCAAAATAGTTTCAGATTAATTTTCTCTTGATTGACTAATTGATTAATCAACTAATTGTTTCAGCTCTTCACCATTTAAAAGCACTAAAATGCAATGTGACACTACAGCTGTCAATGATGGTGCAAAATGAGGATGATTCATACAGTTAAGTGTCTGATATCTGAATTAGGGAGTGTTGCCAAACAGCTAATTGATCAAAAGAAGAAGACAAACTCAGCTGTGCTATTGTGGATCCATATGATTAATCTGATATATAAGCACCTAAATTCCTCATTTTAAAATCTAACCCTAACCCCTTTTCTGTGTTTCACCTAGAGCACATTAAACTTGTTGGGCTGTTAAATATTCACACATGAATGCAGTCACTGACCGTGGACCACAACAAGTGATTCATGGGAGTCTATAACTAGTTTATTCTTTCCAGTTGCATTATATAAGAAACAAAAGTTGTGGTTCTTGATCAGAGAACAGTTTGATGTGAAGCCTGATTAAGTAGAAAGTGTTGCCACTGCGCAGACAGCAGGAGAGTAAACTGCTGATGACACAAAAACCACTGTGTCAACAAAAAATAAAACAATTCTTGTAAGAATGAAACTTTAGACGGATGGTTAGGGACAGATTGTGAAGAAAACTGCACTTATTCTTTCTTTTGTAAGTCCTGCTGCCAGATTCAGCAAATGAAGAGAAATTAAAACAAAAAAAAAGCACTTTGGGAACATTTAACGCCAACAAGGCTGCTGTTATTTTAGTAATAAAAAATGTTTTGATATTGATCATGCATCAACATACACACCGTGATAGACAATCGTAAGATACATGGGCCAGTTTTTCATTCTATTAAGTGCAGCAGTTCTTAGGGGGAAAACATTTCGGAAAACAAAACCTTCTTGACTGAGGAACTAACAAGTCATAGTTGTATAAATCAAATGTTTATTTGCTAGTAAACAATGCAAACATTGCCTTAAAAAAAGAACCAAAATACCCCTAGAAAATGAGAAAGATGTATTTACAGGATGTGTATTTGTGTACCTGTCCTTCATGCGCTGGTGCATGCGGCCGTGCTGGACACACTGTTCCTCCATGTCGGAGCACCGAGCTCTCAGACTCTTTACTGTCTCCTCTAGGTGTTGCTTCTCCAGGGCCAGCTGCTCCATCTCACTTCTGCACACACACACACACACACACACACACACACACACACATCAGCACAGTTAATACACAGGTAACAGCTGAAAATGTACCTGATCAATGGACCATGTATCACACAGCAATGCAAGAAGAATAAAATACTAAATTGTGTTTTATTAAAAACGACTGCTTTGTAGTAACACTGTAAGTAAACATTATTTACTTTCTAGATCAGACGTCTCTTTCGTCTTCACAATAAAAGACAAAAGAAAGACATAAAATAGAGACACAATACAAATGTAATATATAAAATAGAGATACGAATAAATAAAACTAAGCAAAGGCAACTCTAAACAGGTGGGTCTTGAGCTGATTTTAAAAGGAGTCTCCACAGATGTTAAATCCAAAGATCTGGGAACTTAAGATCTGTAGTTATAACTTCTTGTTTACATACAATAAATCTTTCCTACATGTGCGCGCAGTTGCCAGTTTATCAAAAATGAATGCAGTCTAATTCAACAACAAATCCTCCCTTCATGAAGCTTGTAATGTTCAGTGTTTGTTGAAACTGTTTTAAAGAGGTGTTGAATCAACTGTATGGTCACTTTGGAGGCTGCAGTTTAGTGGTGCTGCTGAACTGCACTGCATTATACTGACAGGTGTTTCTAATATTCTGTCCACCCCTTTTATATCAATGAGGGTAGACTGAATAACAGAAACAACTCTGTATATATGCAACACAGTTCAACAGCATCCTCACTTTGAATTGATGAGTTATGTCATATACAGGGACCAGTCACTCTAATATTTAAAGGATGAGGAGCATTTTTTTTTTAAATACTGTACAGCGACCAATGGCAAACAAGCTACATTTACTTTTGTTTTTACTATTTTAATTGTATTTATTGTTTATTTGACAGCGACAATAGAGATACAGACAGGAAGTTCGGGGAGAGAAAGAGGGGACTGACATGCAACAAAGGTCCCTGGCCGGCTGTCACAGTTATGTGGTATGCGTCTTAACCACCGGATGCCCTGAACCTCATTGTCTGCTACACAACATTACACTGGCCAATCAGTAGGAGTAGGCCTCATAATAGTCAGAAAAGTACTGAAAACAATTCGTCAAGAGTTTTATTCTTCATCTTGCTGCAACTGTCTCAGTGTAACCTCACTTAGCCCGACTGAGGCCGTCCAGCAGGACTTTAACCGCTACACTGGGCTTGGACTCCAGGAGCTCAAACAGCCCGAGGCTCAAAACACACCAACACCACACTGCTGCTAAACTACATAACACACATACAGCAGATGTAGGGTATGAACCTTCATGCCAGTGTGTCAGCGTATATGTGAATTCCTACCCAATAAAAAACACAATCAAGGTGGTACTTATTAATGTGCACATATATGTGTATTTTTGGTATTTTGGCATTAATGTCCATAATTAAATACACACGGTACTTTGTTGTGTGTGTATTTGTGTGCACGTGTCCTGTGGCTGGTGAGGCCAGTGCGGTATGGCAGGGCCAGATTGGGGGCCGTCATGTGACTAATGTGCAGCACAGCTCCAACAGCTGACAGGACACTGGGCCCAGGGTCACTCACACACACACACACACATGCAGAAACACACACACACGGGCAGCCCAGATGGAGAGCTGTGCAGGCCTGCTGTGACTACTGTAGCATCAGGTTAACAAGAAAACAGGTCAGACTGGGAAGCAGTACGTAGTATGTTGACATTCTCCGTCCAAACAGACTGGATAGATGATGCTTCATGAAATGATGACGTGGAAGTCCAACAGATAGACAGCCGAGCGAGTAAACAAATAACTGGAAAAGAGAAGCTGTAAAGTAAATTTTAACTCGCCATATGAAAACATGGGAAAAATAGATCAATTAATACATTCGGATGTAAGCCACTGAGTTAGAAAGCAAACAATGAGCGAGTGAAAGAAAGTGAAAGCATAATTGAGTGACTGAATGTTCAAACAAAGAGGAAATACTGACCTGCTGTTTTCTGTCAGCTCTTCCAGTTTGACTCCCAGCGTGCAGCACTCCTCCTTCAGCTTCCTGATCAGGGAATTCTGGGAGCTCAGTAGACCGTCCAACTCACCAACTGCAACCGATCATGGGAAAGTTGTTGGTTACTGTGAGGCTAACCATCACGCGCTTTGAGTAGCTGCTGTCAGAGATCCTGGCTGCACAGAAACTGATAGGGGTTCAAGCAATATCTCACGTCAGTTAGACACTTTCAGCCTGCACGCCTACACTGAAGATCAGACGCCGTCAAACTCAAAACCCTGCCTCGAGGATCTGTTGTCACTGGACGCCACCATCACCCACCTCCCCGTCTCTAATAATCAAGCCATGTTTACATACAGTTGCTCCTAGCACATAGTTTAATAGCACAAATGACTGTTGAATCACATTTTCTGAAACCATTAATTATCACCAAGTGTTGTTTAGCTGCTAAGAGCATTCTGAATTATTATTATTATTACTGTGTGTCCAGTTTACACTTCCCCTAACCATTTTAAAAAGCAGGCTACCTAGTATATAGTATAGTATCTATTATAGCATATCTATACAGATAACCCCCTAGCACGCTCTAACCCTCTAATACCTAAACATGCAATCTTTAAGCTTACTGTCTAAATCTTACTAAACTGAAACTTGTTCTAAAACTGTGGTTACTGTTGTTTGCTATACCTGCTTCTTATCCGTGCTGAACACATCCTGATATTACCTGCTGCTCCAAGTAAGAAAGACAGCCTCAGTAAAAAGACAGGGACGTGGCATTTGCGTTTGACAGTCGGCTGTGTAATGTAATTTAAAACAGGCTCACTCTGCTTTAAATCAAATTTTTTAAAAACCTGACAAAACAAGTTAAGCTCTCGTGGTTAGCACGAGTCTATGCAAGGTTTTAATGCTGTACAAGGCCTCTTATGAAGGCTGGAGGGAGGCCTGACACAGAATCTCTGACTGTCACCTCCAAGAATAATGTTAAATCCTGAATGTCAAAATAAGTAAAAACCTAGAAAATGTGAGCCCTCCGCGTGAACAGTCACACGTTTGTCAGCACAAACTCAAGTACATTTCTGCCATTAAGACTACACTGTCTGACTGTAATGAAAAAAAGATTTAAAATTAGATTTATGAATCCAACAAGTCAGTTAAATTGTAAAGCACTGGAACAGAAGATATTGGTGGCTGACTTTTCTCAAGCCTATAAAGGGAAATAATGTTATCAATTACAGTATACTGCAGGACTGTAATGAAGTGCCAGAACAGTTTCTTTGTCACAGTGAGAATACTAAAACTGTGACTAGGATTTGAGTGATCCGTCGTACCTTTATACCTATCTCTTAATTTCAGTGTAGTATACAGAATATGTGTCTTTAAAAAATTACTAATTAAAATTCAAAATTTAAGGTTGGTTAGGTTCATTTTCGTCATGCTTTCATTTAATTAAAGTTATAATTCAGGAGAAAAAAACAAATATGTCTTCAATTTCATGCTATTGTGGTTCAACAGACTGCCTAATATACTGTATAAGTGCTTAGAGAGCATCATGGCTACTTGTATTAACACATACAATACATTTCCAAGAGCTGGCCAACCAGACGGCCTCACATACCAGAGGAAAACATCTACCTTAAGGACAGAGCTGAGCAATGAAATGCATTGTAACAAATGCAGCAGCAAGAGCGAGATACATATGTCTCTTTTAATGTATTTCCAAAAATGCTTTTGTCGACATTCATTCATTAAAATCAAAACTGTTCAAACAACAGGCGGAGCTGTACAGAGCAAAAACAGAAGTAAAGAGAATGGACATATAAAGTGTGTGAGAAGGGTAAAACGAGATGGAGAAAGGGAGGGGATTGTTGTTTGAAAAGCGCTTTCTTTCTCCTTTCCACCCTTCCTGCCACGTCCTCATCCGCTCATGGGGGCCTCTTTCTGAACAATCCAACACTGGGCTTTCATCATTCCTTTGAAATGATCCACGTTCCGCTCTCCAACATATGTCTGCTCTTTTAAAATAACAATGGCTGCCGTTTGGATGGAGGGAATGATCCACCTGCTCCGGCATTCTGTTACAGTCAACCGAAACCAAAAACACCAAGGACTCGCAGTCTTTGAAAAGTAGCTCAGACTTTTTTTTTTTTTTTTTTTTTTTTGCAGACAGTAGATATTGGGCGGAAAAGAAAGAGAGGAAGAGCCATGATGGAAGATCTCTGAGCTATGATACATACCATTTACCTGCAGGCTGAAATTTGACTATACTTTTGTCATTTCTCTCTTCTTCTCTCTTTATGTGCTACAGAAATGCTTTTAAAATATAAAGGAGGAACATTATGACTTGGAGAGGTGTAAAGGCCCACTGATGTTTCATTCCTAGCTTGGAACGTAATATTATTCACTTTTTACTGGCTGCACATTGTGTCTCTAAAGTAAGTTACCACTAACGTTTTTTCATACCACTCTATACAGTCTCTGTCCTTAGATCACTGCCATATATAATGCATGGAGGGCAGAAATTGGATGCTGCAGAGCATGAAACTAAACTACACAAACTCACAGACGTGCACACACACGTACACTCAACAAAGTTTGGTCAGTGCTGGAAAAGTTGCATGAAGAATGCTAATTAGCTGAACAGGCTTTGAATGCGTCTGGCCATGCGTAGGCCAAAAAGAACCCTGGGACACAGAAACACAGCAGAACTGGCACTGGAAACAAACAGAGAAAAAATGAGGGAGGGAGGGAGGGATGGAGAGAAGAAGCGTGGCAGGGAGGGAGGGACGGAGAGAAACAAATATCTGATATCATCTAGAGGCTGCTCTGTACGCATTTACTCAAAAAAGAAACATGAAAAAAAAAATGTAAAAAAAAAAAAAGGTGGGAGGGAGCGGAGAAGAAGGGAGAGGGGGGACGGATGGATGGAAGGACAAACGGATGGACAGAGAGGCGGGATTTGGAGAGCAAGAAAGCTAATTATCCAGCTCGTCTGTTGGGTTGCACGGGGAGAGGAAGTGATGCGAGCTACTAAAGGACGTCCACCCCTCCATCCCCTCCCCGTCCACAGTTTCCTGCTGTGCTCTGATGTCAGCTCTCTTTAGACAACATGTGTGCTGCCGACACGCGCCAGAAACAAACCCTTTGTTTACCCCCCTCTCCCCTCCCCTCCCCTCCCTCCATCCATTCCTCCCTCCATACCCTCCATCTTTGTTCTGCGTACCAGCAGGCTCCCTGGTTGTTGAAGGGAACCACAGGTAAATAAAAAGATAGGAGAAGGGAGGGAGAGAGTGGTTGAGGGTGGGTGGTGGGTGTGAGGGGGGATCCAGATGGTGCAACAGATGTGCTAGCAGCAGCAGCTCTGCTGTGCAGACAGACAGGGAGCTCTGAGCTGGGTCTCTCTGCTCTGCTCCCATCACCGTCCCTCTGCTCTGCCCTGCTATTCTCTCTTCTCCTCTTATGGCTTCTGTTCTGCTCTTTTGAGGTCACTTCGGCTCAGTCTTGTTCAGCTCAAATGATTTGTGTTCCTGTCCATCCCCTCCCACTCTGGCCATGCTGTGTTGGTGGGGAGCAAGGTGGCACAGTGAGAAGGAAAAACCATCCTTCAACTGGAAGATGCAGGTTCAAGACCCTGTTCCAGCAAAGATCCACCCTGCTGAAGTGTCCTTGAGGAAGAAACCTCCCCGATTCTGTAGCTGACCCTGATCAACTCTGCTGTTTTGTTCCTTGATGTTCTGGATATTTTTTACTCTGTGTGCTTCATCCTATTCAGTTCTGCTTTCTCCACACACACACACACACACACACACACCTCCATGTAAGACAACTAATATATGATGCCTGTGTCCTACAGTAAACCTACTGAAATAGCTCATTTGAGGACTTGCTGCTATGTAGCTGTGTAGAGATGTTCTCAAGTGTATGCGCCTCTCCACTGAAAACCCTTTAATGCTGCCCCTTTGGGAAGTCTGACCTCCAATGTCCACCCGATGTTGCTCCATCACACCTGCCAGACATGATCTGCTGCCATTCTACTGTAGCTGGTGGGCCAATGGCCTCCAGACACAGCACTGGATCATCTCTGAAGAGTAAAATGTACTTGTGAATGAAGCTGATATCCATTGTCAATAGATATGAATTTAATATTTAATGATTCAATTCATTAGTTATTGGATTTTCTTTTTCTTGTTTGTTTATATATCTTCTCCTACAAAGTCTGTATAGCAGGAGATGCTATGATTTTCCTTCTGCAAATACACACTATCAAGGAAATACAGATAGAGTGCTGCCTACAGTAATTAAGACAAGTACAGGCACACAATTTCTATTATCACACTGATCATAAATGATCTACGAACATGTATTCAATATGCTTGTAAAACTAAAACAAAATGAGGCTGCTGAGGGACAGACTGCTCGAAGACGATCCACCTCTGAAACGCTTCCAGTGAACATTTGAACTGCGCAACAGATGTGACAGAGCTGTGGCACCAAGTCACATATGTTTGATAAGTCAGAGAGGTGAGGAAGGGGATGGTGAGCTATGACACAAGTGGACAGTAACTTTGGTCTCGACCACAGCTGAAGCCAAGCCCAGTGCTGCCGTTGTGGGTGGAAGCACTGACCTCTCTGCTGGTGTTGAGCCTCTGTTCGCTCTAGCAGCACAGCCAGCTCTCTCTCCCTTTCCCGCGCTGAAAGGGTCGCAGACGCCATTTCCTCCTCATGAGCCCGTTCTGCACTCTCTCTGTCCTGTCTGGGGAAAAGGACCGGGACGTTAAAGGAACATTTAAACCTCAGTCCTTCTCATAATAATAGCATATCAGGTAAAAATGCACTAAACACAAACTGTGACATTTCAAAATAACATGGTGTTCATCAGCATTTCATTACATAACTTTGCCTGGCTACCTACAGTATGTGTAAAATCAGTTTTCATCCAAACAGAGACACAAAATGTTAGTCTGTACTTGAGATGACTGATTACTCATCTTCTGCTAGTGGTGGAGCATGAAAAACATTTCTAGGCTACAACTTCTGTCTTACACATATCATTTCTTTTACCATGTAAATTTGAGTTTGATGTGTTTTTCAACTGACCATGACTAAAAATATAGGCTTGTTTTACTCATGTGTTTACAAAGAACACTTACGTAAACAACTTAATCACTTGGATTCACTGTTAGTCAATGAATTTAAAGACATGTCAGTCAATTTTAGCAGGTTCCAGTCTTGTGTTTTGGCGATAGGGCTGCTCTTAGTTTACTTTTGGATCACAGATTGTGCCTTTAAGTGGCTTCTAATTATACTATAGACTATTACATTAAAAACACACGTATACAATAATATACTCCATATGAGCAGCGCTAAAAGCAGTGAATATGAAAAACAAACGTAGGCCCATCAATTTAAAACAGTCATCAGTCGAATACCAGCAACCTGTTTAGAAAATATCAGTTAGGATCAGCAGCCGATTGATCAGCGCATTCCTAATAAATTCCAACATACTTGACTGTATGTACAAGATAGGGGAAACGTTTTTGATGTGTGTGAAGGATAATCAATAATGTGGAAAAGAAAGACTGATGGATGAACGCAGAGGTGAGAGAGAGAAAGCAGGAGGAGAGAACACACTGTACAACGAGAGAATGAAAAGAGAAAAGCAGAAAAGACTCGGGGGGAGTAGACGGGTAAAATCGTCAGGCCACTGTCGGCTTGAAGACCCCTGAGTGATACTGCAGCTGTCTACAAAACACACACACACACACACACACATTAAAGAAAAGATTTCGCAGCTCTGTGATATTACTTATCATCCTGTGCATTTCCTGTACAACAAAACACACATAACACTACAGCGACATCAGCTGTACTTATACAAGGTCTACATATGAATAGGACTTCGCAGACTAACATGACATATTTGGTAGCGATCAAATCACTTAAATCTCTACTTTCATTCATCTCAATATCACAATTGTGCAGGTAAGACGCAAACTAAGGTGCTTATTCCCTGCGGGCTTTGAACAACGCCGCATTTTACTCCTGTTTGAACCAAACTTTCTAACTCAGCTAAGTCCAAACGTAGCCAAACAACAGAGGAACAGACAAAGAAGGAAAGAAAAGAAAAACTACAAAGACAGGAAAAAACGAACAAATAAACAGAACTCTTCCTGAAGTCCAAAGGCGCTAATGAAGAGAGAATTCTCCAGTTTAAGTGAAAACTTTTCTCCCCTACAGCGCTTGGCCTGCATCTCTAAAGTGACCGCGTCTGTCTGTTCCTTCGTGTGTGTGTGTGTTCTCCTGCTGTCCTGCTGTCTGGGGTGTGAAAGCGGGTGGCGGGTGTGCAGGGGACACAAGGAGACTGTGTGTGTCTGTACGCGTACGAGTGTGTGTGTGTGTGTGTGTGTGTGTGTGAGTGAATGAACCCCCGCTGGGCTTGAACAGCAGCCTGAGCCACCAAAGCGCACACCAGGGCTCAGCGGGAGATGGCGGGCAGGCGTTGCCAGCCATTTGGTCCTGCAAGAGGTTCCAGGGGGCCGTGTGTATTTGTGGATGTCTATGTGTGTGTGTTTGTGTGTCGCGATGGGACTCACACCAGACCTGTTTACCCACCAATTAGCATCAGACAGACCGCCAGGAAGTTCCAGCAGTCAGCAATAGAGTGGTGGTGGTGAGGAAGAGGAGAGCGATGAAAAACAGAAGAAGATAGAAAAGCAAAAACACAGAGAGCTACACATTTGGCATCTGTTTGGTCTTGCTGATCTACTGAACCAACATTTTATGAGTACAACCTAATAAAGTTGTACACAACAGAAGTCTTCATTTCTGGGTGGGAGTTCGGCAACCTTTAGGGGAGTTGCTGATTTTAAGTTTCGGTTCTATAAGTTGGGCTTGAGGGTTTCAAATCCCTGTGACAAGGCCCTGAAAGCCTCATCAAGGATCTAATTAAAGCTGGGAAGTCAGGCTAAGTTATGTGGTTCTTTCCCCTGCACCATTTTGTTGAATACAATCAAATGTAACATGTTTACTTGCAAAATGCTGTCACAAAATGGCTGCTGATGAGCACTGTCAAATTAAAGCATAAAAAAAGAGAGAAAGCAAAGGAGCGATGTCAGTGGAGAGCCAAGCCCTGGAGCAAGCGTTCAGGGCGACAGGCAGAGCAGAGGCTGAATATGTGGGGCTGGAGCTGGATAATTCTCCCTGGACAATAATCTGCCTTCCAGCTAATTGGTGAATGGGCTCTGGGTTGCTGCCTGTGGCAGGAACTCCTGTTTGGGCCTAGGAGGCAATAGACTGAATGTTCAGTTAGCGGATAGCTGGGCCTGTTTGTATATGCCTGGCCTGATGCACTGTAGGACAGCTTGATAAGTATGGCGAGAGCTGCATGGGCCAGGGGCCTAAGGTAGGCTGGAATGGCTCTGGGGCTGCGGCCAGGTACAGTGGCTGCTGGGTAAGTGGGAGGTGGCAGAGGCGGTGGCTGGCTGGCTAGCTGGCTGGAGCGGCGAGGAAGAAGAGGGGGCCCAGTCTGCACTGCCTGCCTAAGTGGGCACTATTCAAGCTGTTGCCCATTAGATGTGGGGTGCCAGGGCCTGACCAAGCACGGAGTTTGCAGCACCCCATGGTGCAGCCGGCATCCCACGCCAGAACCACCAAATGCCGCGGTTTATCAGAGAACGAGCACAAATTGGAGTCAGACGGTGGACTTGGAGGAATTGGAGACATTCGCCAACGCCAGACACCACTGACCGCTGTTTGGACTAAAGTAAAAGACTATACTCTCCCAATAAACACTATCACCCAGATACACATACACACAAACTGAAGCCATACAGTATATGAACACACACTAAAATCTATGTATACATATAAAATACACAAAATATATGACTATATTTTGATGTAATTTCAAATAACAAATAAGGAATTCATGGAGGGATCAACATGATTGATGAAGCCCTCCTCAAACTTGAGGTACGTTTTTGGAAGCATCCAGTTACCAAAAGCAAGGTCAAGAGGTAAAGACAAATATTGTGTATAAATTATATACGTAATAACTAATGGAAAACTAAAAAGAACAAGTCCTCAACTCAATGCATATTCATATTTGTGCTCTGCATGTTTCTGTGTTTCAAAATAACAGGTGTGAAATTAACATACAGGTGAACAGATTGTGAACCGAGCCTATAGCACAAACATGCAAGCACACAAATAACAAAGAAGACTGATTGTTGCAAGACATCGATCTCTGCAAAGAGTTGTTGAGCATTTTAAATCAGTGTTGTTTTGAATGTAACGTTCATAATCAGACAATTACAGATTTGTGTGTTAGCTATCATATCTTAGACCGCTTGTAACTAAGATCTAATTAACAGTATCAACAAAATAAAAAATGAATAATCTCTGAAATATATTTTTAAGATACTTTTGAAATTAAATTGATACATTTAACTATATACCTAGATTTTTAAAAAATTGCATTTCCATTTCATCAGTTATTCAAGCTGAGGCACCCAAAGCTCCAACAATTATTTGGTGAGACTCGATCTTGATAGGATTTTACTGAAATGAACTGATACTCTACTATAAAATTACAACTGTTAACTATTTGCTCGTATTTCAACTGCTCAAAATGGTGACATTCGTGGTGATTCACTTTTGTGGAGGAATTCCAGCGGATCCACAGCTATTTATGATAGACTGCATCAATCAGACTGCATTAATATTCAACAGTTTGATACGCAGAACTACAAAGATGATTTCTGCTAATGTGTGAGAGTGCTTGTTTATGTGTGTGCTTGAGAGACAGTGAGACAGAGGCCTTGTGTAGGCCTATCTAACTGATACTGCCAACAAAGGATGAGAGCGCCGCAGAGAAAATAAAGTGACATATTGAACATTTGCTGAGCTGCGTATCACTGATGTTGCGTACAATAAACATCTGAATTGTTTCGTGTAGCAGGCCGCGCACGGTGTCGCACAATTTTCTCTCACACGCACCTCAATGTGTTTTAGCACATTTTTATTAAACCTCGGGGTGATGCAAGTCAATCACTCTGCTCCCACATTTTTCTTCCGACACCCCCTCCCTTCATCTTGCCGCTCTACTTTATGAAGCAAACACATCAAACACAGAGGCGGCCTGATGCAGCCTCACCGCTTGTTTACCCCGTGCCCAGCCCATCTTTCCATCTATCTGTCCATCTATCCGTCCAGAGCGTTCTCATCTCTGCTCCGACCCTTTTTTCTGCTGTTTCCATCTCTCCCTCCTCCCTCCTCTTTTCCCTCCCACCCTTTTTTTCCTGTAACTAAACTGGCTGTGTCTCTCTCCATCTGCTGGTTCTTCCTTCAGCGGCCCTGCACCTGTTCACACCTCCTCTCCTGTTGGCCACCTCTTCTCTCTTCTCCCCTCTCTCCCTCCCCCCTTTATCTCTCTCTTTCTCTCTCTCTCTCTCTCTCTCTCGCTCTCCCTCCCTCTCTCTCTCTCTGCTCAGTGCGATGCTGCCAGGCCCGTTCCTGGCTCAGTTAGCCTCTCTGTCATTCAATCCATCTGTCGGCAAGTCAACTTTGTTTACAGCGGGCGGCCCAAGCCTCTTTTCTTCTTCAAGGAGCGCTAAAGCCCCCCCACTGCCACCAAGGTCAGTGGCGAGCCAATCGTGCCCGAAAAAACAAAAAACTGCGACTGTTAAATTAGCAAAAAATTAAATTTGCCCTCCCCCTCCAACACAAACACGTACAGACATTAACTCTCTTGTCTTTCACTCTCTCATGCATATGAATAAATGCATGCATGTACCTGCCTGATACAATCTCTGAGTGCCAATGTGTCTGTGTGGGTGTCTGCATCTCCACCCTCCTCTTCTACATTCCTGTAGCAGAGATCAGAAGTGGATGACCTGTAGGAAATATGTATGCGTGTTGGTATAATAACATGGTGTGTATAATTGGCCTTTAAACGTGGGTTAACACTGTCTATGACTGTCTCTATAAGGTGTTTGGTATCGTTCTGCAGCAAAATGCCTGACTGGCGGCTCGAGCCGAGTCGCCACGTAGGGACGAGCACACCTGAGGAGGCCCGAAAGCTCCAGAACGGCCCACACGAGAAAGGTCTCCCTCCTCCCTTCCAGAGAGATTTCTCCCCTGGCTATCTGAAGCACCAGGTGAAACTTTTCCTGTGATATTGGGGTTGATGCTATAGATTACCTAAAGTAATTAAATTATTATTAAAGTAAGGATCTCCCTTCAATATAATCATGATAAAGAATCGTAAAGTATTATTTCACTCTGCTTCCTAATAACCTCTCAGCTGCTGAACGATACATTAAGGTGATTTCACTGGTCAATATTAGGTTTTGTCCACTTAGTGGTTTCCTGTGTTTACACAAGTTAACACAGCTTGCCAGTATAATCGTTCACTGCGTCATCCGGTATAAAATGGTCCTCTTTTCATGCATTAATTGTCTGTTGTTGTATTCATAATTTCATTCATGAATTTATTAATTGTTCATCGCTGTATTCATTGGATTTATTCATGGTTGCATTTATTCATTCATTTGTATGTCTAGTAGTTATAGTTATGTGTTTAGTTAGTAGTTTAATAAACCTTTCATTTATAAAGAACTTGATTACTATGTGGTTTGTGTGTATTAAGTATTAAGGTCACTGTACACGAGTCAAGAACTCTGTAGCAACCTTTAGACTGAGACTGAATTAATTAATTGGCTCTCTTTTTCCCTTTCAACAGTGATCCTGAGGTAATGTTAGTTAAATTCTGTTATTTAATATAAATATTGATTATTTCTGATATTTGCACACATAGTATTAAGGCCCATGTATTTGGTGCTGCTGTGTAAGACTAATACCGCTACACAGCACACTTTCCCTCAGAGAAAAACCCAGCTCTAGATTGAAGTAATTAGCTGCTGATTGGCCTCTGTCATCATCTATCTGCTCACAAAACAGAGCGAGAGAAGTTTAAAAGTCTTAATTGGCACAGATGACTGATGGTCTTAACACAGGAAGAGCAGACTGGCAGCGCAAGCATCTGTGATTTTTAAAAATAAACACACAGCATACGTACAATATGCTCCCATACTGACCCAATCCAGAAACCCAGGACTCAACGTCAGTGTCAGATCTGTGCCCTACAGAAATAGTTGTGGGTAGCATATGTGGCAGGGCTGGGGGTCAAATCAATTTCAGCTGAGGAGGTAAATGATTGCCTAAAATTAATTTTTTCAACCAGGATACCAGCTTCAAGTTGCTTCTCATTAGACATTTGATAATGAAGTGTATAATACATGTCATATGAATGTTATAGTATAAATGGCAAGTAAAGTAACATAAAAGTAGAATTAGGGAAGGAAAAAATAGCCAGAAAATAGGGGAAAAAAGTTACCATGTTTACACGTGTACATTTCTAATTGTTAAGTATTTAAACAATTTTTCTAAAATACAAAAAGAAGAGGCATGACAGAATGTTTCAGGAGAGGAAAAACAACAGAGCTGTGAGAGAAAAAGGTGTGCAAAATTAAAAGTTTGTACCACATGCAGTGTTCTCTCCCCGTGTGAGCACAATCCACCTGTGTTAAAATTCACTTCACACCTGAGACATACCTGATGTCGTTCAAATGCCCCTCACCCCTCCCATCTGGTTATAAGCTTGGGGGCAACTGGCAGGAAGGAACATGTCCCATCTCTATCTCCTAACCCACCCAAGTAATCTTCAGTGAACTCCTCTATTATCTTTTTACTTCCTCTCCTCTCCTCTCCTATCCTCGGTCTCTGTGCTCCTGGGCCATTAGATCAGATGCCTAGTGAGAGAGAGGCAGCCATTGAGGTGGAAAACAAAGAGAGGCTTTTTTAAACTCAGTGGGGGGGACTGGGGCTGGAGATGGAACTGTAGGGGGGCTTGTGCCCATCCGGTGCCCGCCTTCATATACACACACCATCGCCAGGCTCGCTACTTCCCTCCTCTGCTCCCCTCTGCCTCCTCTATGCCACCCACCCACTTCTCTCTACATTTAAACTCTCCCCACAACTTCCACATGTCCTCTTCTCTTTCATTTCAATCTACATCTTATCCATTTGCCCTCCTTTCCATTTCCAGCCTCAGTATCATCTTCCCCATTCTTAATCGCATGTGTCTTTGCTTATATCTCCTTCCTAACAGACTGCACTAAACAGCGTCACCATCAGGGTCGTGTCAATGTGTTTTCAACCTGGTGCACACAGCGCTTTGTTTGGAACAAGGAGCACATCAATATGCATAAATATAGCTATGGCATTTTGAGCATTTTCACCATGTGCATGAATATAAACAAAAGCTCTAAGTAGCAATGCAGCAACAGACCTTTTGAAGTAAATTCATCTCTTTGAAAAATGTAAAAGGCTGTTTTTATATTTAAAAAGAGCAACCTGTGTGGATTGCCTTTCATTTTGGGACTTCTTATGGTAATCATTATGCCGTAAAAAAAACAAAATCAACATTTATTCTTATCATTTCAATGCATTATGCGAGAATGTGTGTACATGCCAGCCATAAAAAACTTTATCTCAGTCTGAAATTATTTACTTTCTTAGAGGTTTCTTTCAGATGCCATACAACCTCAATGTAACTTAGCAGCTTTGATTGATTTTAAATAAAGCGTTCTTTTTAATAACTGATGGGAATGTCTCACATCCAGTGCCAGTGGAGGAGTTTGCAGGAGCACCCTTCTGTCTTCTCCCATTAACTCATCGCCCTCCTTAACTCTTCTCTTCCAGTATTCCTCCCTCTGTATCTTCTTCTGTATCCACTCAGCTGCTACCTTGAACCTATCTTATCCTCCTCCCTGCCATCTCCTGCTCCTGCCTTTATGATCATCTCCTGATACAATCTGCTAATGGGGACAATGCCCTGCTACCTACAAGGCAATGCTTGGCACTGCTGTGCCTACAAAGGGCAACAGAGAGAAAGGGATGGATTGAAGGCAAGAGGAAAAAAAAGGAACAAAGACCAGCTATATGAAGGATAAAAATGAAGAGGATGAAAAGATAAAAGGATAGATCAATCAGGTAAAAGAGAGTGACAGAGGTAAAAGAGAGAAATGAGGGGAAAAGGGGTTCTGTCATGTTGGATGAAAGCTGTGCCTACTGGGCAGTGGGCACAGTGTAGAGTCACTGATGGTGCCACCCTCACAGCAGGGGTGTGTGAAGGCACAAAGTTGACCAGATGACTGACTGACACACACACCATGACCATACACACTGCACTCATAATACAGTAACAATCAGTGCAGTCGGCTAAAATGAAACTGATGCTAAACTTCTCACTGAACCTGAACATTTTCCAGAGTATTTCAAGATGTTCCAAAACCCATCAGATACATAGTTTGAAGTATGAGAGGCAAGAAAAGATGAGTAAAGAATGAGGTGAAGAGTGGATGGTGGATGGATGGCAGAGGGCTGGTGCTCTCCCTTTCGTTCTCTGTCCTCCAGCAGTAGTGTGTATGTAGGCCAGTGTCCCAGGGCACACTTGGCTGAGGTGACAACAGTTGTAGCCGACAGATTTGCCTCCATCTTGCCTGAGGTCTCCCAGTCAGCGATCTGTCTATTCTATCCATTCCCAGCCCCGCCGGATTACAGCTTTGCCTAATAATCCTGGTACTCATCGTGTGCGATTGTCCCCTGCTGATTTTATAGTATCTACATTTTATCGTTTATGATATTTATAGTGTAAATACGTTTTTCCAGAGTTAGACTTAGCGAGGTGTGCTTACAGGGGCTCATGGTATCATTTATCCTCTGCAAGAAACAGAGTGCTGATGGATGGATGGATGTATGGAAGGAGATGTGGAGAGATAAAGAAAACTCGTCTCCTAGCAGCTATCTACTTTTACTACCTGGCCTGCATGAGGGAAGATAAAGAAGAAGAGCTGAGGAAACGTCCATCCTTGCATTAGTCTTGAAATGGCTTTAAACCTATATCCTAATTGATTTAATAATCTAGTGTATAAAATGCCAACAATCTTGAATTTCAGTCTTTTACTGAAAGCACTGGAGTTGCATACAATGCTTAGTGTTGAAGGTCAATTGGAGAAGCTAAGCAGCTGCATGAGCTGCAACACTCACAGCACTGACAACTAGGTTAAATCTAGATCTAGCTTCCACGTCTTATGCTTAGTGTATTTTCTGTAACACTATATACACTAAGATGAAAGTGATAGTGGAAGACAAGAATCATAAGCAGATGGAGGGAAACAACAAAACAATGAGAGGGAGCATTTGTTTAGATCAAGGGTCGCAGCACAATAAGTCTGTGGCTTTATTTTGTACACATGTCGACGTGTACAACATTGACAGGTTTAGAAGTGGTGAAAAGAGGATAGGTTTAAGGTTTAAATGTTACCGCTCAAGAGGCCACATTTTAAAGGTTTATTGCTGATTCCACTAAGCTGTATTAAAATGGGTTCCATTTCCATTTGTTAGCATGCAGCTTTACAAAAAAACACATTCTGTTTTAATTAGTGTCACATCAACTAAATTAACACAGATGAACTTACGATTAAAGACCAGAGAAAGAAAGATGCAGCAGAGAGTAAGACAGTAAGACAGTGTGACAGAAAGACAAAGGGAGATGGAGAGTCAAAGAAACTGAAAGGAAGATAAAAGACCAAGTAGGTCTCAACAGATTGAGCGAGAGAGACGGCGCGAGTGCAAGAGAGAGAGAGGTGAGAAGGCAGGATGGCAGAGAGGGCACTCCGACAGCGAGGAGAGAAGAACGCGGCAAGGTCTCGTCACCGGGCCAACGGGCCCACCACTGTCAACATCATGGCACTCTGTGGTACACACACACACGCGCACACACACACACACACGGCTGGCCAACGGCCCTCCCAGCTGCCCTATCCGTAACTGTCTGATTAGTTGTGCTAAGCAGCCCCTCCCCTGCCAACCATGGTGCCATCTGCTACCCAACAACATGGCTGCCGACCAGACAAGCACACGCACACACAGACACACACGCAAACACACAAAAACACACAGCAAGCCTCATACCTGGCACTGCCCCGCTGCTGTCACACAGAGACACACACATCAAACTTCACAGACACAGGTGTAGCCCAAAGGTATCAACACTTAACATTCGCACAAAGGCATGCACACCGAGTCATCTAATTGCACGCTCACAAACAACACGCAACACGAAAAAAGGATACTTCACGCACGTGTTCACGCACACACAAAAAGTCACGCACACAGTTGCTGTAGAGGTTGTGTGCGTGCATGTGTGCGGTGACAGTGGTTAGGCACTGTTAATGCCAGGTAGAAAGAAAGATGCTGTGCTCAAGTGTGTGTGCGCTCGCTGGCAGCGCTTGAAGGTTCATTATGGCCCCCACCTCTCCTGAGCGACTGCAGCCCGCGTGGCGCCCCGGCCCTTTTATTCCGGGCCGTGATTGGACAAGGGCCTCCCGCCGAGTTGGTTTGCAGCAGTTTTGTCGCGCCCAGATTTCACTCGCTGCTCAAAGCGAGCCTCTGGCGGGACGCGGCATCTGCTGCCTCACCTTCCTCATTTACACTTCTCCGCCCTCACACACACACACACAGTTCTGTTCACCGCCTTTCCAGACCTTGCTATCACGATCTACAACTGAGGGGAGAAAAAAAAGAGAGAGAGAACTAGGTAGAGGTACAGAGAGAGAGCAGCAGCGTGACATGTTTAATAGAGTTTGGGGAACTTTGTGTATAAGAGTCACAGCGGTTGGTCTGGAGCTTTTTATCCCTCCATCTCTGTGCATTCATCTTCTGATTTCAGGGTCACAGAAAGGAGAACGTGGCTTTAAAACACAGGAACACTTTCTGTCTCCCCTTCTAGCTCTGCCTACCTGCTTACCTGTCTGTTTCACATACTGCTTTATCAACATTGATCAATTTACATTATCCCTCATCTCATAACATTTTCTATAAGTGTTGGTCGTATTTCTGTATTGTTGGCAACCCATGACACCTCATCTCTTCTCTCTTAACCTAGACCTGGGTGAAATAGTGTGCCACAAACAAATATACAGTGAGGGAAAAGAGAGTAAAGATTCCAATTTACAACTTCAACACAATCTTAACAGCTCTGATACAATGAAACATTATCTAGTATAATCAGCCTGTCCACAATGCTCTTGTTTCTTCAGTATCCATTCCCTTTACTGCCACTTATCTGGGTCCAGGTTTCAGCGGCAGTAGGCTAAGCAAGGTAGCCCAGACATCTCAACTTCCCCAACCACAGATCTAAAGGCATTCCCAGGACAGGTGGGACATAAATCCCCTCAAACATGTTCTAGATTTGCCCTGGTGTCTCCTCCCAGTTGGACATGCCCTGAATACCTCCACAAGGAGGCATCTTGATCACATGTCTATACTGCTTCAACTGGCTTTTTTTCATTTTGAAGGAGTCCAAACTCCTCACTTTGTCCTTTCCAGTATAGGCTCCCCCACCTTGCCACTTCCGGGCTTTAAGACTACCTCAGTGATCTCCGCCTGAGAGATGGGCAAAGTTGTCTCTGAGTCTTCAGACTCCTCTATCCCATGTAGGTTCAAGAGTTCCTCAAAGTGTTTCACCACCTAACAGTTCTCCTCCTTTCTGAGAATACTCTAGGCAAGGCCTGGACAGTTTGAGGCCAACTGAAAGTCCATCCCCATGGCCTCTCCATACTGCTCCCATACCTGAGGTTTTGCTTCAAAGGCCACAGAAGCTTCAGTCCCCTGGGCTAGCCAAGTCCAAAAGGCCTTCTTCAGCTCACAGCTTCCTCCACCGCTGGTGTCCACCAGCGAGATCTTGGATTGCTGCCACTGCAGGCACCGATGGCCTTCTGTCAAGATGCAGGAATATTCTTCCAGATATGGAAGCTGAAGTTGACAGGATTCTCAGCAAGACATTCACAGCTGAGCATCACTGTCCGCCTCCTGATCCAAGTCACTAACAGGAGGTTTTTGGCTAAAGGTGTTCATGACATACAGCCGCAGATCAAATTATATGAACAGTCATGTTCGGACATTTCCTGGCCCAGGAAGCTATAGTCACAAGTTCTAGGTGAGAAAGAGACAGCAAGTAAACTTATTCACCAAAGTATTTTCAGCTCCACGTGCATCTACAGCTCTAAGCAAGCACCCTCATGAACATGGATGCTTGATTTCATGGGCATAATAAATCTGGTGCAAGATTTGGGGCCTCGCAGACATTCGACTCGTCCAAACCACAAAGCAGGCACACAGGTCTCAAATAACCATGGATACACTAACGCATGCAAACACACACATCTAGCCATTCATGCCTATCTGGCATGTGTTGAAACAGAAGTTATGCTGGGCAGTTTTCACTGTGGCCTTTGGGATCTGTGATCACAACACAGGGAGAGATGAGGCCGGATGGAGACAAGGAAAGAAGAAAAGAAAGAAAGTGAAGAAAGACAGGAGCAAACAAACAAAACAAACTTAGTAAAGCCCTCTGCTGGGCTGGGGCCGGGACTGGAGTGTGTGTGTGTGTATGTGAGGCGATGTGAACAGAGTGGCGGGGATTAGGACAGATCCTGGGCTGTCCAACTCACAGCTGGCTGATGATCCAATCCTGGAGCGCAGCGCAGCGCACCAGCCGCCGTGGGACCCCCGGATGCGTGCATGCATCTGTGTGTGTGTGAGTGGGTGTTTGTGTCTGTGTGTACAGGCATGTGGATTCGACTGATGTGCGTATCAGTGTGCGCATTTGCAGGCATGCAGTTGTACAAACAAATATGTGTGTGTGTGTGTGTGTGTGTGTGTGTGTGTGTGTGTGTGTGTGTGTGTGTGTGTGTGTGCGCGCATACGTATGTGTTTATGGAAGTTTAGGAAGGTAGGGCTATCAGAAATCAAACAGAGGCTGTCTGTGCTTCATGTCCCCTGTTTGAAGACGGGCTGTGATCATTTGGGCCACGAGAGAAGGACAGAATGAAAGAGGGAAGCGAGCAAGTTGCAGAGAGAGAATCAAAGAGCTGCCTTCCAAGGCTGGTCATAAAAATGCCTTCCAGCCTCGCTACTGTGAATCTCACACTCAACACACACTAACTCAGTTACACAAACCAGGCCACAACACTTACAAAGACTCATGCCTGGCTCTGTAGTGAAGAACAAGAGAGGGCAAACAGAGACATGACTACGAATGAACTACATGTAGTTCTGCATAACTCCAGAAAGCCCACAGATAGACAGAAAGAGAGAGAAAGAGGCAGCGGTAGAGAGAGGAAGGGAGGGGAGGGAGACAATCGCCTGAGGTTTATTTGTTTAGTTTGGAACAGCATGAGAAAAAGTAACAGAGAACATGACAAGTGAGGAAAAAAGGGAAAAACAAAAAAGGAAAATAAAAAAACGTAGTGCTGGCCTGAGGATGGACAAAGGCTATGACCAAATCTCAGCAGGTGTGTATGTCACATGTGGATGTGTGTGTGTATCTGTGTTTGATGGTTGGTTTCTACGCTGCTCTAAAAATTTCCAATTACCCCATTTTGTTAGATGACCTCCTTCATCTGCAGGTATCTCAAAGACACTGTATAACCCAGTGATGTTATTTCAACAGACATGGATAAATGGATGGATGGAAAGACTTTATGGGCTTCTAAGAAAACACCAAGTTTGGAAAAACTAGCCTGCTGGACAGCTTAACTGTGAGTGATGAGAATAGAAATCAAAATCCTTAGTGTCCTCAGTAGACATTTTGCTCCCGAGTTCCTGTTTGGGTATTTACAATACTAAGCAACATGTAATGATAATCATAATATCAAAAGTGACGTAATTATAACCTGTAGCAAGTCTAAGGCTAAAAAAACAATTTATATGTATTTTATGTATCTGAAGGCATCAGTATGCTTCAACCGAGGTGCTTGTCAGATGGTCAAACATCGTCAAAATCCCCCTCTGCCCACACCTTTCGTCTGAATTGGGAAGCTGCGTCCAACAATTTCTGAAACCGCCAATCATGCCCACTTCACGCAGCGACTGACCAGGTGTGCGGAGCTGAGAAAGTAAGCAGTGTTCGAACTTCTCTCTCAAAATCTGCATTTGTAACACAATTATGAACGCCTTAGAGAAATGATTGTCCAAAAGTGTGCACCATTATCCTCATATTTGAACAATTATCACTTCTCGCCCCTCTCTACAATGTCAGTGGATTGTACAATGACTTTTATACTTCCACATTCAAATATTTATATTTACATTTTAGCAATCCCCATTTACACAAAGTACTCTAACTCTTCCAAAAGATCACCCCAAATCATGAACCAGTCATAATCTTTTATGATTATCTTCCCTAGTATCACGATTGTGAATGTTCAGGATTACAGAAATACTATAATAGAGCATAGAAGTAACAAAGTAATGAAATGTACCAGTTTGTCAAATGTGATGATTCACTTTGGTTGAGGGCTAATACTCTAACAAAATGTTTGTCTTCCAACATGTGTCCAATTGGTGCTGGAGGTGTGAATTTAATTTGTGTCGAGTATGACCAGCACTGATGGTATTTATGTTCTTCACAACATTTAAAGAACTGTTTCAGACACTTGGCAATATTTAAAAAATTTGTATTATGGGTTCGTATCACTAACTTAAGTCTGTAGGCCTGCAGACTATTTTTGTGCTCTTCTACCCTGTGACAATATTTTGGGCTCTCACACAGACACAGACATGCAGGTCTTCATAAGCTTTTTTGATTTATCACTGTGGGGATTTATAGTTTTTATATCTGTTATACTGTCTGTCCTCCAGTTTTCTTATATGATGACAACACTGCTTTTTAAAAGCTCTAGCTCCAAACATGACTTTAAACATGATTTTGTGATACTTAATGTGAATTTGCTTGTCATGCACTACTGAAGGAAAATAAATATCCATATTAAATCAGTATCAGAAGTGGCTTTCACTGTTAATGACCAAAATTGAATTTGAATGGCTACATGCACAGCCAAGTCAACAGCTGTCAAACATCTAGTATGCATCTGCGGATAGATAAAACTATAAACTCTCTCATGCACATACACCCGCACACATGGCAGTAAAATGATTTAGTCCAGTGGCTCCTCTAGTACAGGTCAAAGTCATCATGTTGCCATATTAATATGCATGTCATTCTCCACAGCTGGCTGCAAAACACACACACACACACACACACACACACACACACACACTCCTTGCCTCATCCCTTAAACACACGACAGCCCGCCATGCAGCCAGTGTGTTAGCGCTGGCCAGCTGACAGACAAACACACTTAAACACAGATCAAGCCGGGAGCTGCAGTGGACAACACACACACACACATACCACCAAGCTGACAGACACATAAACACAAATACACACGCATACACACACACATAGATTACACAAACTTGCATCCCGCAGCCTCCAGCACCACAGGGCACCACCGCCACATCTGTGCCCATCTCAGACACCTCGGCTGTGGGCAGCGGGGGTGAGAGAGTGCCCTGGGCGGCTGGCATGGGCTGGCATGGCCCTGGCAGTGGCTGGTGTGGAAAGGAACAGCAGCCAGCGGATGACAGGAGGGACAGAGGAAAGGAAAGGAGAAGGGAGGAATGCAGGAGGACAGGAGAGAAAAAAAGAATAATGGGAAAGAGAGGATGATGGAAGAGGAAAAAGAAAGGGAAATGTTTAAAGTATAGATGATTATAAAAAAGGACAGCAGGTAGAAATGATAGACAGTTGAACGTATGGATGGGCAGGATAAATGGATAAAAGTATAACAGAGGAAGTGATACAGGGTACCAGGGAAAAATAGGATAGAAAGATGCAGAAATAGATAGAAAGAGAGAAGATAGAAGATGGAGGTAAAAGGGAGGGGAGCCGGTAGCGCCTGTCGTGAGAACGGGTGCAGGGCACTGGCAGGTGGCACTAAGGCCAGGCTGTCCAGTGACCATCAGCCACACTTTTCTCTGTGTGTGTGTATGTGTGTGTGTGTGTGTGTGCGCGCCAGGGACAGAAGAAAGGCTCAGGCGCCATTTTGGCTCTGCTGGAGCTGTTGCTGGGCTGGGCACTGGCCTGGTGGCAGAGAGTGGGCAGTGTGTTTGTGTGTGTGTGTGTGTGTGTGTGTTGCATTATGTTGTGGCATGCTTAACAGGATTAGAGGTGACCTGGTGAGGTCCAGTTGGTACCGGGACCATGGCACAGCGGCGCGCATGTGTGTTTATGTGTGTGTGGTTTGTATAATAGGATTAGCTGTTACCTGGTGCGGTACAGTTGGTGTGCTAGTCTGAACTGGACTGGACTGGGCTGAGCTGGGCAGGAGCTGGGCAGAGGGGAGCGCTGTGTGTTTGTGTGTGTGTGTGAGTGTGGTGGCATGTATAATAGGATTAGGTACTACCTGGTGAGGTGCAGTTGGCGCTGGGCATTTGCCAGCTGTTCTGCTAGGCTCAGGGCTTCGGCCTGCCATTGGCTCCCGTCCTTTTGGACCGCCTCCAAATGCTGCTGACAGCCAACCAGCTCTGAGCTCAGCCTTTCCACTTCCTGTCCCGCAGAGATGGAAGGAGAGAGGGAAGAGGAGGTGAGGAAATCTTTCACAACAACGCACCTTATGCCCTCAGACAAACAAAACGTTAAAGGCTGATTACAACCTAATCTAAAAGGTTGAGTGGGAAAAGGAAATGATTTGATCATCAAATTCAAAATAGTTTTATTCCAAAAGGTAAAATAGTATTTAGAAATATCAGAGCAATTCATATTTTCTATGAGGCATTCTATTTAACAAAGTGTAACCAGGTCTTCCCTCTCTATATCTAGTTTGGAAATAAATATTTGAGGGATTTTGCTTATTACACCTCAGTACAGCTTCTTCAAAAAATGGTGACTGCTTACTAAATTATCGACTAAACTTAGTTAAAAGCTCCTGAACTAATCTAATTAATCTATTAAATCTAAACTAATCAATGGGTTGAATGCAGACGTACCTGTGCAGCCTTTTCCATCAGTCTGCTGGTCTTGGTGTTGAGCTCTCGGAGCTCTCTCTCTGCCTCTTCTTTCTTCAGTTGGGCCTGGCTGAGCTGATATCGCAGATCCACACACACCTAGAGATGACAAGGACTGATTAAAAACAGCCAGTTTTTTGATTAACAAATATTACTTCCTGTCCATTCCTTCATCATTGGTCAGTTTTACCCTGTCCTTATCTTGGAAGGTCCTTCATTTGAATCATCAGATTCTGCCATGTAATGAGACTTTCGTTTTCCAGGCTAAAGCTCACTTATGTAAATACAGTATGTTATAATACTGATCTATTTCACTAAGAGTTTCCTCCTGAAGGCACCCATAAAAGTGAATAAAATCCCATTCTACTATTTATATGGTTACTGTTACTATATTATTTATGTTTAAATTACTACACTATGTGCTACTATAATTTTTATCAGAATCATTTATTAATAATAATACATATTAATATTAGCGAGACAGAAACAGAAACTAAAGTTTGAGACACTTCAGCAGGGTGAATATTTGCTGACATGCAGCACTTGAACCTGAGTCTCCCATTTTAAGCAAAACCTTGCAGCCCACAAGGCAATTGTGTCATTGCTTTGCTACCATTTGCATGCATATATACCCATAGTTTTACAATACAATATGATTAAAACCTGAACTAAGCATCTTCACATGAAGCTTGGTTATTTAGCTTACCTTAAACGCATTTATGCACTCATGTTGAATTTACCCTTCCAACAGCTGAAAATAAATACTGAAATAGATAAACCTTTGCTGCCATCCAGTGAATTTACAAAAGCATTACAAGTAGACAGTACAGACTGCAACAGAGTATCAGGAGTGTTCTTTACCTCTACTCCCTCAAAGCTACAGCCATCTTTTTTAAGTGCTGGTTTAGCAGAAGTTTTTATTGCAATACTGGAGCCGTATTCTCCTGAAGCTAAGACAGCCGTACCCTTTGTACTGAAGCATGTTGATTCAAACTGCTCAGTGCAAACTATGAGCAAAATAAGCACCAATGAAAAGTAATAATACATAGATGTTGACTTAAGGTTTTCTTGCACAACGCACGCAGTGTACCTTGGTATTGTCTTGTTCCTGACTGGTAAGTTTGCAAAGAGCATCGTCCAGCTGATTGGTCAGTGAGCTCTTGTCCCTGTGAGCTCTGTCTAGCTGCCCTTCCAACTCAGCAACACGCTGGGAGAGGCTGGACACCTGACACACACACACACACAACACACACACACACACACACACACACACACACACACACACACACACACACACACACACACACACACACACACAACACACAACACACACACACACCACACACACACACACACACACACACACACACACACACACACTTTTTCCATGGGCATTTCATTGAAAAACAAGATTGTCAGTGTTCGCACTTTACAGCAACTTTAAGAGATATAAGAACTGCCATTATACGTGGACCCCATACAGTTGAGTGCAAGAAATGTTAAATATTTTATTATTTGTACTATGCAATCAAAAGTATGTGGAGTGGTTTTTAGTTTGTGCATTGATATTCAAGTATAGTTCAGTATTTCAAAGCAACCAAAACTATGGATTGGAACTACATACATATAACATACATACAACAGTTCTCTACACACACAAAAAGTGAATAAGCAAGATTTACAGTATGTGCCAGCTCCTCTTTCTGTTTGCGGGCCTCAGCTCGGCCCTCCTCTCTGGCCTCAGCCAGTCTCTCCTGCAGGGCCTGTGCTTCTCGTTCTAGCTGTTCCCTCAGTCGAGCCAGCTCCCGGGACAACTGCTCACACTGCACCTCCACCTGCATGCATACAAACAGAAGGTTTGCCAGAGGTAAGAAGCCCCAGCAGGAAGAGAAACCACAATTTTAGAGGACAACGTAGGAGGAATCTTTTAGCTGAGTGAAAGAGCTTTACAAATGAAAAACGCTGTTTGAGCCAACACAGTTCGGAAAGGTGTGTGTATGTTTCTCTGACCCGAGCTTTGTACAGATTTGCTTCTTCTGCCATCTCCACGGCCTGTTTGACCTGAAGACAGGCTGACCACTCCCTCTGTTGCGCCTCCTGCTGACTAGCCCGCACACCGCGCAGAGCCACCAGTAACTCATCTCGCTCCCTAAAAGATAGATGATGGACAAGAAAATGCACAACCAGCGTAAAAAAAAAACATGGGAAAAATTATTTTAGTCTTTGTATATTTTGTTTCCTTTTTTTAGCCATGCACATGCAACAAATAATAAAAACAGTTGGTCATAAAAAACATGAGCAATCAGAAAATCTCAAAAAAACTGCCAGGTCAACGCATAAATCATATACAACCACTTAATCTACAGAGTATGAAGAGATGATACACTGTGGCTAACTTGTGACTGATTAGCAAAATGTATTTGTGTGTGTGCGTGTGCGTGTGTTACCACTGACTTTGTGAGCCTGTCAATAGCCTGGACATGCAGATTTGTGTGAGTCCCAGCCAATACAGCTTCGTGCTGTGCACACTTCAGACACAATCCTGCCACACGGGGAGCTCCATCAGCCCTCAGTGCATCTGCAGCCTGTTTCTCCCTGTGTCTCAGACGAACCTTCACCTCCTCACACTCCTTCTGACTGACCGACAGATCCTTCCTGAAGATGGAACAAAAGATGAGATATGGAGAAACAGAGAGAGAAAAGGGGAAGGAAAGGAGATGAGTATTGCTCTTTAATACTGATGCAATAAAAAAAGAAAAGAAAAAGGCGTAATCACTGGCTACACTGGCTTCACAGCTAGAGTATACTGACCTGAGGGAGATGACCTGAGCCTCCAAGCTTTCAATCTGTGCCTGGTAGATCACTTTCAATTGTTCCTGATGAACACAACAGAACAGAACAGACTATGTATGTACTTTTGAAACACAGTGAATGAGTGGAATTATACAGGATGGGATGAGATTCTGATTTTGCCACAATTTTCCACTTTTGAGCACTCAACATATATATTTCTTTTAGGTTTGATGGTTGTTTTTCATCTTAAAAAAGTTTCACTGGGGGCATAATGCAAATGAATGCCCAAAACAAGTTGGAAATACAATCTGAAGCCATATATATTCTTTAAGTAACACATTTGTAACATTATTTGATATTTTCAGCTGTCCCCAGAGAATTAGCCCAACTTTTCTTGTCTGGAATACACAACACAAAATCTATGATATTGCAGAGAACCATGTGGGTTGGAGATGGAGGAGGAGAACTCAACAGTAACCGAACAGATCCATCATCCCTACCAGCTCATTTTTCCATGTGGTGTGTTCTGCTTTCTGCAGCACGCTGTGGCCTTTATTGGAGGCTATGTGGCTGTTGGCTGCCATACTCTCGTTCACCTGAAGAACACATCAGGACAGATGATGAGCCACATGAATTTGTGCAGAGTAATGTAACAAACAGAGGCAACCTTAGTGTCTGTAACTTAAAAAACAATCACAACTATTTCATTCTTTATTTGACATATTATGATGTATGTGCCCTCATATATATGGTAAGAATGTACATACATTTCACATACTATCATAAGCACAAAAATCTTACACCTGACTTTCAAACCCACACATACCATGGAGTTTCTGATTGTGTAGTCTTTCAGAGATTCATCCACAGCTTTGGATTTGAGGTCTGCATGCAACTTCTCATTCTCCACCACCACCACTCTGATCCGCTGTTTCATCCCCTGCAGCTCTTCCTGAAGTCACGCACACAGAGAAATTAATCGAAACGTCTCCAAATCAGCAGTAAACAATAAATTCAACAGTATATTCAACAGTAAAAAGGACACACACATACATACATTTGTGCACATACCTTGCAGAATTTGACCTCAGCTTCCAGGTGTTGGATGTACTCTGACTGGTTGTGAATCATTGGTACCAAATCCTGAATAGCAGGCAAAGTGGACCTTCCCTCCTGCTGTACTCTCTAACAGAGGAAAGAAGAGTGACAATCAAAAATGAGGCAAAACACAGCAGAATGGCACGCAAAATACTGATATCATGGAAAAGATTTACCACATTTAAATATGGAGACTGTATCCTAGCCTCTCAGATAATTCTGTATTAGAGATCTAATGCATTTAAATGTTTAGCCACGCAAAGCTGCATACTCTACCTTGGATGGAGACGGTTTCTTTGAAGGAGAGAGAGGAGAGGGAGTTTCTCTGCACTGCTTCAGTAGAAGGCTCTTCAGCTGATTAACTACAATGCAAAAAGACACAGACACAAACACACACACACACACGAAGCATTTTATTATAACTTTGTGTCAACAAGATTATGACCAGGGAAATCTCCAGGTGGTACACTACAATGTCTTTGTCAGACAGTCGTCCCACAACTAATCACTGAGTCACCTGCTTCGCTCTGTGTCTTTTGGCTCCATGCAGCCTTGTCCTCTTCACCCATGGTGGCGAAGAGGCTGCCATCACTGCCTCTGAGCTCCTCCACCTCTTCTCCATCAGGGTCTAGCTGCTCCAGAGTACTGCTCAGCTGCTGTATGCTCTGGTTGGCTCGCTCTGAAAACAATATACGCACACAGACACCAGTCTCATACAGTATATCATTTCTGTGCCCCATGACAGTTTAGCTGGTGTATGTGAACTTGCAGAACTCATTTTATAACTTGTGAATTAAAAGAGAGGACCACAGTAGTGGTGTGGGGACAAAACACTTGCCCACCAATGAGAGATGAGAACACTGTGTGAAATCGCTGAGATGTATAATAAGATACTTTTCCATACACAATTAACCGAACACTGAATTGGTGGAGACCGTTTTCACATCATGAATCATCAAGAATTCACAAAATCAATACAGGTAAAAAAAAAATTAAAAAAACACAATTTTCTTTCTACAGGACAGTCCCAGTGACCACACAAATACATGTAGGGCTTTTTTTCACAGCAGATATTTTGGCATGTCACAGTAGGAGAAGCACAGGTGCAATTAATAATATGAATTAATGATGGCTGCATACTATTTAGCTTGTATTGTGCATGCCGGCACACTGTCAGGGCACATCAGTTTAGACATTGGTGTTCATTGGTGTCCATTGGTGTCTTGTCAATAATTGGAAGTAATTGTTAGCTATCTGAAATTGAAGCAGGACACATTAATGTTTGTTTTCCTGGAAATGTAGCCATAGCATAGCCAAACGAATGAATTGTCTATCAGGATGCTTGTTCGTCAGTGGGAATCAGTTTGCCCGAAGAGCAACAGGTGGCAGTGACACAACTTTAATCGCAATCTCCTCTTGGTACCGTAGTTTACATGACATAACTCTACAGGCATTTTGTAAACAACACATTTTAAGACACCCAGCTGTAACACAGTTGCTGTATATTAACTACCCATTTAAAGCCTCTCTCTTTAACTTAGCTGTTAGCAAATTTAGCACGTTAAACTTACGCCTCAGCTCCTTTTGGTACGCACCCAGCTGCTCCGCTTCCTCCTCATCTGAGTCTAACGGCTTCATTGATGTATAACCGACGTTATATCACTCTATGTTACTACTTAAACATGCTAGGCTACACACAACAACATAACAGCAACCATAATATCGCGCACGTCGTAACGGTCATCGAGTCTCAGCGGTGTTGTGTTTGTTTAACTACACCTGCGCGCCCCGAGGTCGAAGTTCTCGTTTCTAACAATGTCATTTTATGTGACCACCCGGCGCTGAATCCAATCTGTGTACCCTGAATATCAAAACGAGGCAACCTGCTAACGGCTCCTACTTCCGTAAACTCAGCCTGATGCTGGGAGTTGTAGTCATTGTTTGTAGGCACAATTACTAGTTTCACGCCTGCGACCCTGTGGTGAATACGGTGTATTGCAACTTAAACCAAATTTGACTATCACAAGTGATGCTGAAGTTTAAGTTATATCCTTAAAATGAAACGTCTACTACGCTCAGTGGTGGAATGTAACTAAGTACATTTACTCAAGTACTGTACTTAAGTAAAAGCAGTAGTACCACAGTTTGGAAATACTCGGTTAGCCTACAAGTAAAAGTACTGCATCAAAATATACTTAAAGTACCAAAAGTAAAAGTACTCATTATGCAGAATGGTCCATTCAGAATGATGTAGCATATATTTTATTACATTAATGTGTACATCACTTTAATGTTGCACCCAGTAAAGATAGGGCTAATTTTAATTATTTTATATACGGCTGGGTAGCTTGTGAATTGCCCCCTGGGGATCAATAATACATCATTATTTATTTCTTGATTATATTTTGTATTATTAATCTGAATCTGCAAAGTAACTAAAGTTATCAAATAAATGTAGTGGAGTAAAAAAGTAGCCTACAATATTTCCCTCTGACATGTAGCAAAGTAAAAGTATAAAGCAGCAGAAAATGGAAATACTCAAGTAAAGTACAAGTACCTCAAAATTGTACTTACAGTACTTGAGTAAATGTCTGTAGTTACTTTCCACCACTGACTGTATTTAATTTAGGCTGTATTTATTTAAATGCTTGTATGGCGGCTTTGTGTTAAGACAAACTTAAATAATGATGCATTTGAGAAGTTTGTCTTATTTTGTTAAATACAAAACAAAATAAAAACTCCATGTAAGTATCAAAACATTTTTTTAAAGTACTGTTTTGGTATTAGCACTGAAACTCAGGTTTTGTAGGCACTGGTACAGAATTAAAAAAAAAAAAAAACACCAAACCCTACCTAACACAGTTAAAAGGATCTCTGATGCATTTCTTTAAAAGGTATTTTGGAGTCTCTCTGTCCCCTAGTGGTCAAAAATTGCTTACTGCAACATTAAGGAAAAACATGCAAAACATGAATATATACATGTAATTATTTTATACAGTAAAATCACACAGGTAATTTTGAGTCTCCTTTATTAATTATATTTAACAAGATAACACTTTAATGATCCCCATGGGGAAATTGTTGCTGCAGCAGAGAATTTGATGCAGATAAGAATATGAATAACTGAACAACTTGAGCTATTAATGCAATGTAACTAGTTACTAAAGCAGAGAAACAGCTTGAGGAGTACAAAGAAAACAAAACAAAAGTTAAGAGTCCTGCAGCTGCAGGGTTACAGTTCACCTGGTATCCTGGTTATTTGGCACCGTTGTGTTGTACTTTGCCCTGTGTTACTTTCACTTCTCCTATCATCTTATCTTGGCCATCCCAGTGAGTCACCATTTGGCACTCCCACATGCACAGACTTGCAGACAAAGATCAGATTGCTGATACAAGATGAACTAGATGTGACTAGTTGTGGGATTATTCAGAATTAGTTTCAAATCATAAATAGGCCATTTGGTTGTGAAATTGTGGACATTTCACATGAAGAAATGGATATAATTATTTTGAACCCCTTTTATTATTTATAAGCAGTATATAAATAATAAATGGTTTATAAGACACTATAATGTAATTGTAAGCAGATATAAGGACATTTCTAAGTGTTTATTAATGTATTCGTCAACTAACTGTATTATATTATAAACAGATAATGAATGACAATATAATGTTGTAATCAGTTAAAATATGTTTATGGATATGAAATATGAAGTATTTGTTTATTATATTTATTAATTATTATAAGTATTTGTTTTTACTGTATTTATTAATGAAGTATTCATTCATTTATAAACACTTCTCCTTCACTCTCCATGAAAACTGAGTAAACTCCATCCACTGATGAAGGTCATGAGATGTGGCTGAAAGCCCCCCGGAAGAAATCTAGTAAGTGGACCTTGAGTTAAGAACTTCTTTGACAAACTAACTCAGTTTCCCAGGTCAAGAATCCAGCTCAGCATGTCTTCATGAGAAAACAGTAAACAAATCCCACAAAACACTATGAATTTGCTCATGTGTGTAATTTGATATCAATAATATAATTACAGCTATGTTATACTGTGTAGTGAATCATTCATTTACTGTTTAAACACCGATTATGGATTGTAGAAGATATATATCGTTGATGAATACATTAACAAACATTTAAAATGTCCTTTTATCAGTATATAAGTGGAGTAAATCACTTTACACTTTAAACAAACTGGGGTAAAGTTGTATATAAATACTTTAAAATACTCAGTATGAAATAGAGTTAGATTATGTTAACAGGCTAAGACTAAGACTGCTCTTAGTCCTCCACCCAAATAAGGCTTTATGTTTAGTTAATTTCAAATGTATAATGTAAGTTCCAGGCAAAAATGACACAGACTCGAGGGAGTTTTGAATGACATAGTTATATAATGATTTTTAGTTTGTGTGTGTGTGTGTGTATGTGTGATACTGTTCATTGGAAGGGTGTATCTCAGATCTGTGTTTGTGGCTGCTTACAAAAGGTTCAGACAAAGGTAACCATGGATACACCCTCTTCCTATTGCACAATAACAGATAACTTCCTGTCAAATGAGCCTCGACTGTACTTTTGATTTTTGCGACATTTTAGTTTTCAACAGAAGAGGCGGTGAGTCAGACATTGGTGGGTTCATTCATAAATAGATGCTGTGTTGTAATCTAGATTTGACATTTTCATTCACAGGTTATTGTGACAGCTCAAACACAGACTTTGGGTCATATGGATTTTAAATCAGCTGGTTCAATTGTTGCGTAAATTCGAGTGCAGTCTTTTCGCCCTGAAAACCTTTTTGAAAACATTGATTCTTGACTCCCCAGACCTCCAGGGGCCCCCGGAAGCTCCACATTCACTGCATGATAGTGGGTTTTGGTCATTTTATTAACTGTAATTTTGTTTAACCTGCATTAACTGATTTTGTTTGGCCACTTGGGGGGAGTGGAAACAAGCTGTAAACACAACACTAAAACATTGTCAGCTTATGAAGTTGATATGGTGAATGTGTTAGCAAACAGTTGCTTATTTACACATCCAGAAGAAGTCCTCTATTAGCTCTGATTAGATGCAGAGTAGGGATTTCTGCTACTACTTCCAAGATGCATAGAAAAGGGAAATAGTCTGAAGAGGTCAAAACTCCAGCAACACTTGCAGTATAAAGAACAACTTTATTATTATTATTAATTTTATTTTTTTATTATTTTAACAGTTTTTAATTGAATTGAATTGTGCATCTTAATGTGGGAGTATTTTCTGTGTATTTTCACTTCCTTTAAACTGTACTTGTTTACTTTTAACTCTAGTATCTCTTGTATCGCTTGTCTGTATTTTTGCACTTTTATATCTGTAAATCTTTCACCTTGTATTTTTATTACCCTGTAAAGCACATTGAATTGCTCTGGTGTATGAAATGTGCCATACAAATAAAGTTGCCTTGCCTTGCCTTAAGAACAATGAATGTTAGATGAACAATAAATTTGCTCTTTATACAACAAACGCTGCTGGAGTTTTGACCCCTTCAGTCCAAATGACTGATTCCAAGCAAATTGAAATTAAGAAGTTAAGAAGAAATTAAATATTGTTTTTGTTTTAGACCTGTGAAGAGTTTGCCAGATCTAATCCATTAGAGTGAACATCAATTTGACTGTTTTATATATGATCTTGCATACATATTGTGATATTTATTGATATCAGAAAATTATTCTTATTGTCTTCAAACTCATTTCAACCATATCGCATGGATCTGTAGGCAATGCATCTTTTCTTGGACACACAGCTCTGTTTTTCTTGCGACTGCATGTTGCCATGTACTAGAAAACTGTCAGCATCATTTAACCGCAGATCTTTGGTAATTAAAATAGGCAATTTTGAATGCACCTCCATTACATTTTAGTTCTTCACTTGTAACTAACATGTTTGCTTCACATAATTATTTTTATAGACTCTGCATGGGAAGGTTTACTGCACCACATCAGTGAGGTGCTCACACGTCAAGCGAAACATCGCTGATCTGCAAAAGGAACAGTTATACAAGGGAGTGTTTGCATGATGGGGTATTTCCAGGAAACCACATCAGCCTGCCAATTTGACTGCGGTAGAGGCTGTAGGTTGATGAGAAAGCCCACGCACAACCCTGCAGTCCCACACTTGTTAAATGTCACCTCTGCCCTGCCATATATAATTATTACCAATTCCCCACCTGTCACTGCCATATCTCCCCTCACTCCAAACTCCCCCCTCCCACTGCATGATCCACCCCTCCTGAGTGAACTGTGTTTTTCTATATGAGGGTGGGGGTTCCCATTTATTTTTTAAAAGCATGACACCCTAACATAAGCCTGGAAATAACTGAATAGTGACAAAAAAAAAAGCACCTAAGAAAAACCTCATCATTTGAAGATATTTGTGTGGAAATGTGTAACAATGAGAAAAGAAATAAGAACAACGGAGGCGGAGAGAAGAGAAAACGAGCTAACCCAGTTAAGCATGGGAAAATGGTGCCACATCTAAACCAGGCCTCAGTGATCAGTTATCTGATGACTTTTGCAGCACCCACTGTACTTCCTACACTGGAGATGGATTCAGTGCCAACAGTGAGCAAACAGTATTAGGCAACACACAGCGTAGTAGAGAGGGATGCTGTAATAAGAGTGCAATGTTGAAAACTCAAAGAGCACACACAACTGTATGTGCTTGTAGGGTACACATATACACATATTCTGTGATAGTGCAAGTACACACACACACACACACACATTTTCCTCACCCTCCCAACCAGCCACACACACACACACACATTTTCCTCACCCTCCCAACCAGCCACACACACACACACACACACACACACACACAATAACTAGAGAGACAACAACAACATTAGACAGATTTCAGATTTCTTAATAAAAATAATTCATTTCAGGACGACATATAAATAATTATTGAATCACACAATACAGATATCTTGATATGAATAAATACTTAACAAATAAAACCAGGCTTTTTTTCATACAATACCCTATTGTCGAAAGGTCACACAAAGAAACTTCCACACAGTTTGCATGTTTTGTTACACCTTTGCTCTTAAGCGGATGCTCTTCCTACTGTTGGAATGTCCCTAAGCAAGTCGGAGTACCATTCCTAAATGCCTCAGCAGCTTAGACAAGTCATGTGCAACTTATGTGATCTCAGTCAAACCCAGTCAGAGCCCCGAAACGTTGTTAAGGAGTCCTGCTGAGCTTACCACTAATTGGCCTTTAATTGATTAAGGTTTGTCTAGAGGTGATTAAAGCACACAGAGATCTACGTACAGGCCGTCAACACGTGGGCTGGCCCGACAGCTTTAGATACAGTTGAATGAAAAGGCAGACCGAGAGCCTGTTTGTCTATGCTTTTCCAACTAGAGCCACAGATGGACATCTGCCTACAGCAGTGGAGCTCTTCAGCAGAAGTATGAGGGGAATAACTGTTCCAGTTGATATCACATTTGAGTTTGTGTGATAAATGTTTTACGCTTCAGGTTATCTCTGTAGATAAATATTTCTTTGTATTTGGATAAAATAGATACTCATGAAAAGCTAGTGCCGATTTGGGGATTTTCAACATGAGAGAGCCTGATAAGCTCTAGTCTATGGTTACACAAAATTGGAGATGTCTATCTGTGGCACTCTAGTTAGTTTAGAATGGTCCAGGCTGGCCATTTTTAAGGAGGTAACAACAACTGTTTGGCGATTGATGGCACATGTATTTTTTTTGGCAGAAACAAAGCCAAATATATCAAAATACATTAAAAAATCCCAAAACAAATTAAAAACAAATAAAAGAAACCAGGAATGTCAGTTTTGCGTATTCCAGACGCACACATGCGTGCGTTGTGTTTGTGTGTGTGTGTGTGTGTGTGTGTTGGAGATGAGGCATCGGGTTGGAAGGTCCTACCATATGGACCAAGATCCATATTCACAAAAGCATTTTATAGGTGGGAGCACTGATCCAGGATCACTGATCAGGCCCCTCTGGTCCATAAAATTTCAATCACTACTTAAAGGCAAAACTTATCGAGGATCAGCCCCAATACTGTGCTGTTGTAGCAGCAGCACAAAACACATTCAGATAAACAAGATTAGCCAAAGCAGGCAATGGGATTGCTCTCTGAAGTTTTGAAATTGTCGCCTTGGCACATCCAGTGGGGTGGAGCACAGAGGAATGCATTTCTCTGTGGGTTTATTTACCTACACATCACCTCAGGCTGGGGTGGGGCGCATACAATCTCACAGAGCTGTGTTTGCATGTGCATGTGTGTACATATGTGTGTATGTGGTGGTTAAGGTGGATAATCATCCAGACTTCATCCATCATTATGTTCTCAGTTCTCTCTACAGTTGGCAATCCCCTTCTGACAGAACCGGAGCTACTACATTTGTGTGCGCACGTGTAGGTACTTCTAGGTGCTTAAGTGTACAGTAAACAGGAAAACAACGTCCAAGGCAACAGATCTGTTTTGGAGGAGAAGAGGGGAAACAAGAGGAAGGACAGGAAGAACAGAAAGAGAATGAGTCCTGTCTCCACTGTGTTCTCTGCCTTCTGTCCGCTGACACCGCCAGCATGTTGGCTACAATGGAGAGGCTTGTATTTCTGTACATGTAGCACCAAAACTAGCAGGGGCCTGCCCTGTCTGTCTTGCACTGTTCAGACACATGGTCTGTTCTTACTTTCCATATCTAGAAATTCACAATGTTAACTTTATATAAACGGATATGTAACAATACTAAGGTTAATTTGCCTCAAAATATAAACTGACACTGCTATTGACTGACTAATGGAAGAAAATTAATTCTTGATCATTTTACAATATTGATTGCAACAGCCTTTCTTGGCAAAATCTTTGTCTATTTTGGGAGGACATACCATTTAATTTCGTTTCAATCACTTCACTTGCTTTTGCTTCTGCCCAGTTTAGCTCACTTCTGCTTACTACTTCCACAGATTTGTTGCTGGGCTTCCCCAGCTGCTGCATCCCTCACTCTACAGAGCAAATGCTAGACAGACAGGCAGACAGATACACAGATGGGTTAAGACAGACAGACAGACGGGGGGTATAAATCCTTGGCTGTGGTCTAGAAAGCAATGTCAGATGCTTCTTGTTATGTCAACATACAATCATTTTGTCCGGCACGATTCACTACGTACCTCTAAATACATATTGTACACAAGAGTTAAGTCAGTTGCTCTGACATGTAGCCAAACCTCTCACCGTGTAAGTGCACAGGGCACATCAGATGATAATAATTGCACAAAGAGGTATTCTGGAGGCCATGTCTACTGCGAACACACACACACACACACACACACACACACTCACCCCCCCACCCCCACCCCCCACGTACACACACTCTCGCTTCACATTCTACATGGGGGGTTTGATTTTCAGGCCATAAGGTTACTAGTTAGTCACTAGCTAGTTAGTTAGTTGGTTAGTTAGTATCAGAGGTGCATTGACTGGCATGGGGCGCCCACAGCAGGGCAGCGGCTCTAGCGTGCTAGCGATGCGTCATCATCATCGTCGTCGCGTGCGTGGGTGTGTGTGGTCAGCCGCGGTAAATCTGTTTGAAGTGGTCACACTCATTGCAGTAGCCCTGTTTCTCTTGGTTGGCGTAGTGGTCGCAGCCCTGCGTCCGGCACCGCTGCTTGGACTTTTCCTTGGGCGCCTGCGCCCGCCTGCCTGCCTCTCTGCCCTGGCCACGCGTGTGGCACTCTGGGCAGAGGTCTGTGCAACCTGGGGACACATTACTGCAGCCACTCCGCCGGCACTGAGTCTGGGTCTGGGTCTGGGATTGCTGCGAAGATCTGGGTTTGGCTGCTCGGTCACGCTTTTTGTACAGAGAAAGAGAAGGGGAGCAAAGATAAAGAGGAGAAAGGTCAATAACTGAAAGGCAACTGTGGAAGAGTTGAGATGATAGGCAGCGAGAAAAAGAAAGACAAACAAAGGAAGGATAAGACACAAACAACAGATGACAAAGGTGAAGTACAGGAGTTAAGAAGGTATGGCAGACACCTACCATGACCAGAGGAGGTGAGTGTGGTGTGCGATGTGCCACTTGGTTGAGCCGTGTGCTTTGCTCTTTGACGTAACACTTGTCGCAGTAGCCCTCCAGCACTGCCTTGCCAACCGCACCACACCCAGGCCCGCGACACCGTGAAGCGTTCTGGAAGCCTGCCTCCAAACCATGCCGGCTCTGGACCGGGGCAGGGGGAGGGGTCAGGTCTGGAACAGACAGTGGCCAACATAAGCAATGTCCCATATGATTTGACACTTGAGTAAAGAGAAATACAAATCCAATTAAACATTACACAACAATAATTCATACAATGCAAAACAAATTACAAAGATGTTTGTTTAAAATAACTTTAAGGCCTTGATAAGACATTTTCTATGTCTGAAAACCCTGTAACATGATAGAAGTTTTCCAGTTTGGTTCCAGGACTTACGGTGGTTTGTCTGATAGTCTACGTAGCAAATAGTGCAGAAACCCAACTTCTCTGGCGTCCCAAAGAACTGGCAGCCAGATCTTTTACAAGGGCGGGCCAGAGGGGCTTGCCAGGCTGAGGTGTGCCCTGGGGTTAGGGTGAGACACGGCCGCTCAGCGTCCCTGGCCTGGCTCCAAGCTGAAGATGAGGCCTCAGTCCTGGGGTTGTTCTGCTGGGGCTCTCCCCTCTCTGGAGCCTGCTGTCTCTGCATGCAGGGTGGACACAGGCCATTGAATATCCTGAACGCCTCCTGTCTGCACATGCTGCAGCGCTCTGTCTCTGTCTCACAGCCCCCCCACTGGGTCCAGCCGGAGCCCTGGGCCGGGTGGGGGACTGTAGGCCCCCCATTGGGGCCTGGGAGTCCTGTAGCAGCCGTTCCAGCTCCAGGGGGTCCATGGTTCTGCCTGGAGTTGAAGCAGCGCTCGCAAAGTCCATCATGCTCCACGCTAAGGGTGAAGAGGCAGCCAGGTGTCTTGCACTTCATGGCATGAGTTTCACTGTACAGGCTGAGGCTGGGAGCGGTGGGAGGGGCTGAGCGGGGGCTGGATACCCCTCTCCCAGACGAGGAGGATGGGGGGCTGCTGCTTCTGGCTCCTCTGGAGCTCACCTCAGTCTCTGATCCCCCTACCACTCCCACCCCACCTTGCACCCCTCCTCCCTTGGTTTGCACCACCCCTTCTATCCTCGCTCCTCCACCGGTAGTGGCCTGTCGCTTCTCAAAGCACTCATGGCAATGAGGCTGCGTGTCCACAGAGACGTAGAAGGTGCATCGTGGTGTGGCACAGCGGATCTCAATGAGGGAGAGCTGGGAGACGGAGAAGGGCGGCGGGCGCTGCGGCTGGGCAGCCCATGCCTGCTCCTTGTCCTCCTGCCAGCGCTGGTACTCATGGTTGACTAGCTGCAGGTAGTCCTCCATCAGGTTCATGTCTTCAGGGAGGTTGCCCTCATCCAGCCTTGGAACAGAGACATACAATACTGAGTTGCAACGTGCAAAACTGCATTTAACATTGTGACCAGGACCTACAACTGGGATATCAATCTTTTACACAGAGCTTATAATCTGTAGGTACCGTGCAGCACTGATGATCCGTGTGGCGTCGTAGCCCAAGCCTATGACGGGGATCTCTATCAGTAGCAGGTAGTCTTTGAGAAGCCTCTCTTTCTGCTGCTGCTCTTTCTCCATCAGAAAGTGAACCTTCAGCTCCTCAAAGCCCCCCCGTCCTGGGT
This sequence comes from Macquaria ambigua, assembly GCA_008360985.2. Lineage (NCBI taxonomy): Eukaryota > Metazoa > Chordata > Actinopteri > Centrarchiformes > Percichthyidae > Macquaria > Macquaria ambigua. Next base: position 66,127 of record VMKM01000490.1, read on the forward strand.
TGATCAGCGGTACTGCTCGGATCTCTGGGAAATTCAGACCAAGACGTTACATAAAAATAAAAACATGAGCAACTTCATATCAGGCCACATTCTTTCTCCCTTTGTCATGCCAGCTACATAACATCTGTCTCTTAGTGTTTCCTACCTGGACCACTGTCTTTGATGGTTATGAGGGGTGCAAAGTGCTGGGAGTCATAGCCGAGCACTATTGGGTATTTGTAGCACTCTGTGGGCGGCCAGTGTAGCGGCAGATAAATCCCACCGACATTCAGAGGAGAGATGGAGGAGCCAGATTTCATACTCCTGACCACCTGATCTGTTAAAAAAAAACAGAAATTTAAGAGATTTAAAAAATAATTGTCCAAGAATAATTGTTTTATAGGACTTATTGTTAGTTTATGTTCATGAATGAGATCAAACTTTTCAACTTCTGGAAGGAGGTAACTAATTTGGGGATTTTGATGAATAATGCTGCTAGCAATGATTATCACTTATGCAGCGTGCCAATACAGAAACATTTGATTAGGTCACATGACGCATGTCTGGTCACCCTTTTAAAATTGATATATTTTGCTATTTCATATTTCTGTATTGAAACAACATCCTTGGAAACTCAAATATAGTTTAAAACAAGTTTGCATATTTTCCCTCCGTACAATATCCTCTCCACATCCGCTAAGCAAAATAGATGGGAGGTGATACAGTGAAGCCAAACACTATGAAGACTTCAAAACAACTAACAGCAAAATGTTGAGGCATGTGGCGTAGGAGATACCTTCACCCTCTCTATCACTAAAAGACGTGTTGAAACAAGACCAGTGAGTCTTTGATGGCTAACAAGGAGCGATAAACATACTTTGAGATGATAAAAAGTCAGTACCTGCGATGACGATGATGGGTCTGCGGAGAATGTTGGAGAGGACGAAGATGTGAATGTCCTCCAGAGAGTCAAATTGGAGGCCGTTGCTACTAGAGACGGGAGACGCCATCTTCACAATCTTTTCCCACTCCTCCTCCCAGTTCTGGGACAGAGCGCACACACACACACAAAAGACATAACCAATGATTTATATTTTACTGTCTCACTAGCATGCAGGTTGCCTTTTTTGGCTCAGGCTTCTGCCGTCTAGCAACAATCTTAATGCAAAGTAAAGTAAAGTAAGTAAGGCTTTTGACATGGATCTAGTCTAATCTTCATACCATGGTGGTGTATCGGAGTCCGGTCTGGGTGAACTCCTGGGACTGGACCAGCTCTGCCTGGAAGCGAGCTCTAAAGACGCCAGTGTCCGTCTCTTTCAAAACACCATGGAGGGCTTTTCGAAGCACCAGGTCTGTGTCCTGAACGCCCAGCATGTACTGAGAGGCCGCATGGAGCAAACAGTTCCCATCTCCTATAGACACACAGAAGAGGCAGGCAAACACATAAGATATTAGTGCTACAGGTAGGTGATTCTGCACATGGGACACAAACTTAAACTAAAACTGTGCAGGGGCACACGCACATGCAAATGCAGTGAGTACACAGCATACACAACAGAAAATTGCAGTGTGCACGCACACACAAGCGTAACAAAAGTCTGGGGATTTCCAGGCTGCCGGGCCGGTTGTTGCACTATCTGGTGTCTAGACTATTATATGACCCTCACATGTCTGAAAGTACACATATACTACAGACAAAGCTCTGCTTTTACCCAGCTGGCCTGAGAAAAATGGCCCTTAATTTACTTGAAATACATTTTTGAAAAATTAAATGCCACTCCTCCACTGTCTAATCTGCAAAGATTTGTTGTCTCGTTTTATGTCAAAGAAAACTGCTTCCTCTATATTCTACCAACCGCCTGGAGAGATAAAGTAAGCTGGTTTCTCAAAAGGCATTTGTGTGCGTGAGCGTGAGCAACTAAAAACCCTGGAATTTTATTTAGTCTCTTATGGCGGCACTGGGTCTTTTTCTCATTGTGAAACAGGAGAAACCATGTTTGTCAATGTGTGTAGCAATGAAAAAACCCTGTTGCCACACTAAACACAGGAATTTCCCTATGCTAACTTCTGCCTTTTGTGCGTGTGTGTGTTCCCCTCCTATGATCCCAACTCATCAATGCTACTCAGCTGGTCCTGGACTTTCCACAGGGGTGTGGCTTGGACAGGATGGAATGTTATCTTTTTAACTACTGCAATTAACACCCAATGAAGGCTGTGATTGATGAGCGCTTAGATAACATGCGCATATTCTGTCTACCTTTATGATCTGCCCTCCTCTGTTTACCTGGCAATAGTTCACACACCTGAAGCATGCACACCATTCTTTGTAGAATATGTCTGCATCAAAACATAACTTTCAGACCAAGATAATCCTAATCTAAGAGTTGTTCACATCACAAGCGCTAACCTTGTACAGGAAAAGTTATTTAAATCACAGCTAAGAAAAGGTTAACCTACAATACAAAAATTCTAAAATTAGTTTAGGCAGTGTCATGCCATAGGCCAAACTGTCACATTTCTCAAAATAACATTATCTGTGGAGCGAGATGACTGTAATGTGAGATACAGTCGTTTTCATTCAACCGAAGGAACATCCCACTGTACTTTGAGAAAAAAAAAACATCCACTCCTATTTCAGACTAGCTAGCTGTTGTTGCATTTCGGCACTCTTGCATCACTCTCAACAAAAACATAAAATGCACAGCTCTCTAGTGAGAAAAAGCATCCTCAACAGCACCATCCTCAGAAGAGATACATGCAGGGGCATACAAGAATAGGCACAAACACGCATGTATAATCAGTTCCTCTTGTGCACAAAAACACACAGACTTTTGACCCTGAATTGCGATGCCTGATGACTAAAGATGAAAGATGGTCTGCTGGTCCCATCTGTCTAAATATAGACACTTCCTCTGTGGCAAGCTGGGACACTTCCTGAAAACACACCAGTGTAGAACCAGACTTAATCCTCATTTGGTTGCCATCCAGGTAACACTCACCACAAGTTTGCAATGTTGTGCTTTCCAATAAGATTCTAGGTTTATGTCACACATCATCAACTCACTATCCCACTCTTTGTCTGCAAAGCTGTGTAGTGAGACTAGTCCAACAAAACAAGTCCTGGCCAAGACTATTTTTGCTTCTGCTTTGATAAGAACTGGAGATATTATGGCACAGTATGTTTTTATCAAATAACATGGATATAGCATACCACACGAGAGAAACCTGAAATCTGTACTTATAAGGCAAGAACACTGTGGCAGTGTGTGTGTGTGTGTGTGTGTGTGTGTCCTCTCTGCTACTACAGTATGTAGAGTCAGTGTATTGTAGCTGAACAAATCCTGCCTGTTGGGGACACATGACAGACATGGGATGCTGTTTGGGAAAAACCCTCGGCTGCATCCTAGACATTGAAGACAGAAGACGCACTGAATTTCAATAACGCATTTCTTCACTGGATGGAGAAGCTGCATGAAACAGGAAGACGGTTATCTTAATCACCGGGGAGTGAATGATTTATGAGACTGTTTTGCCTTTATGATGGTCAGTTGTATTTTTTGCAAGCCTGGGAATGAGGTTGGGTTTTGTGAAGATTAAAATGAGTTGAGAGGTTCTTATTTTCTTTTGTAAATTCACACAGATGATGACCTGAGAAAAAGATTTTGGGCTAACGGGTAAATTTAGGTCCCAGACGATGTGGAGACTGATCGTGTTATGACTCTGAGAAGCTTGATTAATATGACCTGCTCTGACTGGACGTTCACTGACGGACTTCTGCTCTCTCACGTTCTCTCTCCGTGTGTGTCTGCTGAGCTCCAGTGACTCAGCAGCAGTCAGTCAGTCCTCTGTGTGTGTGTGTGTGTGTGTGTGTGTGTGTGTGTGTGTGTGTGTGTGTGTGTTGTCCGTCCTCTGCTCAAAGTCACGTCTGGGTCCTTCAGAGTTAGACGCTCCGGCTCTAAATTCTGTCTCATCTTTATGACATCATCTTCGCAAGCCAGGAAATTCCGTCCAGATTACTGGCAGCCAAAGTCAAAAGAGTCTGTCATCAATTCGGGGGTCTTTCTGAAGAGGAACCTGTGTCGATGAGTGTTACAGTAACTCCTTTAGTCATTACAAACTTCAGAATCACCAGGGGCCCTCACACAAAGAGTTTCACTATTTATGAAAAACAAGCATGAGGACATAACGCACAAAACATCCAGCAAGTTCCTCATCCGTCCAGTAACTGTTCAAAGTCAATTCTGAAATAAGATTGAAATAGGAATTTCTCGGTGTGAATGGCTTCCTATGAGAAAGAAACTATTTCCTCTGGAAACTCACATGTATAGGACAAGCTTGTAACACAGCTTGATTTCCGCTTCCTTCTTCTGTTGTGAATGCTATGGCTGATGTTTCCATTCAGAGATTGTTTTTTCCCCTCATCTACAAATAGACCCGAGTCTGATGTACACACCAGATGTGTTTAAGTTATTGCAGTACAGGTAAAAGTGAGACACAGTTGGATTCGGTCACGTTTGATTTAGCAAGGCCCGGTGAGCTGTGACACATCTGACAGTCACAAGACAACGACTTAAAGCTACGACAGTCAGACAGGTGGGGAACTTAATGCAAAATTACATGAGATGTTTTAAGATCCAGTGACTTTCACACTCCTTACATACACACGCACACCTACACAGAAACAGAGGGGACATACCCCTAAGGTTGTAAATGAAAAACTGTGGAAATAGTCGGGTCTGAAACATCATCGACAGTAAATAACAGTCCTACATGTGACGCCAGAGAATTTCCCAGTACAGAGCTATGATCAGAAGTAATCAGGCCCAGGTCAGAATGTTTGCCTACTCTGGGATGTTCCCGTGTTACAACATCCACGTAACAGAAAACATGACTTAGCAATGGGCTGACTGAACTCAAACCCTCATCTCGGCACAGTAAAACCAAGGGGGCTGCTAAATGAGTGTGTGTGAAAGCGGAACCGTGTCCCTCCATTGTTGTCATTTACAGTAACCCTGCTTGTGAGTAATGACATCTCAGAATTTACATATCAAATAGCCCTGACTCATAAATACGCACCTCCACTATCATAGAAAATGAAACAAAAGCAAAACACATCCTCCGCCCCGAGCAATGAAAATTGCTACAGTTCCTGAAATCAAGGAACAAAAGTTAAACATCAGCTCTGTGATCAACATGTTGTTCCTGTTGTTGAACTTCATATTAAATGTCACCTCAACTTCCTGCTCCAATAGCATGTGTTCATAAAAGAATCCAGAAATACACAACTACTAAACCACAAAACTCCCAACCTGTCATAAAACATCCCAACATGTTCCCAACTTCATGGAGCTTGAAGTATATCATAAAAAACCTGCTTTACCGGAGACTCCAGATTCCAGAACAATTCCTAAACATCCGCAAAATCTTTCTTACCATTAGTACGTAAGGGCACCATCTTCTTCACCTCCCGACACCAGTTGAGCTTCTTCTCCTGCTCCAATGAGGCCTGCATGGCTCGGTCCAGGATGGCGGCCTGCACCACCTCCCTGAAGGCCTGCGGGAAGTGGTTCATGGCAATCATCTCCAGCGTGTAACGGTGCATACCCCGCAGGTGGTGCATCAGGCCGGCGCTGGCAGCCGGCTTCACCACGTCATTGGGCACTCGCTGACGGATCTTCACCGCCTTCAGCAGGTTGGAGACAAACAGGAATTTGGGGAGGAAGTTCTGACCCTGCGACATGGCGGATGTGTGGCCAGGTGGATGGAAGGAGGGGAGGAAGAGGAACGAGGAGGAGGAAAGGAGGAGGAGGAGGAGGCACCAACCGCCGCTGACCGAACAACGTGGAAACTGGATGGAGAGAAGGGGAGTGGATATGTTATTTCACAGTAAAGTACAGTAGAAAATTATAGTATAGACTGGTGGGATTGGTGGGAAATTTTCAGTGGAGATTCCCCTTCCTTAATAACTGAGACCCAAAGACACAACTTAATTTACAGTTTGCTCAGGAAACCACCCAACACACAGGATTAACGCACTGTGAAGGCTGTTTGGTGCTTTTTCACTGGAGATTCTGGTGGGCCAAATGGAATAAAGTACACAGACAACCCTTTGTATTCTTGTTTGTTCTTTTAATTCTCCTTTTTGTCTTCGATGTTTTTTGAGTTTCCCCAAACAGGGCGCCCCAGTGTCCCACTGAGCTCAAAGCCTTCCAACAATAAAGTGGTGCTTTCCAGACTTGAACTGAAGGCCACCCAGGGCTTCCCGGGCTGTTGGGAAGGTCACACTGATTGCCCCCAAGGCCTCCTCCCTCACAAACACCTGCATCAAGTCTTTGTTTAAAACATAGTGTAAGGCTAGGAATCATTAGAATATTTTCGATACCTGAGTTTCAGTACCAATACCAAACTGACTGTTCTCAATACCATAGTTTGAGGAAGACAAACATTACTTTTATTTTTTTTTTTTACAAAAAGTGTAAACATCTCAATACATCACTGTTTAATGTTTGTCTTAACACAAGCAGCTGTACAAGACTTTGGCCTAAATAAAAATACCTCTTAAAGTTATAAAGTTTCCTGATTTAGGTCAGGAAATGTCAGGTTGAAGGATGAACAAACAAAACTAATAATATGGCCAAACATTTGATGCTAATGTTCACTACTTGATAGTTTTGATACTTAGTGCTGCTGTCTTTTTCTGGTTGGTACTTCAAAGTATTATGATTCAATACACAACCTGACAGTAGAAGTGTTGTAGAAGAGCAGAGTGCTTGCTTAAGTGCGCCACTCTTGGAGGTTTTTAAAGGAATATTTTGCCCCAAAATGAAGAGAGTGTCAGCACATTCTCAGTTCACAGGAAGTAGAAAGTGGTGGTCAGCATGTAGGCCTGAAGTTTAGCTGACTTTTTAACTTCCAACAACATCCTCATATCTGCCGCTCAGAAGCTGCCAGTCAGTGGACGCTGTTTAAGTTAAGTCCACAATTACAACCACCTGAATACTTCGCTTGTAGTGGCCTCTGTGCCTTTACTACCCAAACAGCAGCAGGTGCAACAACAGACTACTAGGCCATGCTAAAGGGCTAGTCAGTCACATGAGGGAGTAGACAACAGACACCTGGATGTCAGTGAGCATGTTGACACTATCATTAATCGCTGTTTGGTGTGTTGGCACCGCTGGCAGACTTTAGGCAGACAGACAGTGGCACAGCTGTGGATGCTGCGGTTTAGGATGGCTGGCTACACAAAACCACAATAACAGGAGACTTTACTGACGTTAAAGGCTTACGTAATTCCAATGACAACTACCTTTGAAACAATAGTAGCCTTCAATCGCGTCTCGCACCGCGGGTATCGACACAGCGTATCGGCGCCGATGCTACATTTGGCTGTTTTAAATGCCCTGTTATCCGCTTGAGGGTGACGTCTTTGTAAACAATGGCTGTCAAAGCCACTGTCGTGAGCAGGCTTCAAGCTTCCTCCGTGTCCCCAGAAACACGACCATACATTACTCAAGGCCCAAACGTGATGCAGCCGCCAAGTCTCACCCTCCTTGGTAGGAAATGTTGTCCACATGGGGAGGCACGGGCAGGGAGGACGGGTGTCTTACCTGTGTAATATGTCGGGGGTAATAACAAAGCCCTCCCGGATGCTCAGGCTAGTCCTCTCTCAGCCACTTCACTCAGCCTCACCGCAGCGGTCCTCGGCGCCATTCAACCTTCTCTTTCCTTCAGTATCAGATCTATTTTGGAGCCCTCGCAGCTTGCAAAGCCTTTCAAAAGAGTGCACACGTCCGCTAAGGATAGTTTTTAAAAAAAGGAAAAAGCCAAGTCAAGGGGATTTCCACACGGGGACTTTCCGTCCACCCATTTTCCTCTCTCTCTCTCTCTCTCTCTCTCTCTCTGTGTGTGTCACAACCTAGTAAGTTGCAGCACACTGCCGCCAGGGGGCTCTCTATCTGTCTGACTCGATACTGAAAAGCATATCCCACCTACTGTGCACAAAGGAGCGTCACTGAGGGACACAGACAGGTCGCGTCATACTCTATTTCACGAGACAGCCTTAGAAATAAATCATTATCCTGCAATGAGTCCAGTCTCAGCAAATGAGTCAGGGAGACGAAAGAAAAACCCATTACTTGATGATAAGTACACTTTGACTAGCTGACTGAATGCATGTATTTATTTGTGTATTTATATATGGGTGATTACAGGTATTGCAATGATGATGTGATATAGTTTTGACTGTCAGCGGTTGTAAGACAGACTTTCTGCTGCTCAGAGGGATTTGATGTCTTGCTCAAGGGCACTTCAGAAGAAGATGTGGGCGCTCTGCTGCAGTGCTGGATGCATGGGCGCAAGATTCATTCAACTAATCTGTTTCTCCCTCTCTCTCTTTCTGTGTGAAATGTTATTTGTTTTGTCATGCACATTAAAGTGCCCAGCCCACATGGACTTATGAGACACCAACAAATACAGTTGTAGTGGTTCAACATTAATTATGTCAGACATGAACGTGAATGAATTACATTGCAAACAAATAATTTTGTCTCGCGTGCCAATCAAGTTTTTTACAGAATTCATCAGAAATGAAGGACATTTGTGTGTAGCCCATAAATAATCATATAATGAGCAATAAAACATGAAATGGAGTTTGTCTTCAATCTCACCTAAATCACATAACAAAGAAAGACTTTTCTCTTCAGGGAAACCATTAAACCTACATGTTCCTATAGCTTCTATAGATTCTGCTTCACATACGCCTCTACAATGTAGTTGTTTTTCATCACTGAGGTTTGTACCAATCATCAACAGGCAAAATAGCAAAAATATACAGCATCCGTCACCTGACATCCAGCCTGTATGTGGCTGTCAGAGGCGTTCAAACCTTTGTGCACCTGTGGGTTATGGTGGTTAACATGTTGTATTATCAGTGACTGAGCCACCAGTGTGTGGCAAAGTACACCAACCGTCTCCAGCGGTCTACCAATATAGAGGCTATAAAAGAAAAGCAGTCACAACCCTGTACTTTTGTCCCAACTGTCACATTTGACTTGCTGGTGTTACATGTGAAAGCAAAATAGGTGAGACAGGAAAGCACGATACATTTAGATGGCATGAATGGACAAATACCAGTTTTACTTTGTGTGCTTAGATATGTGTGTGTGCGTGTCCGTGTATATAGGTTCTTGCAGCCCATGTTTGTGCCCATAGTGACACATTTTACAACTGATTCAGTATATTTTTGGTACTCATAAATCTGTGGATTATATTTCAATTAAATAATTATTCGTTCAGCTGTAAAATTCCACAAAAGTTAAAAAGGTATTCAGTTTACAACAATATAAAATGGAGAAAAGCAGCAAATCCCATGTGAGAATCTGAAACCCAGTGAGTATTTGTTATTTTGCTTTTCTGAATGAATTGTTCACAGATTTTGTCTATACATTTTTTTCCTCAATTGACCAATAGATTAATCAATTAATCGGCTCGTCTTTTCAGTGCTAAGAATGTTACTATCAGCATCAAGAGTATAATCTAGACAAACTCATAGTTATTCAAAGGAGATTTACCAACAATCTGACTTCCAGATGTTTGAACATGACATACAGAAGGGGTAAAAGTAAATTAACTTTTACTTTTGCTTTTATTTTATATATTTGTTTTTTATTTTTCTCTACTATGCTTATTTATGCACCAGTATACCAAAGCAAATTCCTTGTATGTCAAAACCTACTTGGCAATAAATCCGATTCTGATTTTGATTGAACTTTGTGTTGCACCCTCACTGTGGACAAATGTCCAGATTTGCTGCTGTCGAAAGAAGTACATTTTGTCTTATTTACCTGTTGTTTTCATACTAAAAGGGACAAACCCCTGTGCTGATTCACTCCTCACTTTCTATTTTCTTTTCTCTTCCCTGTGGAAGGACTCTTCGTTCTGTGTTGTGACTAAAACCCTGGAAACCACAGTTACTTTCCTACCTACTCATGCAGGGAACAGAAACTTAAATAATCACCTGACAGCATGGATTCATGAGGAATGAGCTCACTGAGTCAGCCTCACCTTTTAAAGTTGAAACGGGCACAATGCTCTTGCCCCAAAGTTGACATTTAGCACATACGTCAAACTGAAAACGTACACCTTAATGTCACCTTTACTGATTTCACAAATGCCCGTAACTCAGCATTTGATGAGGTCCTAAGATGATGTGACTCTGCTCTGCTTGAACTAGTATTAATAATGATAACAATTAACTCTCCAAAATTTCTACAGGTTCCTCGCTGGGTCACGTGTTGGCTGAGTCACAGGTTGGGATGATCAATATGAGCTGGTTGTGGAAGCGATGAAAGCCAAACACCACAGTCATCAGCACATGGAAAACCCCAGAACAGACAATTGGCCCACTTCATTGTTCCAAATCACCAGGTGGTTCAATATGAGCAACCGTCTAAGTTCCTCGCTGTCCAAATCTCTTACGACATTTCTGTGCATGCATGGGATGGTCAGATACAACGCATGCTGAGAAACAGTTGGTCTTAATTGTGTGAAGGTATCTCTTAAGAACTCAAAGTTGTGCCCTCAAGTATCCCTCATTAAATGCCTTGTATCAGTCATACTACTGTGAATGTCCTTATAAATTCTGGAAAGATTTAAGTCAGTTTAGAAAGATGAAAGGATTTAAGTTCAAGTACTTACTTTCTTGGAAACTTTCCTCTCGAATTTGAAAATTACATTTTTGCTTTCACACATTAAAACGGCCTCTGACAAGCCGCTACAACTGGTTTGTTACCATAGTAACAGCAGCGCAGTTGCAGATTCTTATCTTTTAAATCAACATGACTATTTTGCAGTGGTGGAAGGTAGCATAAGTACATTTACTGCACTTAAGTACTGTACTTATGTACAAATATGAGGTACTTGTATTTTACTTGAGTATTTCCATTTCATGCCACTTTATACTTCTACTCTACTACAAGTGAGAGGGAAATATTGTACTTTTTAACTCCACAATATTTATTTGACAGCTGTAGTTATTTTATAAATTAAGATTTCACACAGAAAACATATGATAAGCTTATAAAAAAGAAAAGATAAAACTACTCAACAGTATATAATGTAACCTGTTAACTCCACCTCGACCAACCACAACAGTAAAATGCTATTTCACATTAGTACATCGATAATAATGTATTCATTAAATAGATATTGGTATGACACTCACGGGATTATTGATATTGATACTTTAAGTATACATTGCAGATTATACTTACATACTTTTACTTAAGTAACATTTTCAATGCAGGACGTTTACTTGTAATGGATTATTTTTAGTGTGGCATTTCTACTTTTACTTAAGTACAGGATCTGAATACTTCCTCCACCACTGCCATTCTGAAAGCACACTTTTAAATGTCAAGCCATGTGTAAGAGTGCAACAACAGTTTTACTTTTTACAGTTTTAACTTTTTAAAAGTTGAACATATTCATACTGAATGCATACTTAGATTCCTATAGATAATAATCAACTTCTCAATATGCATTGCCTTCTCTAGTAAACGAAGGTTACCAGCAAGATGTTGAGAAACATGCTGGAAGAGGAGTCTGAGTCACTGAGACTTTGACTGATCATAACCTTCAGTCACATTAACCTTTGCTCCTGAGTGCAGTCATGTTGCACTAATTTGTATAGCACATACAGCACATGTGCTGTGTTAAAAAAAAAGTTGCTGTGACTCAGTCAGTGTAAATGCAACATATGTACATGTGGTTGAATCCAGCATGTGACCTTTGTCGCATGTCTTCCTCTATCCTCCCTCCTCTCTCCACTGTGTACTATCAAATTAAGACAAAACAACCAAAAACACATGTCTAAGCTCTTGATAAATTGCTGTAGGCTACCTTATAAGTATTTAATAAACATTAAAAACAATTTAAACAAACAATTTAATAAAGTAAAAGTAGTAGTATCTTATGTTGGCATATAGCAGCACAGCACAGCACAATCCCCTCCTCTATTTAAAAAAGGCACAGTACAACTGGAATTGGGGGTTTGTGATCAACACAAACATGTTGGCCATTTACATGGCTGTCTACTGGTAATCCAGGTACTTAACATGAATCTATAAGCTTCATAATGCATATCTATATACGTCCTCCCGAGTCATACGTCTCTTGTGTTCTGACAGTGTGGCCAGTCCCTCAGAGTGACTTCTGAACCCAGATCGTTCCATCAGAGCCCCAAAAGCCTCGGGGCCCCGTCCTGGTATGAGGTGGCAGAACAGCGGGGAGAACCCTGAGGAGAACTGTGAAGGGGAACATCTCAATGTTCTTCTGGCTCTTCTTCTCAGTGGAAAGCACCCTGGAGGCGGATCGAAACCCACCCCCACTGAAAATCACTTAGCACAGCTTCGAGTAGGGGTAAGGGCTGACATTAACTTCACATTGTTTGATTGTCTTATATGTCTTTTTTTTTTTTTAAGAGTTCAGGTTAACCTGGAGAGAGAAAGCAGTGTGGGTTGGACAGGTGGAAGATGACGGAGATGATTTACTGATCAAGCCTGACCTCTAGTGGCATTCACACAGAAACACACACAAATGGAAAGCAAGCACCGACCAAAACACAAGACTGAACATTGAGCTGCCAGGATGGGCCTGATCTCATATCAAAGAGTGCATGAAAGAAAAATGTAATGAATACTTGAATCAGTGCTATTTTCACCAAATATCACAATGTGGTTCAAAGCTCAACAGCAATGAGTCAGAAAAGTCCTGAATATGTGGATCTCTTTCTGTTTTATGTTGCTATACACACACACACACACACACAAATACTCATTTTAAATTATAGGGAAATTCTTTTGAAGTGGAAGTCATCATCCCACCCTTCCCCAAAAATAGCTCATCTGAAACTGGAAAGTTAAATTTCACTTTGATATTTCCTTCAACAGTTGGCCACTACATGATAAGTACTGGCGGAAAACTGTCAGCAGATGAGTCAATAATGACTACCTCAAGATAGAGACTGATATGCTATTAAACAGTGGTGAAAAGTAACTAAGTACATTTACTCAAGTACTGTATTTAAGTACAGTTTTGTTGTGCTTTACTTGAGTATTTCCATTTAATGCCACGTTTTACTTCTACTCTGCTACACTTATCTGACAGCTATAGTTATTAGATACTTTTGTAATTAAGATTTGACATTAACAAACATATGAGCAGCTTATACAATACAACACACTGTTAAGGATTAAACCAGTGGCCTAATCTTTTTGGCTTGTGTCTTAGTTAGCAGTTACACCAACGAGACATTTCCCCTCTAAACTTTTCAGATGGTTTCATTTAAATTACTGTTTGAGGTCCGATTAGGTAAAAGTATCAATATTTCTCAAAAAAAGCAAAGCTTAGAGAAAAGTTAAAGAAAAAAATAATATAAATTTGTGTTGCAGAACTTTGTTTCTTCTGCCCTACCTCATTAATCATGTCATGATGTATCTTGTGGCCCTTTTGAAGGTAACCACAGGATTAAACTACCCAACCTCAACCAGCTACAACAATAAAATGCTGCGTATGCATTGATGCATCAGTATTAACATAATACTAATATATCATAATAATGTATTAGTCACAGGGGCCATTTTTTGGCAGATTGAGTCATTTTACTTTTTATACTTTAAGTACATTTTGCTGATAATACGTCTGTATTTTTACTTAAGTGGGATTTTGAACACAGGACTTTTACTTGTAATGGTCTCCTTTTAGATCGTTGTATTGGTACTTTTACTTAAGTAAAGAGTCCAGATACTTTTTCCACCACTGCTATTAAGTGGACTGTAAATGTAATATCAAGAACTATTTTTGTAGTCCTGTAAATTAACGTATAACTCAGTAAAACATAATGTAAATACTCATGTTGGAGGATTATGAGTGATCTGAGCTGAACTGGTTTTGCCCATAGGTTGTTGGCCTTTTTTTGTGGGGATTTTCTTCTGGCTCACCAAGTCTCTAGTAGGGGTAAATATTAACAATATACCTGTGGTTGCAAGAGGTGCTTCATGCTTTAACATGTCAATCTTTATAGAAAACAATGGAGCACAGACCGTGTGGTTACCTTAAAGTAAAATGAGACAGGACACCACAGGAACACGTGCAATGAGGGGGAAAAGTACAGTATCTGCTTTAGTGTCTATCTAGTTCTTGCTTGTTTTATTTCCCTCTTTTAACTTTATACCAGTTGCTCTCTCTGACTCTCCCAAGTCTTTCATTTACTTTCCCTTACTGTGGGTCCTCCTCTCCCTCACACTGGATTTCTCACCCTCGTGTCATTTTCTCTCTTTCCCGTCCCCTCTGCACTCTTTTCTCTCCACCCCTTTCACAGAGTAACCAGAGCTGTCAAGGCATGCTGAGCAAAGTCTAATTCTCACTCAGGCTTGTCGCAGGGTGGGGCTCTCTGGGTGTGTGCACGTCATAGTTCATGACTCATATCTGTGGATCTGTTTGCTGTTTATCCTCTTTGTGCCTGACTTTTTGTGTGTGGTGGCTGAACACTGAGACAGGAACATCATTAACGTGCAGTCTGCGTCTGGATTTTCTGCTCGACCTCACTGACTTTAAAAAGTTCAAACTTGCATATAGGTTTGGATCGGTGCGTCTGCAGTGGACCTTGAGGAATTTGACCATCTTTATTGCCTACTGCAAAGTGGAGACAGGATTATGAAACATTTGATATGCAGTATGCACACAATGAAATGAAAATCCCTTCTTTCCCTTTATCCTTTTCTCCTCCTTCTAATATTTTTCTTCCTCCAGCTTCTTCATCCTCTTTATCACTCCAAATATAAACATGGTCATAACATTGTAAAAATAAATTGTCAGGAAATGTAACCGCTTCAAAAAAAGAAAGTCTTTATTGCATAAAAATACACAGACTACAAAAAATAATCAATACTACAGCAGAACAACTGGGTGATTTCCAGAAGTGGATGAATGTTAATAAGACATTCTCTATAGTAAAGTTTATACCCCTATAGTGACAAATAATGACTGAAAAAGCTGGCATTGAAAACAGATTCATGCCCGTAAGTAAAAACATGTTTTTCACTTCACCCTGGAGACATGCAGGCAGAGTTTCTTCATGTGTAAACCTGTCTGAATCTGTCCTCATTCTGAGTTACAACTTCTGCCAAATTCCAAATTTATACTTGTTATTTATGCAGCAATTTGCTGCGTAAACAACTTGAAATACTCCAGAAGTTGACTACTAATCTAAAGTCAATCTTCACGTCTATCTTATCTCACAAATGATCTTTTCTCAGAACTCTTTCATATAATAAAACAAAATAACTTGGTCTTGTTAGGGCACGGATTTGGTCTTGACATGAACAGACGTGAATGATGACTTGGATTAAGTGTGAGTCAGTAAAACCAGACTGACCAGTTTGATAGGACCTTCAACGATTTTACAACACAGCACTGAAGAAGCTAAGGCACATGTTGTACACACAGTATGTCAGATTGTACACCTTGGTCTCAGTGTCTCATCAAAGCCAAAGGAGCGTTATTACAACTTATGAAGGCTTTTAGAAAACACACGATTGGTCATTTGTCTGTGACTGAAAAAATCTTTTAATCTTTCAAGGAACTCAAGTGAAAAATGGTTTAGTCTTCTCTCTAAATGCACTACTTTGAGGCAACAAGACATGAAAAACACATTTATATTGTTCCCTTTAAACCAAAATTTTGACATCATTATTAAACAAGGCAGCTCACATGAGTTTGGACTGTTTGAAAAATAGAGGGTAGAACTTCTACAGAAGAGTGATGCCGATTTCTTGATATTTTTGCCATTTTAGCCACTGATTGTAAAATAACTGGAATATTATAAAAAGTCTGCGTCAAAATAAGAAAAAGAAAGTACTCAAGAAAACTTCTAAATAAGACTATGTTTTCTAAATTTGCATGACACATTAATTATCAAGCTCAATGGAAATTCATCTTAATTTGCTTCCAGTTTAGAGTGACAGAGATGCAACAACTGCAGCCAAGTCAATCAACAGTCACACCGCTGTGTCCACTCACAAAGTGTATTACTAGTGTATTAGTGTGCAGAACAGATACAAAGACAACACAGCAAACTCCCTCAGTTATACCCCTTTGGTAATAAGTAAATAAGAGTAAAAAATTCTGGAGACAAACAGCAGATGAGAATTATCAAAAAAGGCATAAAAAGGTGCAAACACACAACTGTTAAACTTTCCCTATGTAGATAGATTACATTCCATATGTAGATAGATTACATTCAGCTTCTTAGTCCAAGCCTTGCTACTTCTTACCTTATGCACAGCAACATACAGAATAAGAGACACACACTGAAGAACTGAGAAAAACAAACTATAACATATGGAAACTGTTAGATCTCATAACTCACTCAACCACAAATTGTCATTTTTTGTATTATTAATGATTAATTTTGCATCCTGTGCAAATATTTTAGTGTGAATTGCTCTTCTACCAAGGCTTTAGGAGATCTAAAATAAATCAGGCAAAAAATGACATCCCTCAGGTTAAGTGCACTTGGGCGATCTTGCATTGAGAATTACAGGTAAAAAGTACAGATAAAATGAGGAAAATGTTTCACTCAAATGCAGAATGTGAAAAAACACCATGGTAAAAAACATTTTTTATGATGCTGACTTAATCTAAACTAGAGGTCTGTACATTAAAGCAGATGCAACATCCAATCACAGTCCACTTCCAGTAAGAATCACCCCTTGCTCCCAGCTTCACTCTTGAATGCTGGAGGAGTGGTTTTCCACTACCGAACCAAATTTAACTGAACTGAGCCATTGTGGATCTTTGGTGAAATGGTACAGTGTAAAAATGTTAGCCAGCACAGATCCGGCTCACAGGGAAAAGTGGGAATGGCTGCAATTGGGTCGGTGTGCAGGTTTTGTCTTTAAGCAGAGGAATAGATGTATTTGGTCTTGGCCAGGCCGGTCAGCTCATCCTCATAGCGCGGCAGGCAGCAGAAGAGGACGGCACAGCCGATGCAGAGGATGGTGGCGCCCCAGCCGAAGCCGTAGGCCCAGGTGTAGTAATAGTTGCCCTCGAAGATCAGCTCGTTGAATTTGACGGGGTAGATGATCAGAGCGATGACCTGGAGAATCACTGCAGAGAGAGAGAGAGAGAGAGAGAGGTGAAAAAGGTTTGTAACACACATCTATGTACAGCTCAGTGAGCTAAGAAAATGGGAGTACAACACACATTTTTTTCTTTGCGTTCATTGAGTTGCAGCAGCCATCCACATGCTAAAAACTTGGTGGTTCTGAGTTATTATTTATTAAGAGTTATTAAGAGTTTAACACTCAAAAACTCAGTTAATCTGCTTCATCAGGGCTGTGTGGGTGAGGTTTGGTCACATTTGCTTCACAGTGGAAAACAACCACAACTGTCATCAGAATTGAATTTAAAAGCTGAACCCTCTCATGTGAAATAAACAAAACTGTTCTCACTTTGGCAGAAAGTTTTGTGTTCATGTAGAAACTCATCGCTCACGCTTAGAAGCTAATTGAGAAAATTGTTTTTAAGGCCTTTAAATTATGAAAATTACATCACACCAGCAATAAAAAGAAAATCCGTCAACTGGCATACTGGCAGACTTATGTATATGATGCTATGTGTTCATTGCATCATCACTTAGTGTGATAATGATAAATGATTAATACATTTGATCATTTATTCCAGATCTAATCCCATGGATGATTCCTTCATTAATTAATCAACAGAATTTTATAGCTCAAAGTCAACTTGAAAGATGATAAATGGATGTATTGAATTATTGCCCAACACAGGAGAGAACAAGTGATAGATGCAATAAAGTCAGATAGTTTATTAATGAAAACTGAACTGGACAAATAGACTAACAGCAGAATGTGGAAAATATCTTCACAAGAGAGTGTAAGTGTTACATCAGCGTATCGACATCTGTGAGATCGAGGTGAGTCAGTATTTGCAGACAGTGATCGCATCTGTCCCCGAAACACAGCGCTGGCACTGATGGTTGCAGAATTTCCAGGCTTTTTCTCCATAAAGGTGCGGCACTTCTTTTGTCCTGTGATGCACTTTTCTGTGACAGTCATCGTAAATGTATTTTGTGTTGCTCTTTAGGCCCTCAGGCAGAGGCAGGGCAGGCAACTATTAACGGCTGACGTGCCGGTAGGTCAGTCGTTACAAACTTGTGCTGTGCAGCCAGAGTTTGTCCAAATGCACACAACTTTATTTTAAATTCTAGTGGAGATCTCAAACTTTTCAAAGATAGCTATTATGTCTGGGTGAAGTTTGGAAATGTGTATAAAACTATGTGCAAGATATCAACATTGAGCCTTGGGCTTGAATATTTAATTCAATGTAACCATCCTATAGCGTCAATGAAGAGCTGGAACAAGCCCATGCAGAATATACTGTATGTGATACTGTCAAACAGCGGGGAGATAAGTGCCCCTTAAAGATACTTAAGGGGAAATAAAAGGGGAAAACTAGATGTTAAGGGACTACGAGGGAATAAGAAGATGATTTTCATGCACTTTCATCAAATTAATAATCACAAAGTGACCATAAGATTACATTAAAAAGTGTGGTACAGTGATCTCAGATGATTCGTATGATCCACAGATCAATGACACAGGTATTATTTTTAATAACTGTTGTGCTGGTGAGATAAAAGCACTACAGAGGGATTACTGTAAGCGTATTTGTAATCTAATTATTCTTTCTCTTTCTTTTCTTCCAAGCCTGTGACTGATACAACAGTTATTTTGTGCCACATTTCTCTGTAGCTACAGCAGTGTGAAGCCAAAGCAAACTAAATGAAAAACTAAATGTCCCTCAGGTACATTTAAAGCAGTCATCACAGCACCTGTGAATTGTTTCACCTGTGAGTTTGGCAGTGAAAAGCTGTAGGACTGTGTGTGTGTTTGTGTGTCTTTGTCTGGCTCTGTCCAATGTTCTCAGACTCTCTGTGGGGTGAGTCAGATAAACACACTAAACCAGCTGTTCCCATGGTAACGTCACACCAAAACCTCGCCCTTCCCTCCCCCCGTACCGAACGTCTAACTCACCTTCTGCTTTCTCCACTCCCTTTCTCTCTCTCTATTACTAAGTCTCCTTTTTACGTCAGAAACATGCACACGTCATCGTGTTCAACCTTTTTCTTCGGGATTCAGGTTAGGTTTTCCCCCCTTTTATAACTCCCACTTAAAACCTATCCCTTCTAAAGAAAGCGTGACTTTTACATTTTCTGGCTTCCACTTTAACTCCTCTGCTCTTTCACATACCCTTAACCTTTGTCTCTCTGCCTGACCTTAATGTCTCATATTCCCTCTCAGTCTGTTGAAACTCCCACACACACACACATTTCCAAGACGGAAAACCCTAATCTTTTAAGGACCTTTCAATTTCTCAAATTTAATGAAAATCAGTATTTTTTCAGCTGGACCATGATCAGCAACAAAACAACCTTCCACATGGTCTTGTAAAATCAATACATTTAATAATTAGGTTCAGCAAATCACAAAATATTATAATAATCATAAAATTCTCACTTGACACTAGGACTGGGTACTGAAACTCCTTTTTTGGTACAATCAAAATGTGCATGTAGCAACAAGTATTGAACTTTTAAGTAGAAAAAGGTGGCATCAAATGCCTGATCAGATTCATAATCTTGTTTACTTATTCTTTAATCAGATATTTACTGATTTAAAATCATAATTATGTCGATTTTAGACGATTTTATTTAGGTGAACTTCTTGTGTGGCTGCTTGTGTTGAGACAACATTTAACATTTTGAGAACTTTGGCTTCTTCTGTTCAATGAAAGAGGGTTTTGTGGAAAAACATGTTTATATTCTTTTAAGTAAGGTATTGTTTCGGGATTAGTACCAAACTCAGGCAGTACCAGCACAGCAAAAAAGGATTTTTGGTTTTTACGTACCGAGGTTTTGAGATATCTGCCTCTTAGATTTCTGCCACCACCACTGTACAACTGAGGTGAAACAACTGTAGTTTGTGTGGCTCAAAACGTTTAAAAATCAGTTTTGAATAATTCAACAACAGTATGTTTGTCTAGGAACAACATCCCGACCACTCAGTGGAATCCACACACCTTGCTGTGAAGGGACTATTTCTTCAGTAAAGAGCAGTCCCAACGAAAACTGTCCACAGCGAGGGCTGAAGTCTAAGGACTCAGAGGCTGTCATATCTAAAAACTTAGCTTAATACCACTAGGGTTAAGTGAGTAAATATCTCAACTCTTTAATCCAACCAGGCATTGACCTGACCAAATTGCAGTTAAAGCTAACCCCTTTAAAAGGCAACACATGCGAGCATAAACATGTTCTCTGATGATGGAGTTACATGTTCTTGTTAGTGTGTGTGTGTGTGTGTGTGTGTGTGTGTGAGAGAGAGAATCTTACCAACAACGATGCACAGTGCTCCTATCAAGGGCAGAAGTGTGATGTTGAGCGCGCAGCACAGAGCCACACAGGAGATGATGAAGGCGATGATGAGGATGATGAGGCCGATGATCATGAGAGCAATGACTGCCGAGGCCCAAGCTGGAGTCCAACACAAACAGACACACAGATTAATTACGTGCTCGCAAATGCAAGAATTGCACGGTTCTCATGACGATACACACAAACACAAACACATTTACTGTTTCAGGTTTTTTTTTTTTTTCCTCAAGTCCCTCTGAACATTGTTTTCTGACTGTCCTGCCACCATTATCCAGAAGACAGAAGATCTGAGGTGATAAAAATGTTGGTATGAGTTGCCTTCAGTTATCACTGCAGTGAATTCCAGGTAATATATTGGTATTTACAGTTAATATTCTCCCACAAAGATGCCAGAAATGAACATCTGACAAGACAGTTAAGAACAGTGCTCTTTGGGGTAAAGATGCAAACGCAGCATTATTTTACATAAAGTATCAGGTATCTGTAAAAGGAAACTAAAGATGATTTTAGGGTCAGTGCATTACTAATACAGATGTTTACATAGCATTTCTTTCTCTCTCTATTATACTACCACTATCATGTCTTACTTCATTGTGCCCCTACTTCTGAAACCAAACCTTGTGAAGAAGCACAGAATTTAAAGCAGTAACTGCTTATTACATTATATTTTACGTATGATATAATTATAACATTGGTGAAAACGTAATTATTTCTAACTGATCAGTATGTAGGTTGTTAGTAAATTTAAGTATGCAGTTTTTTTTTCGCTTTGTCTCTGGAAATAAATGACTCAAGTGTTGTCTTCAGTCATAGTTGCAGCTCTCTCTCTCTCTCTCATCACTCAACACATGACAGCACTCGGCACATTCCACAAGATTAGCGAGTTCAAGCTGATATCGAGAGAGAGGGAGACAAGCTGTCTGTTTGCACGCGCACACACACGCACGCGCGCCACACCCTTAACAACACTTTCGCTCTCTGTGTCACTCATTCTGCGGACATGGTTTCTATAATTATAAGGAACTTGTGGCGTTGATACAGTCTAAAACACGCAAGTCCCATCATGCGTGGATGTAGATGTTTGGGTCAAAAACAGTATGAAATGCTCGACATATTTTAAGCGTACTGCTAATCTCTGTTACTAAAAACACATTTTGAACAAGTGTTCATTGTGTTCTGAACAGGTTTGACATGCCCTGTAGGATTAAAATAAAAACCTGGCTACGCATTAAGCTTCACGTAAACATGCAGGTTAGATTTCAACATACAAAATGAGGATCAATCAAACAAGCAATGCAGATAATCCTAACATGTTTCTATATGGTAAGACTACAGCCAAGCACACTGTGTGGATTTTCAACACCTGTCACACCCAATTCACCATTACTGGATCACACCCTAAATTATTCATACCTGTGTGTGTGTGTGTGTGTGTGTGTGTGTGTGTGTGTTCAGGTAATGCCCTACCCGCCCCAGCCTGAGGTATTTCCTCTCATCATGCACACACTGACACACCAGACTTGTTCGACTGGTTCAATTTTCTCCCATATGCCTAATAATGTTAAACGGGCGGCATTCAAGCTCACTAACACCACCATGTTCCTCACAGTGGACTTCTTAACTCCGTCATGAAATAATGAATTAAAGACATACAAACGTGTTACTACAGTTTTCACGTAGGGGAGAGAAACAAAGACAAAGGGAACACTGAAATACTGATGTTTCAAAACTTTCTTGTGTGCATAAAAACACTGTTACTCTATGATTCTGTGTATTAGAATACAAATTAATATCATCACACCAGAGTAAACTCAAGCAAAGCCATGCACCAACACACAAAAACCCTCTATAATTTGAAAAACTGCAGCCTCCAGCATAGTTTGTTTTATTCATCCCTTTTCCAGATTAGATTAGTCCATCAGCATAGCATGTGAATGATATCAGCCACCCTGGAAGACTCAGACTTTCCCACAAAACATGCCAAACGCCACATAATAGTAAGTTAAGGCTAAAAACAATGATATAAATGGCAGAAATCAGCTTGCTGCATTATAAGTATCATGTAAACTTTAAAGCATAAGGTTGTTGTTCTCCCAAAAAGGAGCATGAAAATAAAAACAAAATGCTGAACGTAATTAGCTTAGCATTCCTGCATTCTGTGGTTTTCGTGACACAGTGGTTTGAACTTCACTTAAGCAACATGCATGTGGACATGTGAGCTTGGTTGGATTACTTCTATACACTTTGCAGATGAGCCCGGGCTTGTTTTTCAAGTTTAAATGCACATATTCATGAACAAAACAAAGGAAGGAAGGAGCTTTAGGGTGCTTCCAAATTTTCTTCTAGCATAGTTCTCCCAGCATGTTTAAAAAATGCAACAAGTGAGGGAACAACAACTGTAGGAGGCATGGCCTCGTGGCTATGTTGTGTGTGGGTCAGGAGACATGGGGAAGACTGACTGACACTGATTAGAGTCTTTTTTTATATTAATTTCATGACGTAGACAGGTCCCAACCGGTTGACTCTATGTCAGCATTGGCCTCGCAGGTTCAGGGCTGATTTAAAACCGTAGATGGCGCGTTGAGCCATTTTCAACCCATGAAATGCTGATTTTTATACTATATTTGGTAAGAAATGTCAATATTAACACCAGCATTGAAGTGTTTCATCACAGTACAGTCATATCATTTAGTTTACAGCTCAAAAAACAAGTTTAAGTGTGCAGTACCTCTTTAAAAAACACTGGGTGTGTGCCTGTGTGTGAACACTAGAACTGCCTGTCCCAATCACTCTTTGTATTTAATGCCATCCAGCTGTTCCTGTTTTCTGTCATCCTCTTCTGATCAAAACTAAAAGAGATCAGGCTTCACTCCTACACTTTTAAACTGTAAACACTTAACCCTGTAACTACATACACACAGGAGCATGTTCTTAACTGTGGCTTTTTCATTAAAAACACACCTATGAATTGTACAAGTTAATACACACTTAGACACAAACTTATACATCGCATAAATCCTTGGCCATGACAAATCTGTTTGCTCTAAAACTGGAGGGGGGTTTGAAAGCTTGTATTCAGACCAGTCCTGGTCTTACAGTCAAGAATAATATTCATCAAACCTCTTAGAAAAAGGCTTTCATGCAAGCAGCAGGGATAAACTCAACACCCTGCACTTTCCTTGAAAAGATTTTAATGGGACACCTGCCCAGCCAGCAGCTCTTGGTGCTGGGAACATAGTACCAGTGTTTTAATTCATGCTTTAGAAACTACTTGCTTGGTGAAAAATGAAAACCTTTCAGTTTAAAATCATGTTACTGGAATTCAGCGGTAGAGGTGCTAGAAAGGGAGTGATGACCATTTGTTCATTCGTGTAGGAGTGGGCGATATGGATAAAATCTTCTAGAATGGTATACAGTAGTTTTCAGAAATGATGATGAAAAGAAATGATTACCTAATTAATCGTTTAGTCGATCAACAGAAAATTAATTGGCAACTATATTGTTAATCCATTAATCATTTGAAGTAATTTTACAAGCAAACATTCTCTGGTTTCAGCCTCTCAAATATGAGGATTTGCTACTTTTTTTTTGTCATACATGATAAATAAACTGAATATCTTTGGGTTTTGGTCTGATGAAATAAGTGCTTTGAGCTCTGGGAGATTATACAGGGCATTTGTCATTATTTTCTGACATTTTCTAGACAAAACGATTAATTGAGAAAATAACTGGCAGATCAATCGATAATGAAAATAACAGTTAGTTGCAGCCCTAGTAGTTTTATATTGCGCTATCAGTATATTGTGGGATATGGTAAACTTTCAGGAAAATCAATTGAAAAGTTGTTCATGGATAAAATACACAGACCGGAATGTCTGTTTTTGACTAATCCAGCAATTTAAATTAAAGTATTTCATCGCATTGAGCAAAAATCATAAAGCTGAACCTTGCTGTAACTTGTACGGCCAAATTTCTTATTGTCTCATGGTAAATATCGTCATCTCTACCTACCCTTGTTCGATGATTCATATCAAACCAGTAATTATCTGCTTTTAATATCTTTTGCTAACGATGCGCACACGCCAAAACATGTTTGTTCCTGTAGTCCACAGGAAAGCTGCAGATCCTGAGAATACCGCCTTCCCATCTATTCAGGGAGCGGCCTAAACACCATTACAGGGAGTCTGTTTGGTCCGATGCCAATATTCCCGA
The DNA here is from genome assembly GCA_008360985.2 of Macquaria ambigua. NCBI lineage: Eukaryota > Metazoa > Chordata > Actinopteri > Centrarchiformes > Percichthyidae > Macquaria > Macquaria ambigua. The sequence continues at coordinate 90,830 of VMKM01000490.1, forward strand.
CATCCGCACACAGCGGCTGTGCTGGTTAAGTTTGTTTCCTCAGTTTTCAATTCACCAACATATCCCCACAAGTATTTGGTCAGAGCCGTGACACAAGAATGCTCAGAGGAAACTCAGGGAAAAAATGTGTCCTGGATCCAGCCAGTAGTCCTCTGGCAGCTGTGGCTGTCTTTTGTTTAACCACTTCAGTCCTGCTGAGACTAAAGGAGACCCGGCCAACACAGTAGCAGCGCACAGTTCAGACAAAGAACAAGACTATTTATCTGAAACTTCAACTGAGACCAGAAAACAGCAACTTGTTCTTTCACTACTCACAGACTGGATCTATGGTACTGCCTTCATGACAGTTTGCATTATGAGAACTAAATAAAAACATTTGTGTTTTAGCGTCTTTACTGTAGTTCCCACTCATCATCGTCTCTACTAGGACTCTCTACTGCTGCAGTCACTGAGCCAAGATGGAGTGAAAAAAGTGAAGGTCTGGACTTCATCCCATAGCAAAAATGTCCCAAGTTGTAGTGCCCAAGTTCCCATCGAACCATTGTCTAAACATTAACAAACACACAGGAACACATGCATACAAGGAAACACAAAAATAGAAAAAGAATATATATGTTTACGAATTCACATCTAGAAGAGACAACTAATGATTATTTTCATTATCGATCAATCTGCTGATTATTTTCTCGAATCCTTTGGTCAATAAAATGTCAGAACAGAACAGTGAAAATGACATCACAATGTGTGACGTCATTAAATGTCTTGTTTTATCCGATCAACAAAAATTCAATTTACTACCATACAAGACCAAGAAAAGCAGCAAATTCTCACATTTGAGAACCTGGAACCACCAAAACGTTGCCATTTTTGTTTCAAAAATGACAAACGATTAATCAATTATCAAAATATTTGCAGATTAATTTTCTTTCGATTGATTATTTCAACTAATCGCTGCAGCCCTACACTGCACCATATCAGATAAATGTGTACCAGAGCTTGTCAGGGGTTAAACAAAGCCTCCCTTCACTTCAACCTTGAGATTTGAGGTTAGCACTCAGGTTATGTAGTAATGACCTAAAACAGTCTAGCAGCCATAAATATGATATAGTGGGAATATTGGGTCATTAGAGCTCTGATCAAGAAGCATTTATACCTTTAACCAGTAACATGGCCTCTTCTGATACAAGTGAATGTTTCGAAGGACAACATGCTGTCAGCGAGAGGAGTGAGCAAACTGGTCAAAAATCACTGATAGGATGAAGGATAGAACATTTTTAATGTTGCCCATGTCTCAGGGAACATATATATGTTTTGCAGATCACAATATGGAGCTACGTGCCGTTGGCTGCGCTATAGGCGGCTTCCATGAGTCTGATAAGGTCAACAATACTGTCTTTGTTGGCGACTGTGGGTGTGGAATAACACAAATACAACCTGAGAAGGGAGAGAGGAGGGAGGACAGACAGTCTGTTCTGTTCACAGTTATTGTTCAACATCAGTTCAGAGTGTGTGTGTCACAGTGAGTTTGTGTCTTTGGTTAGACCTCTACACTGAAGGAAAAACTCATTAACAGTTTTATATATAGCCATGTTAAAATCTGCTTCTCATACATTTTTCTTCTGGAGTGTAGGTCACAAACTATTTAAAATATTCCCAGTCTGCCTGAGGTGTTTTCTGTGAATTCGTGGTTTTAAAACTTGCTGAACGTTTGCCCCCCAGCAAACCGATACAGACTACACTCTGTGAGCAGTTTTACGAGAATTAACTTTAATTAACTCTGTTCCTCTAACGACTCCCTCGCAAGTATCCTTAGAGCTCAGATGTTATTATTATTGTCAGTGGTATTAGAAGTAGTTGTTGCAGTAGCAACATACATCTTCTGCTTTCTTGCCTGTTGAAAATGGATGCAGCTGTACTGGCTGGGAATGCACTGCCACTGTCTGTTTCATAAGATTTTATCCAGCGTATCATTGAATCATTCTGATATGACACTGGTCTGCAGCTCATATTAAGTCACTATGTATTTTAAAGTCAGGTTAAAGAAGAAAATGTGCCGCATTTCCTGGCAGCAGTAGCAGGTTTTAGAAGAAGCCACAGGTTACAGAGCTGCTATGATTGGCGTACAGGATGACTTTTAGACTTTTTTAATAGGACCAAAGTATTTTGACAGGTATAGACAGGTGTCAAATTAAAGGGAAACACTGAATAATGATCCAATCTCTGTATTATAAACTTGAGTTTTTCTTACAAATGTTAAAATTTTCTGATCTTTAATTGTCTTTTTCCACCTTATTGCACAGTAGGTCATATGAGGAGGGGGTACCTCTCTTTGAATTGCTTCTTTCTTATTTCAGTTTTTCCTTGTTGGAAACATTGATGTTGTGTGCCTGTAAAGCCCACTGAAACACTTTATGCAATATTAGGCTACACATAATAATACACTCGACTTAAAAAGAGGTTAAAAAGAGATTTTAACTCGGAGAAGAGGCTATTTTATATGGCACCTACATGAAACCTCTCTACTTTATCCTGTATTTGAACAGGCTGGAAATTATAATTATTGTAAGATAGTGAAGGCCAAAGTTCAGTCCGCCTGACTGACAAAGAGAGAGTTGTAGGCCTCCCTCCTCCCCTCAGCCTGGAGTTTGTAGTTGTTGTCAGAGGTCGAGTCCTTCAAGTTACAATATGTTGGTGAATTTGACACCCCTGCGACACATACACTGAATTAGGTCATGTTGTTGGCTATATTAAGTCTTGTATTTCTTCAATTTTCATGCCATTCGCTTCAGTCTTGTTGTTTTGGACCTATTCATGTGTAGTAAATGAACAGACACTTACAGAACTCCGTGAGCGACTTGCAGGTCCATTCGTTATTCCTGCCTCGGCACTGTTCCCACATACTGGCGTAGTGAGACTTGGCGTCCTCGTCCTCGACCCATCCCGAGGTAGCGGCGATGGCGATAATGTCAAAAATAATGGCGAAGAGCAGCAGCAGGGGCACGATCCACCTGCATCGGGGGTAGGCGATCCCACAGCGAAACATGACCGACGACTGGGGTGTGTGTTGCGCGATTAAAGAGAAGGACAAACAGTGGTGAGAGTGAGGCGTAGTCCGCCCGATTATATAGCGTCCTGTGCGTCTTTGCGTAAAGACGTGTCAGAGGGTGTGGACACCAAATAAAAGCCCCACCCGCAACCTGTTTTGGGACCTGAAGGGTTGGGCTTGTCTGACTGTAAAAGCTGAATCAGGCCCATCCCCATTCACTGTGTCGTATTACACCCAACTGTTGAGGCGCATGTTTCACCTCAGTGCTGGCTCCCAATGCAAAGGCAATGACTTCTAATAGTTAACGTGGGCATTTTTAGGTTTTACAATTACAACAGGTAGCTATGGACTGGGCTGTGAATGGGCGGGGTGTGAGAGGTAAGGTAGAAAAGGAGAGAAATGAAAGATAGTGAGATGATGCAGTAAATAAAGGTGCCACAAGATGGCATCCCAAGGAAAACTATAGTTAGAGGGAGAAAAAAACACAACTATTGTATTTCTCCAGCATCCTTCATTGTTCCTTCTCTTTACAGTAAAGGCACATATATATTTTTGACCATATAAATCTCAGATACTGGCTTTTGCTTGGAGGAAGTATTCAGATCCTTTAGGTCTATTTAAGTAAAAGTAACACAACAGTGTAAAAATACTCTGCATTCAAAATTCTACTTGAGTAAAAGTACACAAGTATTATCAAAATGTACTTAAAGCCTCAAAAAACTAGAATTACTCACTATGCAAAAATGGGCTCATCTCTATGTTTCCAGGGTCCCAAGTCCCCCCCAAAAAGAGTATGTTCAAATGTGCCATATTCTAACTTTGGATTAGGCGATGTTCTTCAAACTCCATTCATAAATGTGTGAGTCAAGTGGCTTTACCCACTAATAACCATAACTTTATCACAGAGTTTCAAATTATGGTTTGAGAGAGGAGTCTCACACGATGTTGCCCTCTCAAAGTTGCACTGTTGCTCTTCTTCTGTTTTGAGTTGCGCACATGTGTCTCTTGATATAAACTGACATTGTAAGAGACTGGTAAGGGCTATCTTCGCAGTTCAAATTACAAAAGTACAAATATTTAGAATCAGAAGCGCACAACTTACACAAGGCTCGAGCGGATACATTTCAGGAGAACAGATAAGAAAGAAGCACCTGGAAACAAAGAGGCGTTTATAATATAATATGTCAAGGTTACAAAAAGATGGGATGAGCGGGGGACGGAAACAGATTGTACAAATATAGATACAAAAGCTATGCTGAGGGAACAGAGTGCAATGAGAGCTGAGAGGGAGAGTTTTTCCCAACAAATGGTAAAAATCTGTTGGAGATATCAACGTCTGAAGTCAAGAAAACTCTCTTGCTTGCAAATTTGAGGGAGTAGGTTAGTAGGCTTTAAGCTGTAGGTGGGTGGTTTGAACATACTGAGCCAGGGAAACATACATTGAACATTTGACCTAGGGAAAAAAACATTGCTGAGAACATGAAACCCGGTGAAAGGTCATATTAAGAGGATGTTGAGCTGGGGAACATAGGACCCTGGGAACATAGATACACTCCCTGCAAGATGGCCCCTTTCAGAGTATTAAATTATGGCGCCTTGAGAGATGATCTATTTTTTTTTTATCTTATACACACAAGATAAAAATTTATACACACAAGGTATTATCATGTGCAACAAGATAAACATTTTTGGGGACTTTTAGGGGCTCTCCTGTGTCTCCTGTTTGTTGTGGAGCAATTCACAACTTTATCATTCCTATAATTACATGATGACCTTGTGTAAATCCCAGCACAGCTTTTCATAGCTTCAACCTGAGTAGATCTAATCAGCAACATAAAAAACACCTGTGAAGGTGTGTGGGGCCTTTAATCTATAACAATACATCATATTTAACAAGTTGATCATATGTTTTGTATGTGAAATCAAAGTATAGCTATAGGTAAAAAGTACATTTCCCTCTGAAATGTAGTGAAGTATAAAGTAGAATAAATTGGTACCTCTAAATTGCACTTAAGTACAGTCCTTGAGTATTTAGTTACTTTCCATCACTGGCACTATAGATTGAATAAATAAATGCTACTGTATAATAATACAGGATGCCACACATCTTATCATAAAGTGCTGTTGTCCATCTTGAAACCACTGCTTGTGTAAAAGTAATATTCTATGGTCATATTTTTTGAAATAATGAGAAATAAATATGAGTACACTAGTATAAGGACAATAGTATGGATTGTTTTATTTGGGTTTTGTCATGCCAACAATGAACATATAATATGGCAAAAAATAACATTTGCACAGACCTGGATACAATGCTATTTTGGGAACATTTGGGGTTAAAAAATAAAAAAGATAACATGACAAAAACAATAACACCTTTTTGCTCCTTGGCAAGTTGTGCTGAGGTTGTCTTCTAAACATTTTCACATAAACCAGGGAGTGAAAACAATGATTCTTTGGCATCATAAAGCCCACAATAATTCATGGTTTTAAAGGGTACGCCACACACACACACACACACACACACACACACACAACTTTTTCCTGAGTTCGATGTCATGTGTGTTCAGTCTCTTTGTTTTTAAAGATAATGCACAAATGTAAATAAATTTCTAGCATGTCACAGTTACAACCATCAGTCAAAGCTTACCAACAATAACAGTAAGGACAGAATCACTTTGAGATAACAAATACAAAGATTCTTTGACCTGTGAATAGCATTTCTCTCCTTGTTAGAGGCAGTTTGTCCAGGAGGTACAAAATAACATCAACCAAATTTTGGCAAGATACTGATTTCCTACTTTTCTTCCTGATTTCTTTTCCATTCAAATGTCAAAAATAATCATAAGTCATGGTCTTCCTCATCCAGTGTTGATATAATGGTTTTATTCAGAGCGCCAGTTACCATAGGATAGGATGTTTTCAACTAACTTCCTGTCTGGGTTAAGACAGGAAAATTGTGCATCCTTGATCTCAGCATCTGTCAACTTCACAGCCGTTGTGTCATCTAGTTTATTTCGCTGTCTTCCTCTCTTCCTGTCCTTCCTCCATGTCCTCACTTCCGCCCGACAAGATGCCAGGCATCACACTGTGACCAATCTGTCCAATCCTTATCTAAGCAGTAGCCTGACTTCAGTTACTGTTTGATGCTGTGTTGAAAAGCAGAGGTTGTGCTTTGGGACTACTTTCATTTGTTTTATTATGCTGACGGGCTTAGTAACGTGCATTAACTGTTTACATGTGATCATATCAGGATATTTTTCAATTAGACCCCCACACCTTTTTCCTGTTCTGCTCTGCTTCCTTCTTTTCCTGTGTTTTATTTTAACGTCATATCAGTTATTCAGTCAAACCAACTACAATCTCTCAGCTGAACAAAAAGGCCTCTTTATACGTGACTAAAACCTGGCTTTAGCCCAGCATGTTCATGCACACAGTCACAAAGTCAAAAAGTGTAAGAAAATGGTTGCTCACAGTTTTCTGCTCCCAACTGCATTTATTATCCACAACCAATTCCACAGAGTTAATTGTGAGAGGAAAACAAAAAGCAAGCATTTCCTTCTTTTCCTGCCAATTGCAGTTTTTACTAATCTACTGTAACAGTAAAACTTTGGATTTAACATCTCTCTATTTCCTCGATTCCCCGTGAGCTCATTCATAAAACACAAGGGACAGCGCTGCCCCTGTTGGTCCTACTGGAGGATCTGAAGTCCTGGCATATAACAGTCAACCTGTACAAGTTCAGTATGACCACCAGGAAGTTCTTGATGGCGAAGAAAACCAGCATCTGGTGGAAGACTTCGTAGTAGGTCATGACGGTGAGCCTGACCACCAGGAAAGGCCCGTCCTGGATAAACAAGGCCTCCACGGTGCTCCACATGTCCGTGCTGTGTTTAGAGAAGAGGGACACCTCCTGGACCCCCTGCTCACCCTCACTGTCCTTCTTGGAGTTCACCACTTTTGAAAATAAAGACAGGAGGTCAGAGATGAAGGAACAATCTGTTGTATCCATTTTTATTTGTTTAGTTGTTTTAACCTGAATTTAAAAGCCTAACCAGGGACGGGGGCTGGCTAGCTTCAGCTAGGTGCCCTATATACATTACATCTGTTGCATTGCTTCTCCCTATGTGACAGTGTATATCTGTATTGTCTCTGTTAAATAAACTAACAAATCCAATAAAAATATGAGTTGTATCAAGGAGTCCTTGCAACTTCTGTTTAAGTGATTTCCATTTCCACAATTCAAGATAGAAGTCTTTGATGGTAGTATCGAGCCATGCAGACAGTTTGGAGATATCCTTAACTGAGACCTCTGTCACCACTTCAGTAAAACAAAGCTGAACTTCATTCGGTTTTTTAGGTTTTTCAAATGTTGTTGACAAAACAATCTAGGTCGATTAAGTGGCTTTTCCGAGAACAAAGTTGCGCTGTGTCTGATCACATTATAATGTTCTTTCTTTCTTTCTTTCTTTCATGAAACCCTACCCTTTGTTCCCTCAGATTTGAGTCCATATTGGTATAAAAGGGTGAGATTGAAAGTTTATTCATTCAAGGAAGATTGTGTGATACAATGGAAAGCTTCACAACAGCTCCAAATTAATTTCCATTTACCTCCATTATATTGTGGTGGGGGTTGAAGTTTCAGTGGATATCTCAAAACTGTGTCAAAGTAATCCAAATCTACAGAGGTATTTGGAAAAATATATTTTTGTGATTTGGGTAAACTAACCCTTTAAGCCTGTTAAAAAAAATGGATTCAATGATCCATTACTATAGCTTTCTTATATTTAAATCCTAAAAATCAGTTTTAGTTGGATGCAGTTTATCTGACATAATTAAACATGAACCCACACACAAAATATGGATGCACATTCAAGAACACAATCCCATCACATGGTCCATTAGTAGCTGCTCTGGAGCTTTCAATCATATCATAAGTTTTTCTCAGCTGCTGTTTCCAAGGTCAAGACTGAATTTTAAACCTCAGCTTTTAAGCCAATATGGCTGAGAAGTCAATATGGGCAAACTCCATCAGCTGGTGAGGATCATGTGATGTGATCGAAAGCTCCCGAACAGCTACTAAATGGACCTAACTTTTCTCAACTGCTAGTTTCCAACGTAAGGAATGAGCTTTGAAACTCAGATGTAGGAACATGTTGCACCTGTATGTCAACACTTTTCTGTGTTTACACGGCATTCAAACATACTGGACTTGACTGCTGGTTTAAACTAACAAAAAGACACACCCACATGAGCGGACACAAACACATTGTGTACACACTGAAGGGGAGGCAGCTTAATTTGTAAACACAACAGAGCACTGTGCAGTCAAGCTCTAAGTGCTCTAAATGCACTATGACGGTAAAGCTACACAGTAGTAGTATCATTATTAAGAATGTCATCCATTTGTAAATTATTAAAAATTGGGTTATGAATAATTGAGATCGTTAGTGGGGGTTGTCTTTTCCGAGAACAAAGTTGTGCTGTGTCTGATCACATTATAATGTTCTTTCTTTCTTTCTTTCTTTCATGAAACCCTACCCTTTGTTCCCTCAGATTTGAGCAGGCGGGTTTACATTCTTTTCTGTGCTCAGTGTAATAAGTTTCAGAAAGACATCTGGTAGTTGGACCTTGCCTCATAATGGGCTCCTCTTATCAGCCACATTAAGTGGAGACTTTGTCAGTCCAAATCTATTTATGTAATGAACGTGCGAGACTGTCAGCATTTATACAAACTCCTTAAGTACACCCTTCCTGTTAGTGATTTGTCTTTTTGTGGTAAGTCTGTTTTTAGAACTATATGTCTGAAAATAGGGACATAACTATGTCTCTGATAAAAGCCCTTGTGGTGCATTTGAGGCCCGGCAAGTGAAAACAGATTTTTGGTTAATAATTTGACAAAGCTGGAGATAGAGGAATAAGTGATTTCAACCGAACTACGTTTCACTGTTTATCTACAGCAGTGGCCTGGACGCTGATGACTTAATTAATGTTTTGCCAATTTCTAAACACATTGTTTGGATTGTTCCACACACTGAGGAGAGGTCATGCACAACAATACACAACTGTGGCTGCTTAATAAGCACCAAAGTTGTTGGTTTAACACACAAACACACACTGACCGGCCAGATGTAGAGGGAACTGCAACATACTCCAAGTCCATACAGCTAAGATGATGTAGACCAGCTGAGGGCTGTTCTCTCTGGAAAAGACACATGGAAAATATAGCATAGTTTGAATTCATGTCAATGGGATGCTGCTTATTTCAGTTAATGCACTGATATAATGTAAATTTATGTCTCAGGGATTTGGGGACACAGATTAGGCAGCTTCACCTTAAAAGTGCTTGTTTTCTACACCTTTGCGTCAATTGGTTATACATAAGTGTGAACATACTTATATGCATGCACAGAGCTCAGTAGACATACATAAAACTATGAAGCATACTCAAAATCAACAAGCAACATGATTAGCCACCCACTTGACATCTGACAGCGTCTCGCTAGTAAATTCGAGGATGTCTGCCGCAGTGCCAACAAAAATTAGGAGAAGCTGCGAGAGCTCGTCACGCGTGACTCCGCCTCCCAGGGGGAGAAGCCACTTCCCCACGATGAGGAGGATGAGCAGGGTCTGATGAAGAGCCAGGATCCAGTCATTGGAACAGACCGCTGATAACACCTTGTTAATATTGTGGAGAAGGAAGAGAGATTGAAAGTTATTTCTTTGTCGACAACTTAAGAGTTTTTCTGGCATGGCTGGATCTCTTCAGTAAGAAATCATCATGATAATCATCATTAATCATCAATGCTACTAGTTTCTGGTAAATATAATTCTAGCAATAAATCCCTGCTATTGTTTAAGTAAGCAGATATTACTCTAACCTGGCGATGCTTGCCACAGTTCACCTCTCAGTCCCTTCCTGCAGCCACACTCTCTCATCCCCCGCCCTCTGCATTACTCTCTCTGTCTGTCCCGGTCTCCAGCCTCTGCTCACTTCTCCCAGGCCATGTATTTTCTTCCAACTCCCCAGACCTGCCATCCTCGAGCCGTCCACCAGGTGCGCTCAGACTTTTCCACCAGACTTCCTCATTCACCTGCTCACCTGTTCTCACTTCCCTCATCAGCCACTCACCACATATACCAGCCCAGATCCTTTGTTCCTTTGCCAGTTCGTTTTAGTTGCTATCTTGCCTTATGTTTGTTCCTTCGAGCTTCTGTCACCTGAACCTGGACCTGCCTGCCTGTTACCTGTCTACCTGCCGACCTTCCCACCTTCCGGTACCTGCCTGTAAACTCATTTAATTACAATAAATCTTTGAACCGCACCAGTCTGCCTGTTCTGTCTGCATTTGGGTCCTTCCCACCGTGACAATGGACCCTGTAATATTTGGTCTGCTAAATGTTGAGCCCTAATCTAGTCATTATTTAGGCATTCTATATTTTTCTTATTGTCAACAAATCCAATGAAAAGACCAAAACTGTGTTGTGTGTTAATCCGTCTCTCAATACTTTCAAACTTCCCTACACTGTCTTTGGTTCTCAGCCCCAATCACAATACTTTAATCTTTAAAAAAACAATTTCCTGATACAGCTGGGCCCTGTGGTTTTTGGTAAATGTTACTGAAACTGTGCTTTTGTTTGGGACTATTTTTAGCTGAGGATTTGGTGTGCTAGTGAGTATTTAAGGCAGCAGGATGGGATTGACTCAAAATAAACTACAGTGCCTATGTTCAAAATAATGAACTCAGTGCAGCGGTGTGGCTCATTGCTGTGTCTTTTTTAATAGTTTTTGAACAACAATGGAGCTCTATGGCACAGAGAAATGAGCTATATCAGGATCTGACAATACAGGATAAATTCATTGTTCGTTGTTTTTGTTTTGTTTTTATAATGAGGTTTGTTGACAATAAAAAAAAAATAGAATATCAACAGACTTATCCTTTAATGACTCCATTATGTTGCACAACTTGGATTTTGTTTCTCTAACTGAAACACAATAAAGAGCTGGGGCACGCAGCCAGCTTTTGGAGGTGGTGGTCTAGCTGTTGTTTATATAAATTATTCCACATGCTCTCCTCTTACTGTTATTGGCCGCACTGGTTTTCAGGCTCTTATGTTCGTTATCTGTTGCAGACATTTTGTCTGTTGCATTGTGATCTATCTATCTCAGCTAAACCTTTCATCCCAATTCTATGACTTTATTGCTGCTGTGGTTGTAAAAAGAATCTGTTGCTTCATTTTTTACTGTTTGCAGTGCAAGGCTCACTGCATTCTTAGGTTTATTCTCAGGTCTGTCTCTCTCTTCATCTGAAGCAAAGCAAAAAGACGGCTCTGTTGCAGTCAGATCAGGGTGAAAGTTGCATTTGTGTACTACTTGATTTTAAGTGCTGCTGCCTTGTCTGAGATGGTGTGCTGAGATATCTGGTACAGTGAGTTCCTATTTATGACTTTGCAAGTTCTCTGTATGTATTTCTGACATGTTGTTTCATTGGGCTTCTCTGACCTGTGGAGTTCCTCAGGGGTCAATTCTCGGACCTCCTTTTATTGCCGCTCTATATGCTGTTTTTAGGGCCCATTATCCATCTCATCATTCCCAATGCTGGTGATATTCTGCTTTGGTATTTGTAAAGCCTGGCAACCTCTCATGTCGTGCTACTTTGTATAATTGTCTTGCTGAATTCAGTGCCTAAGTGACTCACAGCTTTCTTAAATCACAACAAAACTGAAATAATTCTCTTTGCCCCTGATCACACCTCTGAAAGTATTCGGCAGCATTTATTCACTTCTGGTTTTTCCCACTAAATATTGTTAGCAATGCCACAGGAGCATTTACATTGCATCCTAAATGTGTATTATAATGGACAAATAAATAACAAGGAAGACTGTGTCAACTGTGGAGAAACTTGTCAAATCTGAAACTAATGTCTTGCAGGTTTTTGTCTATCTTGTATGCAAACAGAGGAGGGTGTTTGAACAAACCTATGATCAACAAATTATTTTTTATTTCATTTTCTTGCTGGCTGCATTTAAGATTCTTTAGACCCTTCGCAGATCCAGTTATTAGCACAATTAACCAACTCTTTAAGTTCTGCCGACCTTGTCTCAAAATCTCGATCAGAGATGACAGAGGGGGGACGGCTCTTCCCAGAATCTGTGGAAAGATTCTTTCTCTCTCTCACTGGTGACTTCTTTCTGAATTATTTAAGCCCTGGAGCTGCATCCAACTTTCCAAACATCTGATGTTCATTTTTTTTCTCTTCTGCATTCACTCCAAACAACACTCCAAATCAGGGAAACTGTCCGTAACTCTGCTCCTCAATTAGCAAGTAAGTCTCCTCAGGGATCCCATATGACCCAAGTGCTGGCTTTCGGTCAGATTGGGGATTTAGATAACCACCTCTCAAAACCAGTCTTTTACTCTGTAGTTGAGAGGAGCTGGTGTTGCTTAAGATGAGGATACAGTTGGAACGTTTTACATTTTTGACAGTGACAGTATATCATTTTATGATTTCTTTTGTACAGCAAATTATAGGCGTGATGCATTATTCAAGAACATCAGGCAATTAGTTTACCAGTCAACTCCATTCAGATGTACTCTTTGACTCTTCGTACATGCTTAAAAACCTGTTTACACAACAAAAAAAAACCTAAATATCTTATAGAAAACTAGATTCAAGCAAAGGATGATGGAAATTTACATTTTGTTTGAAACATGAGTCTGCAAACTGGAAGCTCCCAACGCAGACAATGTGAGTGATTTTCCTGTGAGCTTCTTGAGAAATCTATAGTCTGTTGCTTTTATTTTGGAGTTTTGTTAGTTTCACTACCATATTGTGTATAATCCATACTGCAGTGTAAGCGGTTTCCAAGAAATGCATCATTGAAGAAAAGAAACTGGATCAACTTTGTGATGCTTGTTCATTTCCGTTCTTTGCAGGCATATCATGAAAGAGAATATGTTCTACTATAAGAGGCAAGTGAAGTTAAATGAATCTTTCAGTCTGTCACTCTTACCTTCAGGTAGTTCTGGTATGTGATGTTTCCCAGAGTCTCGTTCAGAGTGATCACTCTACGTACGTTCTCCCAAGAGTCGAGCTTTTTGCACTGAAATCAGTTGAAAGAGGTTTTTTTTTTACAGACTGAATTTCAGACTATTTGTACTTTTCACCGCTATTAAAGCTTAAAAGCTTTGAGTTTAAAAGCAAATGTACTATTTGATGGAATCAATAAATGAATGAGTGATGAACTGTAGCTATGTGTGCAAAGAGTTTTGCAACCCTCCCACCCACCAACATCTGTCATCCCATTACAGGAAAGCATGAGAAATGTTGTTTCAAGCAGTTAGACGCTGACTCGGTGTTACTGTTTTTCTGGTGTGGAGAGTACCTGAGGGTCGCTGGCTTTGTCCTGCTGGTGGTGGAGCTCCAGGAGCCAGATGGAGGGAATGATGCTGATGAGAAACAGAAAGATTGGAGGAGAAAACCTGCAAGACAACAAAAAGCACTTTATCAACACAGCTTCATAAAGACGCGGGGGGGAAATGATGTAATGCAAACCTTAATTCTGCATTAAAAAGTCCCACATTGAGAAGTTATTCTTTTAAAGCCTACACTTATCTAATACTGGTTAATACAATTTACAATTGTTTGGAGCTGAAACAATAAGTCGATTGATCAATTAGTGCACTGACAGAAAATTAATCTGCCATTGAGTAATCATGTTAACAGTTTTTCAAGTAAAAATGCCAAAAAGGTGCCAGCTTTTGAAGATTTGCTGCTTTTCTTTGGATTTTTGGACTGTTGATTGTTGACGTTTGAAGATAAAATCATCAGCCATTGATAATGAAAATAATCGTTAGTTACAGCCCTACAATTTATTCCCAATTGCCAATTTGAATCCCTTTGCTTTCAGTTCACTGCATCAAGATACTCCCACACACGTTTGCTTCTTGTAAGGCTTAATAATTAAACAGGATAACTACTATATAGGACTGGTTTTTATTGTATGTTATAGCCTATTAAAGTATCTGCTGTTGTCGAAAAAAAAACTATACACGTCAAGAAAATGAAATGGAGAATATTGTTTACAGATTAAGTGTAGACGTGGAAGAAGACTGTTTGTTTGCAGTTGAGACCCTGGAGCAGGAGTAAGGGGCACCACCCCATCCTCACTGTCCCAGGACCAGTTAACAATAGCAGCGGAGGGACAAGCAGGATGCAGGGTATCTAGGGAGGTGGGGGAAGGGTTGAAGGCAGGGGGAAGATGACTAGTTTAATATTCTACTGTAAATGTATTCAATAACAAGAAATGTAAACAACATGATTGAACATGATTAGTTTTACACACAAAAATTAATAAATTAGGTTAAGTTGCATCCTCAAGTACAATATCATTTCAGCACATTTACAAATACTTGCATGTATGCACCTCATCTTACCATTTGTAATCTTTTCCCTTTCGGCTCTTCAGCGTTATTATCATTTCAACGACAAGCGGCAGAAAGAGCAAAGTCAGGAACCAGTAGGTGAGATCTTTCTTCACCCATGTCACCCTCCAGACCCCGACCAGAGAGACGAGGATAAATAACGCTCTAGTAATAATCGCACATATAAACTTGAACAGGCCCATCGCGCTGGCTGGTTGCAGTTGAAAGTTAAGATCCTGGAGAGCCGCTGCTTCAACTGTGAGAAAAAAACACTGTTGCGTGAAGTTTTTCGAACAAAGTCCCTAAAGTTTAAACCCCGCCTAGAAAGTCCCATCCGGTTTTACCTGACTGGGGGTCAGATTGTGAAGAGTTATGGCGCTGCTGTATAAATCCGGACCCAATGAGCTGCTGCTGAATACATGACAAAGCAAGCTGCACTGAGAGCTCATTCAGAATTATTAAGTGATTTATGGATGACACGAGTCCATCACTGCACAGGAGAGGGCAGCAACACATCATCTGTTCATTCACCAGGAATAACAACATGAAAGCGCACTGCCTCTGCTGTCTGTATTCCAGGAATCTGTAAAGTACAGCCACAAACTGAATGACTAAAAGGCAGCACATTTACATTTCCACTGAAGCCAGTGGTGGAAGTATGAAGTTCCTTTTAAGTATAAATCCCAGAATGTCAAAATCTTCCAATGCAAGTAAAAGTCCTGAATTAAAAAAGTACAGAAGCATTAGCAGCATAATGTACTTAAAGTACCAAAGGTAAAAGTCTGTTACATTACTATACATCCCTCTACTGCACACATTATGGTTTCCTATTTTTTGGAAGATTGAGGCTTTCTGATAATGTATCAATCATCAAAATTGTCACACTATTACTTATTTTATAGACTGTTGGGTAGTTTATCTGCTGTTGTAAACTGTAAACTATACTGTAATTATGGATGCATAGAAAGTTTTTTGTAGTGGACCTGAACTATGTTCTTATATGTAAAACCCTGCAAACATGCAAAAATGTTTAAATTTCACAATACATAGAACATACTGTATACACATACATGCATACAGAAACATGAGACCATACAAAAACAAAAACAGTTTTAAAAGGAAATGCACAAAACACGTTATTTTAACCAACATATCTATCCATTCTTTTATGTTTTTGAAAATTAAAGAGTTTTAAATTGAACAACAGCTAAGATCTAAATGTACACAACTCGGTTCTTTACATTTCTCATCAGTCATTAGGATTTGTCCAACATAAAACCACAATCACCTAGTCTAGTCACATATCTCGCCATGCAGGAAACAAGTCAGACTAAACTTACCCTGGCTAAAACACACACACACACACACACACACATACACACACACACACACACACACACACACACACACACACACACACACACACACAAACACAAACACAAACACAAACGAGTCATTTTGCCCTACTTGGCTGCATGTTGAGTGGGCTTCTATTCAAATCAATCTGGCCAGCCAGTGCAGGAGAGAGGAAACAGTAGAAAGGCCTGTAACCTTGGAAAGGAGACAGACTTTTCCTGTCTTTGTTCCAAATTGTCAATCATCATCTCTCAGTTTCCATCACATGAAATCACAAAGAGAATTACAGACAGTGTGAAAAAGAAAAAGTAGGGTAGAGAATATCCAGCTGCATGCAGGGGGAAAAGAAGAATTCTGTTGCATCCTGCTTCAAAAAACATTGCGGGTTGAGTTTTTTAAGAAACCACTGGTGTAATTGCGAAACATGCCCTTTGTGTTTATCCCGTTTCCTGGTTTCCAAGCTATTGAAGTCTAGAATAAACTGTAAACAAAAAAGCGGCACTGAAACAAAAATCAAACCAATTTTAGTTGAGCGTTCCCTCTTGACTACAGCAACTTGTTCTGTCAGAGAGTGAGAGTCAGTCAGTCATGAAGTGAAACAAACCCTCCTCTGTCGACTGAGACAGAAAGGCCATCCAGCGTCATGCCCCCCGGCCTGCTGTTACCCAGTGATTCTGTGTGCGGGTGCTGTTCAAGACTCGGCTCTTGGCTGTGTGGAGATGATGATGATGATGGCAGAGGTGGCCGAGGGGCTGTGCTCACTGATCACAGAACAGCGATTCCCTCTATGCTGCTTCTTCAATCAGCACCGCTACAAAGCTGCTCACTGTGTCAGCACAACAAATAATCTTTGTAATGTACAATAGAATAAAATAGACCACAGTGGAGGAATAATCTGTAACAGCGGTGACATCAGTGTTTGAAATATTGCTACAAAGGATGATGACTATTAGATATATAAAAAAAACAGACAACTAAAATCAAATTAAGAGTATTGGTTCAGTGAAACTTGTGTTTACATACCCAAAAAAAAAAGATCATGTAGTCCTGTATTAGGGATGTATGATTCCACTTTTTCTCACCCAGAATGATACCTAAACTCATGGTTTTGGTTGGTTGTGTTGGCCTTCATACTGTACGCCACAATTTCTAACTTTGACACGCAGCAAGGTGCAGAACAGTCCATCAAAATAAATTTTAAAAAACACGTTGCACAACTCTTTTACGGTACATTATGCTTTATTCACCAAATGTTTTTGTCTGTCTGTCGTCTAAGATAGCCAGAAATGTTTGGTTAATAAATTATGGTGCAGTGGAGAAGAGTTGATGGCATTCATACACCTACATTCTCTTTAGCATTGTGTAAACTTTATTGATATTCTTCTAGATTCTTTATCTTTTGCATGGCCAAAATTTTGTTATCACATTGACAAAAATCTGTCATGTCTGGCTGATCCATATAACTGGCGTCAATACCGAATCAGTGTATTGCATTATTGGTGCATCACTGCCCTATATGCTTCATATTTTGTGTGTTTGCTTCAGTTCCATGACTTCAAGTGTTTGAGGTACGCAAAGGAATGTATTTTTGCATTGCTGTCACCTCATAGTATATATTTCTATATATAAATGAGCTCTTGGTGTAAAAGCCTGTACAGCCTTGAGTTTCCCCTGCGGTTCAATAGATGTGTTTGAGTCCTTCTGCTTTACAAATCTGCGAACCCTCAGAGATTTTCATTTGTTCAGGTTTCAGCTGACAGTTTAAATGTGGTGTGCCTGAACAGCTGTTTAAAGGTTTTTTTTTTCCCACCCTGTGCTGAGAAGAAAATTCAAGTCGAAACACAGTAGGTTCAAGCATTAAAATAGTAATATTAAAAGAACATCGGCTATTAGCAGAATATTAGAGGCATTAGAGATATTTCAGGTTGTATTCAAAGCTGCAACCTGTCCTTCAAATATAATGTAGAAAGCCACAGGGCAGCTTTTATCAGTGTGTGACCAACAGCTACACCTCTCAAGACTGGCTAATTAATGACTATGTTACACTGTAAATTGCCCTCTGTAATCCTGTGTAATACAGCTGTCACCAGCTCCATGTAATTACTGCTGTATCCCAACAGGTGGCACTCAACACCACAGCTTCCTGATGCAGCAGAGCACAACAGCTCTAAAAGTCACACCTTTATTAGTCAACTTGCCATTTATGCTAATGGCCAAAGCTTCAGCACACTATGTAAAAAGGAGGGGGAGTGGGGAGACTGAGGAGGTGTTATTAAGATTAGCAGCCATCCCTCCGTGTGTGTCAATTTATTTTTAGGGATGAGAAATGTTTTCACTAGGATATAACTCATATTTTCCAAAAGAGAGCTCCTTTTAAGGAGAAACCGCAGAATCCATTCCTCCTTTGCTTATTCATTTAATTTCATGGCAGCTGCGCCTGCTTAAAAGCCATGTCAGAAACAGCACAAGTGGATTGTTTCATAAATATAAACTTTCTTTAAACAGCACAGGTCACGGGTGAAGCAGGTGGCTAAATGGTCACACAGCTCTGGCCTTGATTCTCTCTCCTCGTTTCAAAAATACCGTTTCAACTCAGGGCCCTGCAGAGTCACACATGTCAGGCATTTGCATGGGAGAAATTGGACTTAAATGGGTAACACATGACTCATTCTGTCTCAGCCCCGACAGCTGCAACAGGCCAAGCGGTTATTGGACAAATATGATTTGCCTCAGAACAGAGCGAGTCTTCAAAGCTTTTCCAATGTGGAATCTTTGACGTAAGCCGAAAAATAAAGAGACACTGAAGGGGATTTAGTGTGAAACATATTGAGTTACATTCAAACCATATCATGAGTATTCATTTTCCTTTCACTCGCTGGAATTTTTTTTTTCTGACCTTAACCTGACAACTGTTATGAATTCTGCATTAGCAATCAAAACAAAAGACTATTATGCAGCGCAGTGCTGGCCCCCGGTTGCTACTTGGCTCATATTCCCTGTACAGTAAACAGCCCACAGATGTTTTACATTGATATTAAGAACCTTAATTTGTCCTGTGCAGAAAAAGGCCAAGCATAGCGTGGGGATTAAGTTCTCAGCCATGTATCACACACAGCACAGACAGCAATCTCATTTAGCTTGAGTGAAGTTTACAGTGAGTGGGTTTTGCATAGGTCATTAGTTGTCTCAAAATACCCCCCTGTCACCATAGCAACTTCAAGTGACTGCTAAATTGCCTTATAAAATGAGATAAATTATTAATGCTGAGAGGTTTTTTTTTCTTTAATATGTGTGCTCAGGCTCTGAGCTCTGAACAAAATACTGCATTTCCTTTCCTGCGCTGCTGTAATGGAACAATTCAGCAGTTGCCAGTCATATTTCAAAACCCTATCCATTGTCTTCATTCTTGAATAGGCTGATTGCTGTGTCCTGGTTTGCAGATATACAGTATCGCAGGGATTACACAGATTACAACAGTATTGCACACATGACAACTGAAGCTGTTATTCAAATAGAATACCTCATGACAAATCCTGAAAACTGCCAGTGTACAAATGGCTGCTTTGTAATTGCCTACACACACATTTATTTGACATATACATAATGCAGTACTCTCAGCCCAGATGGGAGGGTGACACGCACCAGTGAATAATCTGATCATAGATGTCTGCTGACATTTATGCCCGTTTTATAACAATTCAGTGTTTGACAGAAAAGGCAGTGGTGATGCATTACACAGATGGTAAACTTCATAGTCAATGATGGTTTGACCACTGAGTGTAATAACCTGACTGATGTTTGAAAAGCACTGAGCGAATCGTAAATGCTGAGATTGGGTTGTGTATTAATGTATTCCTCAATGTGGAGGTGACACTGTGAACCCTTTGCTTCAAAAATACATCTTTTTTTTTTTTTTTTTAGATTCAGCGGTGGTTCGCCTCTCTCCCTGCACTGAAAACATCCATAAGTCACAGGCAGCTGTAACTCAATCTAACAAAATGCCTTTTCAATCACTCTCATCTTTTATAGTTATACCCATCAGACATTTACATAAATACATTATTCATGGTTCTAATCCCGGTTTCAGATGGGGAGATATAAAATGCGACTGTGTGTGTGTGAGTCCTGATGTGTATGCAGATGGCGGGAGAATGAAGCAGCCTATTTTGTTTGTGGTTTGCACATTTCTGATTCAGCTGAGCACTCTCCATCAATGAGCCAAATTTACATTCGCTGCGGCAGTAATAACCTAAAACCCATAGTGATGTTAACACTTGTATACACTCAAATTCACGTTGCCCTGCCGCATGATTACATTTGTGTGGCGCTTAATAAAATGACTCACTTGACATTATCAAACAATTCAGCTGTAATAGTGGCCCATGAACGTGAGATTGTGTTTTGCAGGCAATTAGTTCATTGTCATGGCAGTCATTCAGACTGGGCCAACCAATGAATTACTCTGCCTAACACACATATAAACATATGGTATTAGGTATGATCAGTGGCCGCAGCCATGAATAGATACAATAACTGGTTTGTTGGAAATGAGGGACCTCAATGTTGAATATTGGTAATTGAAAAGATGGATTGCAGAAAACATACATTATGCATAAAACATGATGAGGTATGGTCGCTCACATAAACAAGTGTGATATTAGATAAGAACAAAAAAAGAGAAATGTATCTCTCCTATTCTGCTGTGGACAGTAATAATCCACACAGCTCACTGCATGAGGTAACTCCTTTGATGTTCTGAATATATCACTGCATCACAGATATTTATGAGCCAAGTCAGTTAATATTCAGCGGCTGACACCTGCAAATATACACAGAAGTCATCTCAAATAGCCTCCAGGTGAACATATTGAACTTAAGTCCTGATTAAAAGTGATCCTTTCAATAAACTAATTGGATTTCTTGTGCATGTGTTGTCCACTGTAGGCGGACGCACATGTGATTGAATGGAGAGAAATGTAACACCCCGTTATAATGAGTCTAAGAGGCTAAAATTAGCGCAGCAACATCACTGAGATCTCCTGTTACCTTTCCTAAAGCCATGCTGCAGACGGGGGCCATTGTCATGTGATTACAGCAGCACAAAGACCCAGGTGTAAAGTTACTATTGAAACGTGTTCCTGTGGACAAATTTACTTGATGGATTTTTAATGTCCCAGGGCTTTCCATTGATGATAGATGGTTATCCACAGGGTAATGCAATTGTGCATGTGGAATGAGTAGGAGATAGAGTGTGTTGCCCTAATTTCTCAGAAGCTTTCTTGCTTTAGTCATCTGCAGATTTTCATAATGCCTGGCAGTGTGATTTATAACTGTGGATCCTAATATCACATTGAGAGCTTTTACTCTAAGTAAAAGTGATGTTTGGCCATGTACATATATCCCCTTACTGCCCAGTGCTGCTGAATAAGTCTATTTCCAACACTTTATTAGATGACTAATTTAGTAAATGACAAGGCTTTAGGTGTTTTTGCCCTTTAATGATCTTCTCTTCTTTTGGTAGAGCATATTTTGAGTTGTGATATCTTGTTGAAAAACAGTGATGGAAAGTAAGTTACTCAAGTACTGTACTTCAGGTATAATTTTTAGATACTTGTAGATACTTGAGACATCCTAGCACTTGGTTGAGGTGTGTTAGGCCCACAAATATTCCCAGGCTCATTGAACAGAGTGATAAAAATAAAAACCCACAAAATATATAATCTACCAAACGGTTCAAATGTCCATTAATGGTACTGAATATTACTAGAAAACAATGTTTTCTGATGATAAACATATAAAACATGATTGTTCCAACATTATTCCATTGCATATTTGTTGAAATTATATCAATATGATTTTTGGACATTTATAAGATGTATTGAATGAATATACAGTGATAATTTGGTAAATCTAGGGTGACACTGCTAATACTGGTGATAATTATTCAACAAAGCCTCATTTAAACCTGCAATAACTGATTCTATGGCCACTGAGGGGCAGCAAAAACAAGCTGTAAACACAATGACATCCACTTTTTCAGTTAATATGGCAAACTTATCTGTCTCGTCCATCGCCTATTCACGTCAGATTAGGAACAACATTATCATTCATTTGGAGTCATGTTTCTGGCCATCTGACAAATTCAAGTCCAATTCCCACTCTAAGGGAAGTTCCTGGCTCTTTAGCTGCTAAATGCTCCACTGTGTTCACCAGCTAGCTGCTAACCGACTAACTGTATCTGTCTGTCATGCTGGGCAGGTGGTGTACAGTAGGTTTATTATCAGAGCTTTTCATCCGAGAACAGCTGCCTGCTGCGGATGAAAACAAAATGAGAGCAAAAACAGTAAAGTTGTGAGCAGAAAACCAAAACAATTAGCTTGAAGAAGCTAAAACGCTGCAGAGTCAAGTGATAATTCTCACTTCAGTTGTAGTTCAACACTACAACTGACCTCTTTCAAATACATGTAGTCATGTGATCCATTGTTAATATAAAAATATTAAATATTGACCATAAGCACAATAACAGTTGTGCAGCTTCTGTCAAAGGGTGTGTCCAGATTAAACTGCATAGGAAATACAGACTTTTCTTGTGTTTGAATACAAGCCAGCAATCTACAAAGATTGCACTGTATATTAAATGACTTTTTGTTGTTTTTATAGGACCATTAGTTAATTTCTTCATATTTTATTTATTTATAAAAAGTATTTTATTTCAGTTTAATGGGGAAAAATATATGAAGATTGTTAAAAGTGTACTTGTACTGTAAATGGAGACTCACAGGCCTAAATAAAAATCTGTGCGGTCAGTTGAAAGAAAAAAGAAAGAAATGCAAATAAATAATTTTTCCATTGCTTTCTTCTGTGTGGGACCATCAAAGGGTTGATTTCTTACCTGTAGCTCTGTGGTGGTTAAATAGTGAATTTTATTTTTAAGCCATGCTAACTAAAATTGATATTCATCATTAAGATGTCAACATATGGTCAGAATTATGTAGGGATATGCTATTTTAATGGCTTTTGTATCGCTTTGCTGTGGTTGAAACTGTAACTCCAGCTCTGCATATTGAGGTGCCTTTCCAACCACATTTGTGGCTCCCTGCTGAGGCTGCCTCATTATGTGGAATGTGGAACACCTGTGCTGAGAGAAAGAAAGTATTTTTTTTTTTTTTTACCACTTATCCACTCATTGTATGTTTCTGCTATAGGCAACAAATAAGCAAGTATCTGCCTGAAACATATTTATCCTACCTTTTTAGTGCATTCATCTGTGGAGATTTTTTTTTTCTCAGGCTTCTTTGCTCACTCATGCAGTCAGCACATGGTGGTAAGAACAGTTTTGTGTCAGAGCTTTGAAAACGAAACAACGAATATTTATATAGCGAGTGACCTTATTTCCCTCAGCCACTCAACAAAATGCCCCAATAAACAAACGAGCGAGCAGTGATTGTAAAATTGGGGGGGAAAAAAACTGCTTGAGAACGTAAACTGAGTTTGAAGTTAAAAGATTCACAACCCACATGCGACTTAAAGGGGGTTACTTTGAGATTTACTAAGGGGAATTGAGCTGCCACACTTCAGCGTGGATACTGTTTAGTTTAATTTAATTCTTACCAGTGTGCCTGAAATTAATGTTCATCTGTTCAATATGGCTTCCTCAAGCTACTTATTTGTCTATAGACTAATGTAGAAAATGTTTGAGACCCTTATTCTGCTCCTTCATGTTCATTCATTCACCATGTAAATATATCTTATTGATTTCCTTCTCTAATCACAAAGACATGTTGAGATAAAGAGAAGCAGATGAGATTGTAAATTTAGATTTTTAAACTCTACATGTGTATTATGCAGCATCACATTTGTCCAGCACCACCTCTCTCTTTCAACACCTTTCTTTTTTAGATTTATTTTCCAATAAAGATTTCTCAACATGAAGCTGCATTCACACCAATTCACATCAATGACTGCATCACAATGTTGCAGTCGCTGCTGGGCTCTCTGGCTGTTGACAAGCCAACACTTACAATTGCCAGATAAGAGCTCGAGTGGTGCCATTGATTAACCAGGGACTTCATTATAGTGGCTGCCATTAACAATGCAACCCCATTGATTCAGCCACCGAAATGGCTGGGAGAGAAATCAGGAAAGATAACACTAACAGCGGCGGTTTATATTAGATTTACTGCAGGATCCCAACACTGCTGCAGCCGCATGTAAGACAATGAGCCTCTGTGTAATCCACCTTTTACTCCGAACCCATGCACTAAACTGGTACTTAAAATATCTGAGTGTCACAGAACATTGCCTCAGCTATTTTAATATGAATACATTATGTTTTGCTGCTTCTTTGAATAGAGGGCAGTGGAGAGAACCTCTGATGGTACAATTTAGATGACTGAAATTATGATCTTGTTCCTAAATATTCTACATATTCTATTATATTACATTATATAGATACATTGAACATCATTGATATAATAGGTGGAATGAGCCTTTATGCCACTGATTCTTTATCATTTGCCCCTGTATGTCTTTAAGATAACTACCAGACAGCCATTGACAACAGCAGCAGAACCAGAATAAGAAAACATGTCCGTTTGGTAGACAGGAAAACACTTTACTGGATGTGAATCAGTGCGCCTGTATGCTCTGCCCGTCATTTCGGGGGGGGGAGGCGCATTGCGTAATACTGTACTTGAAATAGCTGGTGTCAGAAGTAGGCCTATGTCGCTGTTGCATGCTCTGTGATCTGAGTGGTGGATAAATGCAGGGCAGAGGGTGGACGGCAGCGGAGAAACAGCACAGCGCTGTGGACTGAGCGGGTACTTGTCAGTAGACATGAATAATTCCAGACAGCCGATAAAATACAGCTGACACATTCAGCAGCGGAGACTGAAAGGACAATGAGTCCACAGATGTAAATAGAAACAAGAAGTTTGTGTAACTTCGTATAAATATCACATATATAATTAATAATTCATAGTTTAATAATTTCCTAATACCTTTGTAATTCCCCGATGTTTATAGTAATAAATATTCATCAACATAATTATATAAGAGGCTTTGATCGTGCAAATGTGTTAACCCGTGTCAAATATACCCCGCTGTCTTCACAAGGTCAGCGCAGCGTTTAAGATGATTTATGTCCGGATAATGGACCGCCTCGTGAAATCTGTCTCGTGACGCCCCGCTTTCTAACTCGGCCAATTTTTGTCTTTTCATGCTCGCCTCAAAATATATAAAGGCCATTATTTTCAGCATCAGAGCCAACCTGCGCGCCTGAGCCATAACGCATTTGCAAGTTCCGCTCAAAGCAAAGCCGGCACCTCACGGGTCCCACATTGCCTTTTGAGGAATCATTTGATAGCCCTATTAACTTTCATGTAACATTGTTTCTTGAAGGCATCCACAGCAAGCGCCTCAGTGTCATTACTGTGAGAAATGTGCTTTCATACTGAACGTCTTTTACAGAAGTCCTGGAAGACACACAGCCAGCAAAAGCCCATAAACACAGAATATTGGCGCAAATTAAGCTTCTGTAGGCAGATTATTTTGCACAAATGATATTTTTTGATTTTATATACAACTATTACTCACTGGTGATTGAAAGTTCTTGATATATTTATAGTTATATGTTAATATTCTGTCAAAACACGTGATTACGCTTAATAGAAATTCGCCAAAAAATCACTATCACAGATTTACTTCAATAAATAAATACTCAGACTTGCACAAGATGTCCTGCAGTGCATTCACCACAAAACGTATTTTCCACGACTCTTTATCGACTAATACACGATGTTTTAAACTCTACAGAAATATGTATCTTGCAGGACCTTCGGCAATCCATTCAAGCCAGCAAGTTTGGAGAGCGTGTTGAGTTTAATCAATTCATAACGTCGAGATGGAGCCGAACTCACTGAAGGTAACGTTTGTTATCAACCGTCGGTTTATTTTATTTTCGCATTGCGCTAATCGCCACCTACTGTAAACTGTACTCACGTGCCTAATCCACAAAACTTTGTCACATTGCATTTAGTATGACCACATCTGTGTCATTGTTGAACATCTAAAAATAGTTACACGATACTAATTGTGTGCAGAAAACTGAGATATCCTAATGTGATATTTGCCAACCGTGCGTAATTACGCAGGGGTGTTAGAAATTTTTGTGTCCACTTAGCTACGATTTGTTTACCAAATGAGGTGATAAGCCATTCATTAATTTCTCCATTTGTGTTTTTCCTCTACAGTGGGTGGGCTCGTCTTGCGGTTTACATGGACCATATATATTCTATAAAGCCTTTAAATTTCACCGGGACGGCAAACCGAGGATTCTGTCTCTCGGAGACTTTTTCTTCGTCAGATGTAAACCGGAGGATCCTATTTGCATAGCGGAGCTTCAGCTGCTCTGGGAAGAAAGAACAAGCAAGCAACTTTTATCAAGCTCCAAACTTTATTTTCTACCCGAGGATACTCCCCAGGGACGGACAGTCACCCATGGAGAGGTAGGAATATCAATCGCCTGATGAATAATTATAAATCACTGGTGATTTATTTCCGTGTTTATTCTGTGTGTTCTGTGTGCGAGCATTTTATTAAACAGCATCTTTACTGCATTAAGAGTTGGCAGTGGACGTGTACTCCGGTGGCAGGCATTCATAAACGCATGTATTGATACTGACATTGGTGTATCCGAGCAGTAAAAGGATTGACCTACAGTGGTATTTGTTGTCTAGTTTTACTTTAGCCTATTTGCCTATTGTGGTGTCAACTGCTGAATGTGCACTTGTCCAGCTGCGCTCAATAAGGCTGCCGCTGCGCTCTATGGGGTTAATTGTGTTATAAAGGGGAAAATCCGCAAGAATCCTGCGCCTAGGCTCCGTCATTTCATTTCGTGGTAAAGCGTGTCAAATGCTGACATATAGGCGGAAATTGCGAAACGGTAATGAATGCACGGGGTCAACCTGGCTCAGATCGTTCGGTACGATAGTTATTAGATATTTTGTAATGCCGCCTGATGTTGAAAGAGGCAGAGCAACGCCAGCGCTGACACGTTTTAACTACTCTCCAAGCTTTGCATAATTTTCCATGTGGACATTTCCATCTTCGACAATGTGATATTGTCAGCTCACATTTGAGGCAGTACTTAAAAAAATCCGCCTCTGTGTTACATTACGCCGTTGTTGGCACAGAAAAGCAATAGTTATGATTGACTGTGGCCATATGTGGCGCTTGTGATCCGGTTACATCGTTGCACTGAATGGCATTACTCTGATAGTGAGTTTTTTTTTTCTCACCGGCTGTAAAACAAATGATGTGTTGTTTTCACTCTGATATTCCTCAGCGAGCGACAACAGCACTTTAATTACTACTCTCTGCTTTTGATCACTTGCGGCTGGATGGAAATTATTCTCTGCTGCTGTTATATTGTTTATAGGGAAGGACAAAGCCGTGTTTGTACTCGACTCTTCCGCTGATGGTTTACTTACATTCTTTCCTCTTGAGTAATAGAGTGGCTATCACATTTCCCTTTCATGAGAAAGGTGGCTATTTATGGCCTGCCGCTTAGACAAGCGATCATCTTTGGGGCAGAATTCTTCTATGAACGGGTATCATCTCCTGAAGCCCTCTCGTTTTAGCCTTTAACACGCTGCAATTATTTAGTAATTACTTTGAGTGCATGCATCGCCGATTCTGAGGCCACACTTGCGCAACGACACATCAGCTCCGCCCCTTTCCCAAAGACTTATTTGCATTGCAAAGTGCTTACATTCCAGTTCATTGGGTAGATCTGGAAAATATTATATTAACTACCAGGAGGGCTGCACTGCTAATGCAAATCAAATCTCCCCAAAAAGAAATTTGGGACATAAAGTGAAACACAGTTGGGTGTTTGATAACAGAGTAAAATCATAAGAGGAATTAAAGCAATTTCCCTCCATGAAATATGCAGCAACTTGCATCACAGCACACAATCCTGCAAGCACCACCAGAGACAGATGCACTTGCTTTGAAGTTGCAGTCTGATTATAGAATAAACCAGACTATGAAATGATATAATTTGGGGATGATATGTTTAAGTGCAGTGTAGGTGCCTGCAGGCTGACCTCAATTAAAGGGCTTGTCAAACCTCCTGCTCTCAGCAAATCGGACTACTTACTGTATATTACACAGTGGAAATTGCCCTGACAACTTCAAGTCAGTTTATGACCTTCACTGAGCCCATTCAGATTCTCGCTGACTTTGCCCCATAACACTAATCTGCACTGCATGAGTCAGCTAGGAGTGCTTACAGATGCAACCCATAATCCAAAAAACAAACAGGAAGGGTAAACCAGCCTCACAAAAAGCTGTGATGTTAGAGCTCATTGGCTGATAAATTCTGCGCCCGAGTGATGTAAGTGTTTGTTTTCAAAATGTAAACATTAGAGAGGAGTTCATTTTTAAGCTACACTCGGAAGTTTATAAACCTCGCATTAGTCATTTTTCTTCAGGACTCTGGTAGCTTGTAAAGACATATTAATGGCTGTGGAGCTCCTCTGAACTGTAAATCTGTAATTGACTGAGAATCAGGAGTTCAAATTAGCTTAGTGACTCATACAGATATGAACTTGATAACTTACAGCTCTCAGGAAGTGTGTTATTTTCACACAGGTTTTTAGTGCTAAACGAGCACAGGCAGCATGGTGAGGTAAAGCCACAACTTGGTGTCAATGAGACTCATGACATTTATTCTTAGATCACGTTAGGTTTACTCTGCAATGCTTTCACACGACATAAAACAACAGTGTTTGACATTTGACATGTAAACAGCCAGTGCTTTGTTGCTCCTTTTCTCAGTGAGATCACACCTCATATCTTGTAGATAGCTATTATCTTAAGCCTGAAGTCAATATCCTCCAAATACCAAAAGGCACGGCTTTTTCAAGACATCATGAACAGTCTTATATTGGACTCACTCACTGGAATTGGATTACTGATTCACTTGTGTTCTCAGCACCGACGTATGATGTAATTTCCTGGTTATTTCTCAGGTATTTGTTTGCTTTCTGCCTCTCCTGCGAAGCGTTTGGCGTGTTTTGCTGCGCTGTGCAGTGACAGGAGGAACCAACCCATGACCCACTGTGCTTGTTTTTCTTCTGTCACAGGGTTGGAGGTCAATTCCCTTTTAAACGCAGCCAGCTTTAAAATCCAGTCAGCTTTTGGCTGGAAATAGAAATAACGATTAATTGAATAAATCTAACTCTCTACGCCTGTGTTTGCTGAATAGTTGATAAACAGATCCAGAGACAATTTATGAATCTATTTATTGTGAGTTAATTATTAAGTCCATATGTGGAGGAAGCTCTATTTTTCATTGTATCTCAGCCTGACAAGCAGTGTTTACCCCCACCAGTTGAGCTCTGCTTGCTCTTTAAACAGGCTTTGTGTCGAGTTGCTCACCCATTATGACAAACCCTCTATTGGGGCCTCTGCTCTATTTGTCTGCCTGCAAACTGCCACCGTCTAAACAGTCACATGTGTTTTAAAACTCATTGAGTGACACATTATTTCTTCTCACTCCAAATGGCCTGCCTCTCCTGCTGGTACAGCTCGCCGGCTGTAATACTTTCTGTTTTTGGACTCCCCATTTCAGGAGAGAGCTGTTGTACGGCGTGAGTAGATAACAGCTCACCCCGCACAACACCCACTTATTGTACACTCTGCTTCAGGCGGTTAATTGCTTATGCTTATCTTATACTATATATCCCACTTTAGTGCAAATACAGCAAGGCGCTCTTAATGGGAATTCACAACCGCGGAGAATATTTCTGGATCATGTTATATTAATGTGCTATTATCATCACCTCTGATTTCATCTGACCTCTCTTCTCCTCTATTCTGTCCCTCTAGCTGACAAGGCTTTGGCGCGCGCACACACACACACACACACACACACACACACACACACACACATACACTGACAGGCTGGGGACTGCAGCAGTAGGCCAGTATTGATTGCTGTGGAAAACACTTTGGCATGCATCCAGAGCCATTTCTTCAGTACATGGCAGTAGTCCATGCATGTGTTTCAGTGCTTGGAAAGCCAGCTTGTAGGGAAATTAGATTGTATTCATTTGCTGCTTCTTTGATTTTTCCTAAGGGAAAAACCCTGAATGGGTAATTCAGGCATCTGGGATGCTAGTTGAATTAAGTGTAAGTGGCTTAGATATGCGACCAGCATTTTGATGGATAAGGTCATTCTGCTGAATGACTCAAGTGTAAATGTGATATGGCACATTTTTACAGTGATCTTTTTAGAACATCCATACGGCTGCCTTGTCTTGGCCAGTCTGTGCATTATACCAAATCTCCCCATTCACACAACAATGGCAGGAATTTAGAGGTGGTGGGGAAGGAGGGGTGGGGGTGGGGGGGAGCTTTTAGTGTGCATGTGTGGCGTGCGCGCATGTGTGCCTCCTCCTGCCGCAGAACAAGTCATTAACTCTGAACACTGCCCTCCAGTGAATTCCTCACCATTGCTGAAATAGCATGTAAATTATTACCAGCTTTTTAGGATAGTGTAATTTAAAACCTTTAAAATGGAATACCCTGGACTTCAAAGGCTATAAAAAACCCCACTAACATTTCCCATTGGTTTAGGAGTTGTCATTCTTGTCCTTCGCAATCTTCTGATTCTTTTCCCCAAACTGTTTTGTGTCTTTGCCGCCTAAGTAATGATATGTTACAACATTGCCCGGTTTGTCAACACACAAGAGGCTTTTGATGCTCTTTAGTCAGTTTTTTCCACTTTGTCATTGACTAACCACTTGAACAGGCAAACATTTGCCTTGATGCATGACTCCAGTGCCCCCAGCTACAGCGGATCGTTATTATAACCTTTGAGGAGAATGCAGCCGCAGATGAGAAGCTCTTGCTTAATACTCCGGCCAATATTTTTCGTTCTTAACGGCGGTTTCTTAGACCATGTGGAATCATCATACATTTAGCCTTTTTTTTTTTTAATAGTCTGTATGTGCATTTGCTAAAATACAAAGAGTACAAAGATGCAGTGATGCTGGGAGCTGATGCAGCTTTTTTGTGGTGTCACCTTACATGATGGATGCCTCACCCACTTTCAGAAATGCTTCGAAAACTCCTGTTATCTCGCTATTTTTCTCTGTCATTATAACCGTGAAAGAATGCTAAGTTCATATATCACCCCAGCTCATGTAAGAGCAATCTCTTAATGGAATCGGTGAATAAAAGATGAGTTCAGCACCCCGCAGATATTATAGCAACTTTTATGCATATGAATAAACTGCATGCATTAAGTGGCAGAACATTATGTACAATAACTCTCACCTTTTAAATGTTGTACCTTGAACTCTTTCTAGTCTTGAGGCAGTCTGAAAAAACACATTCTAATTCAATTGTCCCTGGCTTACTCCCCAGAGCTCCTTTTTAATTCCCAGATAAGTTTGTTTTGGGACACTGAAGCCAAGGTCAGTCATGGGGAGGGCAGGTAGATAATGAACTCCTATTGTGTTTCATACCCTCGTTCTCCCTCTCTCCTTCTTCCTCTCTTCCTCCTCCTCCTCTCTCCCTCTCTGTCTCCTCATTGTCCATGTCACCATGTCCATTACTCAATTACTAATCTCCTTTGGCCTTAGGAATTCCAGTGCTGACCTCTCTGAGGCAGCAGGCTGAAACCTTCCCAGCATGACAGGAGCAGTGTGTGTGTGTGTGTGTGTGTGTGTGTGTGCGCGTGTGCGTGCACCCACAGTATAGAAAGACACCCACCCACAGGGAGCGTGCACCCCTCGACTCCCAAGCTGAAAGTCCTGTCCGAGCGATGAGACGCTCCGCCGCAGAACGATGACAGTCAGGAATGTCTCCCTCACTGTTGGCGCACAGTGGCGTGGATTTCTCGCAGGGAATTGTTCAGAGTGATATGGAATATTTCAGGGTGCATTGTTTCTAATTGGATCACCGAATATAGAATTGGGAATGTCCCTTATGTGCTGTTTTGCCACCAGTACACCGCCGCATCCATATAAATTGAATGATATGGATTTTAGCGAGTTTAATTTCAATGAGATTGCTGGAGTCATGGGTTGCTGGAAAAGAGTTATCTACAGTTTCACAGCAGAAGTCTGTTTTTTTTCCCTTTCTCCACTTTCAGTCCATTATGTGCAGTCATAGCAATAAATTCCCTCAGTAATGTTTTTGGAGATATCATGCAGCTGCAGTAATAACATGAATTATTGATAGAAGACCGGAGACAGAATGTAACATTCGGCTGTTAATGTGTTACCTTGCATTTGAACTAAATCATAAAATGAGCAGTTAGAGAGTATGTGCGTTTATTGACGTACCCGAGGTGAAATTATGGTTGTACATTAAGAGGTTTAGTGCAGGAATCGGAGTGTATAAATGCTCTTAATGCATCTGTGTAGGAAGTGTCACTGAGCTGACACCAGGCTGTTTTGGTATGTTGCTGATGTGGAGTGTCACCTCTTGGCTGTGGGCTTGCAGTCCTTTGACCTATATTATCAAGTGGCCTGCTGGCTGTGTCTGCCGCTTTGCTAAGCTATCAGCTGCCTAACTCGAAATGACAGGACAGTGTGGATGGGCGGCATTTCCAGAAGAGCAAGTTTCTAAAGCACATCTTTGAAACCGAAAATCCAAGCAGTGAGTAGACGACCCCTGAATGCCGCTGGAGTGATTCATCTTGGTAGAGTTTGTCTGGTGCCGAATCACTTAGTGGATTAATTGATTTGAATTGAATAGAAAATGAATCGACATCAATTTTGGTACTAGCAAAAAATATAGGGCTACAATTAATGATTAGTTTGATTATCAATCAATCTGCCAATTATTTTCTACGTTCATTGATTGGTTTATAAAATGCAAGAAAAGTGGACAGAAAGAAGTAATTTGAAGTCGTCTCTTTCAGTTCATTTTTCACTGTTTTCTGGCTCTCTATAGACTGAAAGATGAATTGAATCAACAGATTATAAAAAAGTGAAAACAATTGGTTGCAGCCCTGTAGTAGTGGTAGAAATTCTTCTGTCTTCTATTTCATAGTGGCATACCAGGCTGGCGCAATGCTGTTGTTGTGATCATTTCTCTAAAACCGACTGGGTTGGCTGGTTCTCAGAAACTCCTTTCATGGAAACACAGCTCGTTTCCTAATTCTACAGTATTTTCATAAACATTTCTCAATCAAATATCGCGACTTATGCAAACCACAAGCCAGTATTCGGCTTCCTGACTTGATGTGCCGCATCACACAGCAGCCCACAGACTTCAGGAGGTGTAAAGTTGGCTGGTAAAGTAAAAAAATAAAAATAAAAATGGATGTAGTTTGTGGCTGCGTTCATAGACTGATTATATTCTTGACTGTGTTGACAGCTGCTGAATTGCTCTCACCTGTTGTGTTTCGCTCTCGAGCCGAACAAGTCCCCAAACAGGATCTGTTGACACTCACACAAGGCACCGTGTCATTCAGCTGATTGATATAGAGGGAATGGCTGTGTGTTTTTAAGGTTTGCTGTTGCCGTGTGTATGCTCTGGTGTGCTATTGAATTACTTGAAGTATTGCTGTTTGACTCATACATCAGCAGCGTAACATTCAGTGCATTATTTTTGTTTCGAATGGACTCAACTGAAATATTTCATGGTTTTGTCTCTGCATGTGCTGTCAGTAGATCGCATCAAAGTACAGTAGCTAATTCTGTGGAGATAGAGTACAATGTGTTTTTTGGCTGCAGGCTGAATGCTATTTACTGTTGCTCTACATTATTCAAATGGCCTGCTTTTCTGAAGGCAGAAACAGCAGTCAGTTTTTCATTGCATGGAAAGCCGGTTACAACCACCCGCCACCACTTGACAGCTGAAGACAGCTCATTATAAGAAGACCGAAAACCCATGTTTGATGTTTCTACTTAGTGAGGGAGGCACAGCTATATCAAGCTATCCCTCGCAGGCTTTTCCTTTATAAGGAAATACTGTCTCCAACTGGTAGGGATTTGATATGCCTGTAGTTGCAGATGATTTGAGAGCTGAATGTGGGTAATTGTATAGACAGAGCACTCAGAATCTGAAACGCTGAAAAGTCATGTGTTTGTTTTTAGAATATGGCGACAAAATAACAGGAACCCTTAGAAATAATCCATTAAAACACGGGAAATGCAGCTTAAACAAAAAAAACTTGACATTTTAAGCTTCACAAAGGAAGGATTTACTGCAGAGTTGTTCTTTGGGATTTTATTAGATTGCATAGGTGTAGCTTTTATAGCGTCCACCCTCTCTACATTCATACACACAGCGTGTAAAGATGTCAATATAAAGTAAACAAATGTTACGTTAATGTCAGTAATATACAGGCTCTTTGAGGGGAAATGTGTACAGGCAGACAGATGCCTGGTAAATTGGCGATAATCAAGGTAAACATCACAGACCTACTCAGAGTGTCTGCGTTTCTGCCTGTACACATCTGTCCTCCAGATTTCCCTGTTTCTGTAATAGCCATCTTCCAGCGCAACACTTCACTCTGTTGGTAACAAACACTTCAGCCATTAGCCCTTCAAATGGAAACACATTTAAGCATCTCTGCGTCCTTACCTCTACATTGGACTTGTAGTTAAAAGGGATTGAATCAACCTTAGGAGGCACATACTGGAGAGAGAGCAAATCTTATTAAGTAGGCCAACTGAACAGACTAAAGTTTGTACATAAAGCCACCACAGCTTTATTCATCTTACCTCAGCTTACATCACTGCTATAGATTTACATTTATAGTTTCCTGACAGTGTCACATTAGTTTTACCAACTCCTGTTCATTCATTACACTCTCACTGCAACAAATTACATTTCGTCTACTCCTCTACACACATACCGAAGGTGTAATCATAAGCACAGAGTGTGACTTGTGATTTTAAAAAGCGTAACATCTCAGCATTCATGGTGAATATCAGGAGCCCGACTTCCTAAATGCTAATCAAAAAGTCCAAAACATCTATGTCCTCATTGACATTGATTTAACTGCTAGCATAAATTCAATTCAGCAATCATCCACATCATCCATATTCATGGTGCTGTAATTTACTTACATTAATGTGCATCTACAGCCCTAATGCTACTTGACGCACATACCAATTTAGTTGATAAATAAGGACGTCCTGTTGTTTGTCCTGTTTCCTCTGCTAGCTCTGGTTCTGATTCTGATCTTTGTACTTTAATGCTGTTTTGTGACCCCGAGTATGATCACCTTATACTGCCATACACTACTTACCACTGGTGGAATGTAACTAAGTACATTTACTCAAGTAATGTAGTTAAGTACAAATTTGAGGTACTTGAACTTTACTTGAGTATTTCTATTTTATGCTACTTTATACTGCTACTCTGCTACTACGCTTCAGAGGGAAATCATGTACTTTTTACTCCACTACATTTATTTGACATTTGCTTTGCTGATTAGGGTTTTACATAAAAAAACATATGATACATGTATATGGTATGATGCTGTACTATACTATTAATCTACCCAGTAGTATACACAGTAAAGTATCTAAAATTGGCTCCACATTGACGTATACATACACATATAAAACAGATACAAATCCAAGTTTTATATATATAAAGAGAGCTATAATTGTGAACAAAACTACTTATTAAGAACCAACTAACCCACTGTTTATTGAATTAAAGGCTCTAAGATTTAGAGATTTCAAAACAGAACAAATCATGTATAAAGCCAAAAACAAATTACCACCTGAAAGTATCCAAAAGTCCATATGATTTGAGGGGAATATGTATGTTTGAGAAACAAAGGGTCAGGACTAAAATGTAAAAATTCATTGTGGAACAGTTGTAGTGAGGAACTGAAAATGTGTTGCACACTTTTATACGTTTATGGACAACTATAAAACTGTATGATCAGAGTTGCATGTTGGCATTAGTACAGGGATAGTAATAATAAAAATGGTATGATACCTTGTAGGCGTAATAAACTGTAGCTTCAGCCTGCACCTGTTCGGTCTGTGGAAAAAAAGTCTTTCTGCTAAGTTGCATAGTAGTAGTAGTTTTCTAATGTACTGTTTTTTTTGGGAGTAATTGTTTTTTTTCCTATTATCTTAATCCCAAATTGTTGGTTAAATTATTTACAGAGCAGAAATAGTTTTCAATTTCAAAATTTCATTTGCTATCATGCGTACCTGCATGTGTGCTGTATTTGAAATGTTTATTTGTGTCTGTTCAACAAAACAGTTTCAAACGGACTCATAAAATTGTGGCACAAGTGAATGATCCGTGACCTTGGCAATGTTGCGTTTATGTAACTCCCTTTATGTGCTTCTGATTGTAATTGGGATTCTGCCCTGCTTCCTTTCAGCATGAGGTAATTGCAGTGTCTGAGAAGGTGATTGTGCGGCTGGAGGACCTGGTGAAGTGGACTGTACCAGACTTCTCAGGATGGGCCCACTGTCTGAAGGCCGAGCCTCTCAAACCCTCTGTGCTCCGGGAGCTGGGGACCAACGGGAGGCGGGAGGCCCTCCACCGCTACCGAGAAAGCACCCTGACCAGCGGACTCAACTTCAAGGATGTCCAGAGGGAGAGGGCACAGCTAGGTGAGCGCCAGCAGAAACCTCAATTTCTTTGAGTCTTTTTTGTGGTTATTTTTAAAGCATTTCTTTATTCCAAAAGGTTACTGCCGTGTTTCCAATTTCTCTGGGCTGCTGTGTTGAATGTTTATGTATTTGTGTCCCGTCTCCGCCATAAATCAGCTTATGTTTATTATCCTTTGGTTGGTTTAACAAGTGTTGTCTTGACTGGAGTAATTCATCAGTTATGTAGTTGGAATTCCTCCCGATATAATGAGCTGAGAATCACACTAATAGAGGCAGGCTAGAGGTAATGGCAGTATGTTTGCCAACGCATTACCATCCTACAGTAGAAAAGCTCTGTTTTCCGAGTGCGACAACAACAAAGGCAGCATTGCAAAAAAAAGAAATCACATAATTCAGCTGGTAATATCTTTAAATAATTGAGTCACATCAAACTGCAGTCCACAACACCTCGGACACCTTCTTATTCCCGAGTTCAGATCGTAATTGGCTGTGTATCTCAGGAGCTTTAAGGATCATTGCTGTGTGTGTCTGAATGGTTGTCTGGTGTATTCATCATGTACAGGATGCCAGTGGTTGTCTGGCGTATTCATCATGTACACGATGCCATTAAGTGTCAGTGATTGTTTAATTCCTGCACCGGGCTCTTTGGGTCTCAGTACAGCACTACCCATGAATCAGGCCCAACATAATTCTGGATGTGTCTGCGTATGACTCATCCGATGCAAATAGGAAACTCTGGCATTTGAGCCTAATAATCAGAAAGAACATAATGTTCCCTTTGAAGCCGTTTCCCACTTATTTGCCTCTCTCTCACATGGCTGTGATGTAATGCCTAATGCTGATTATAATGGTATAATGTAGCTTAGCAAACATGCTAAAAATACCATCAGAATTACAGTGGTCTTGTCAGGTTGTAAGTATGTATCCTGGTGATTAAAGCCAGATTTTTTAGCTTTACAAACCCCTATTAATTCACCTTTAATAATCATTTCATGCCTAAAGCCCTTGTGGAAGTGAAACTGCTATAGGCTTAAAAACATGAGCCTTTTTTTTCTGTAGAAAAGGGTGGTTTATTGAATGCTGTAATGCCCTTGATTACTCGACTTTGCTTGAATCTCATACGCAAAAAAGGACAAGAGGATCAATAATGGATGCTTTGTTGTTATTCCAGTAATCAATATAGTTTATTGTGCTTGTGGGTGTGTGTGTGTGTGTGTGTGTGTGTGTGTGATTGCTTGCTTCCATAATGAGGTGTGTCAGCCTGCTTCTTAAATGATATTATGTTCCATATGACGGCTTTCTATAAATGTGCTGTATTGTCCAGATTTTATAGATCTATCTGTTGTCAGTCTAATAACCTGACGATGACGCTATTGTTACTGAGGGGTGGTGTGTGTGTGTGAGTGTGTGTGTGTGTGTGTGTGTGTGTGCGTGCGTGTGTTGCTAATGAGCAGCGCTGCCGTTAATGACTCCATCAGGCTGTTTCTAAATGCACTTGTCACTCCGATGGGACACTCCGCCAGAGAATCTGCCCACTCAGCAGAACGGGCTCAGACTCTGGCAGGGCACCAGAGACACACACACACACTTTGACATACACACACACACATAGATGGACACATGCACACATGCTACACGCCGACAATCAGTGGTGTGCACTCACTTATCCGTTTGTTTGTTTGTTCACTACATCTTTGGCGTGTGTCAGTTGTTGACAGTCTAACAATATGAGACGGGCAGAGAGAGTTTGGGAGAGAGATCACTTATTCATCAAGGCAAATGCACGTTAGTCTGAGCACGGGTTTGCATAGAAATATGAAATATGCCACTGCAATGCTGCTGACTACCGGAATGAAATATTCATGCCACAGCAGCAGCAGATCAGATATAAACGTACCCTTAAAGCGTCCTGTAGCTGAATATCTGTAATTCTGTGTAATATGTTGGCTCATTGACTAAACTGACTTTTTTTTATGATATAGCTATACTCTCTTTTTGGGGTTGTATTTATAAACAGAATAGCCTGAGGTGGCTGCTCGCTGCATTACTTGAATGATGTATTTGCTGATTGTTATTCTCGGGCAGATCTAACTATGTTAGAGGAATTGGATTGTTCCCCATAACAGGATACCGCAGCAATACCACAAGCTGCACAGAAAACCATTGTGAGCTAAAGAGCAATAAAGTGTGCCATTGTTATCGAGGAAACTGTTCTTTTTTTTTCCAAGTGCATATCCTAACTTTTCCTGGCACGCTGCCAATGTGAATTAAGTGCACTGTTATGGATTTGTGTCTCACAGGCAACATATGAAAAATACTACGAGACAAATGTGTCTCAAATAGCAGAATGGCAATTGTATTGTTCTTGATTTGCATTGAGCGTTATGGTTTGATGAACAAAGCTCTATTCTGACCTCAGAAATGCATAAAGAGTGAAACCAAAGATGCCTGCACAAAGTAAAGTAATTAATTAGAGAAACAAGTGACCTTTGCTGCTGTCCTGCAGCCTCGCCAGCTGTGACTTTAAAACCTGTGAGGCAGAGAGACGATTGGTATCATAATTCAAATTCCAGCTTTAGCCAGGCTTTGAAACGCAGTGTTTCAAAAGAGCAGAATAACAGGGCCTCAAGAATGATGCAACTTTCCTTTTAAAACTAAAAGGGAAAAAAATGCACAGTTAAAGAAACAACTGACACCCAGTCTGTTCTCGACCTGAGTTCAGATGATAAGATTGATACCACTCTCATGTCTGTGTAGTAAGTATGATGCTACCGCCAGCAGCCGATTAGCTTAGCTTAGCTTAGCATAAAGACTGGAAACGGGGAAATGGCTAGCCTGGCTCAAACTAATCAACATGTTATATTCTGTTTGTTTAATCCCTATAAAAAAAGTGAAGTATAAAAAGGACACTGTGGTTTTACACAGGTAATGTTATTTCTTCCTACCTTCTTCCTCTTGTTGTCGCTGACAGGTTGCCACAGAGCCAGACAGGCTGTTTCCTTTTGCTGTTTTTCTTTGTGCTAAGCTACGCTAACCAGCTGCTGACGGAAGCTTCATATTTACCGGAGCGGTATCGATCTTCTCATCTAACTCTGGGCAAGATAGCAAAAATGTTGAATTTTTTCAAAGTGTGTATGAAAAAATCAGCAATCAGTCTTCTTGTGGCCCACATATAACCCAAAGACATTTAATTAAACATACTGTATAACTTTCCCACATACAGTGGCCAAGAGGACAGTAATAACATATTTCTACGAGTGCACAAAGAGTGATGTATTGTATTTTGCAGTCCTTACATAATCTGTAATGTCATTCACTTAATCAGGTAATGCAAACTGTCCACTCAGTTTATCTTGTATTGAAGTGAGCATTAGAGCTTCTTTTTACAGTTCAATCCACCAGGGATGGCTTGCCAGGGAAGTTTACATTCTGCCCCTCTATCTCTCCCCAGAGAACTGGCCTGATTCTTTTTTTTTTCATTGCTGCCTGCCGAAATTGGTTTCTGGTCGTATACTAGGAGGAAGAGTGTTGGAGAGCTGTATCTGCTGATACAGTTTGTTGGCTTGTGCTGGGAGAAACAGAGAGCTGTATAAGAAAAATAATAAAAAATGTAAAAAAAAAAACTAAAAAAAACACACACACACACAAAGGATGGCTTTTGCTCACAAAATAGCTCTCAATAAGTTTACTATCTTCTCTTTCTTCAATTCAAGCCTTCAGTGCGGAAACCAGTGAGCAGATTGTGAGTTGAGATGTTGTGGTGGATTATACAAGGTCATAGTTTGTGACTCCTGCATTCAAAGAACATAGATGGTGTTCCTGACTCCTGCCCTCACATATAGTATCATCTGTAGCTGGTTCATCCCTCAGCGCTGATCAGGATCAGGGCTCTTTGAGAAAACAACCTGACAGGGAAAAGTAACCATGCAAGCGGAAAAAAAAATATACAGTGTATTGCAAAAGCACTCACCCCTCCCTTTGACTTTTGATATAATATTTGTGCTGCAGCACCTTAAAGAGCCATAAAGTTATGAAAATAATATTACTGGGCGTATTGTTATCTCTGACAAATATTTGTTTAAGATATTAGATGCTTTCTGCAGTGCTGCATATTAAAACTGTTGTAATTCTGCCATTTGGCCCAACAAATGTATACTGTGGATCACACTAAAGTCGAGGGTGCATGACGCATTAAATATCACAAAATGTGAGCATTTTCATGGAATATTCAGTTAGTGATGGTAATGAAGGTCAGTTATTATTATTCAAGGAAAGACATGTTCATCATGCATCTCTTTGCTGTATGAAAAGCTGCAAATGGTGTGCTTTGATTGATGTTTTCCATCCAATATCTCCATCAATGTCCAGAGTAAAATTTGACGTGATAGATTTTAATTGAAATGCGCTTTGCGAGTTGTACATATAAAAAGAACGACATTATGGAATTTTTTCTCCCTAAAATACATAATAACTGACCTTTTATTACTGAGAATGTTGAATATTTTAGGTTAAGTACATTACATTCATTTGTCCAGAACGCCTTATATTTATTTCCATACACATACATCAGGAGCAGGTTGGGGTCCAGTGTCTTACAGGGGGATCAAACCACCAACCCTACGATAAATGGCCGAACTTCTCTACCAACTGAACTGCAAAATTGCCTAATAATTAAAAATCTTTTCAGCTGTGAACAGCTTCCTCAATTCCCTTTGTGCATTGCATTGTGGGACAATAGTGTACATTAACAGCACACTCAAAAATCAAGCTTTTTTTAAAGTCTAAATACTGACCTTTTTTGAGTATATTTTTTATAGATTTTGTCGCTTTTATAGTGTGAACACACTTTATACTCAAAACCTGCTTAGAATTAGTGTGTAGTCTGGAATTGGGACACACTAATACATCACTTTATGCGATCAGAGCTAAACATACATTGATTGAGCTGGAAGGTGCAGTAGGCCAGTGAGACATGGAGCGATATCGCTGCATTTCAAGATTCTTTACAGCCTCGCCCGCTCGGGGATAGAGCCACTGTATTTCCCTCTGATGCAACATCTGATCTGTATGCCAGGCTTGGCACATATACCCGAGTTGATATCCCGACAATATTTCAGTCGGAACATTTCAATTTGATGTAGAGGGTAGATTCTGTCCCTTTTCAGAGAATGTTCAGAGCGTCACCGAATGTTTATGCGGGTAGGAACTGGTGATAAGGAAACAGACAGATGCTGTCTTCTCATGGTTGATTTGTCTTGGTGACAATACAGAACAATGTTTGGGACTTTGACTCACTGTCACACATGAAAATGTTTTATGTTTCGACTGCAACGTGGGAAGGAGTAAGCGGTTTCTTGGAAAAGATAAAGGGAACGTGTCGCGGTGTTACAAGAGTAATGGTATGTTGTGACTCAGACAGAGAAAGAATGCAATGCTTCTGTAAGACGCACCACACTGTACTCCTCCATTGAGAGTATGTGACAGATTGTATCGTTTGCACTTGTTTGCTTTCCGCCCCTCAAACATATTTGCTTCCCCTTCTGCTTTTTTCCACAGAACTAATTCTACAAACTGTCCAAAATCCCTTTTGAAGTAATTTAATGGAGTGTTTGTATTGATTATGTGCCTCTCTCACCCCCCCCCTCCCCTCTTTCTCTCCTTTTTTTTCTCGTTTTGGTGGTGTTGGGCCAGGGAGGGAGGTGGGAGGGGGGGGTTTATGGCAGTATCTTCTTCATTATGCTCAGACCTGTAGGAGAGAGAATCACAAGCTGTTTTTCCTCACTGATGTGCTCATATCATTAATTCACTTCTGACTGGCCGGAAGCCAAAGAATTCTAAATCTGTAAGCAGTAAATTGTGTGCCGGGGTGGAAAAATCTATTAGATGTTTGAGCATGCCTCGAATTTGAATGGGAGAAAGAGAGAGAAAGACACACTGTGAGAGAGAGAGAGAGAGAGAGAGAGAGAGACAGAGAGGGAGACCACCCAACACCCGAGCCGTATCCTGTTATGGCTCGCACCGTAATCAAATTCAGCTTCTTTGTATGGCTATATTCATTAATAATTTGTGTTATTTTATTTCTGGAATGTCAAATAATGTGTTTTCCGACTTGCGCGAAGGGAGGAGGCTGAAGGCTGCTGGATGGTTAAACAATGAGAATGGCCTCAGAGGAAATGAAGAGCTCCGTCTCTCCATTACAGCAGTTGTGTCTCTCTTCTCTCCATTAGTCAGGTCTGGAACAACAGAGATGCTATTGATGTGACCTCTGCCAGGCATCTTAAATAGACAGAAAGGGAGTGAGGTTCTCTCATAATACACTCGCACGTCTTCCTGATAGATTTATTTTAGATTAAATTATTTGTCTTATGATTCTTTTGTTATGAAAAGCCTTGAAATCACATGGATCAGGAGGTTTTATCTGAGATTGTGTGTTGATTGAGACACATTTGCTTTCTTCTCTTAAACAAATTGACTGCCAGTACCAGTTACACTCTGACTCACGCTTAAGTGTTACCCAACCAGCAGCCTTTCTGGAGAGATTTCTATATTCGTCTTTGTCAAAGTGATGCTCATTTCGAGTATTACAGCAACATTAATATTTCAGTGCAGAACTGCCTTTTGTACATGTCTCCCTGTTATGTTTATTTCTTCCTGGCAGTTTCACGTTCTGCCTTCAGATAGATGGATGCGGATGATTCTGTGCTGCTGCTCCGTAGGCATTCTAGACATCACAGATTGTACAATTAATAACTGCATATTTTATGAGCATGCCGGTCCATCTGCTTTATAAATGCATGTAAAACTGTCCTCTTCTGGACGCCCTGTTGTGCGTATCAAAAGGACTTCAAGTTCAAATAAACATTAAGAAAAACACACAGGGGGACATAGCATTGTGAAGAGAATATATATAGTGGTGGAATGTGCAGATTTGAGGTACTAAACTACCCAACAGTATTAGTATAAATTAGCTCCACTTCAACCAGCTACAACAGTAAAATGCTACTTATACATTAATGCATCAGTAATAATAACCCAGTAATATAAGAGTATACTCACTTTAAGTACATTTTGCTTATAATACTTAGAATACCACCACTGAATATGAACAGCATGGGCTGAACTATTTCTGATAAAGGCACATGAATGTGATTCAGATGATTGCATTATCTTGGGAGTGAAAGAAGAAAGTGGAGAAACAATTAATTTGATACTGACGTTAAAAAAAACAACATATTTACTTAGTGAAGGGTCATGGGTTGATTTCCTGTTGTTACTGTCTACACTTCATTCTGATCCAGTTTTTGCTTTTTTCAGTCTTTGTGGTTCAAACTGTGCACGCTGATAGTAATAACTTGAATTCTACAGTATGTGAGGGTGCTCTCACATTAAATACTCATTTAATTCTACCTTAGCATTACAGTGTTGGAAAAACACTTCCAGTCTTACTTGTGCCAAGGTGTAAAAAAAAAAAAAAAAACGAGCATATTTTTTAAAAAAGCTCTTGCCGCTGATTGCAGATCAGCTTCTCAACATCCACTTAATATCTGTCATAATCTGTAAGGCAGAACTGTTG
Organism: Macquaria ambigua; assembly: GCA_008360985.2. Classification (NCBI taxonomy): domain Eukaryota; kingdom Metazoa; phylum Chordata; class Actinopteri; order Centrarchiformes; family Percichthyidae; genus Macquaria; species Macquaria ambigua. The sequence continues at coordinate 134,845 of VMKM01000490.1, forward strand.
CAAGAGGGTCACAGAGCCGGGCTGCAGGACATATACTGTAGTACACAGTATGGAAGATAGACTTCTAGCCTTGTAGGAATAACATAGTGTTCATTTCACAGCACAGAGGTAATGCATTTTACCCGCATTGAAAGGTAATTGCAATGGGGGCTTTGATAGATTCCAGACCTTTGGTGGGAGGTGTGTGTGTGTGTATGTGTGTGTGTGTGTGCGCGCTACATGCTCGCACATACTTGCTTGGGCACATAACTGCTCTTAATGCTTTTATTAAGCCAAAGAAATACAAATGATGTCATTTGTATTTGTAAAATATCTCGGTGCAGCTGGTGTAATATATTTTGGTTTCTTTGATGTATTGACTGCCAGAGGAGTTGGAAGGAGCGCCTTGGCTGCAAACAATAGATCATTGATGCCTCTCTGTCCTCTTTCTCAACCTGTCAGTCCGTTTCCTTGTTATGTACTGGCCTGAGGAGGACTTGGCAAAATGAGAGGCATTCAGCCAGTCTTGTTTTTTCCCCTGATTCCCCCTCGGCCATAACTCGGGGAAGTTGTTCCCATTCGACGCATCAGAGGATAATATCTAAAGTTAACAATAGCCGAGTCACAGAATCACTATGTTCCAGTATAATAGGTGCGACTTTAATTTATCTTGCTGAAGATAATTATTGAACGTGAGAAAGCACATGCTAAGTAGGTGGAGGGCTGCACATAGATAAAGCTAGATACATGTGCAGTAAACTAACCTGCTGTTTCAGTATTTGGCTTTTCATGAGGAGCAAATTGCCTCCAGTAGCTTTTATCATTTATCGCCTCTGTCTTATGACACACACACATGTTGCCAGTCAGCGCTGTGACTTCTTAGACAACAGAAGCCTTAGCCAGATAATTTCTATGATTCACGTTGTTGTCGTTTCATGTCTCCTCTCACTGTGTTATTATACTGTATACAAAATACACAGCAGTCCGTGGATGGGTTTCACAAAATAAACAAAAAGCAGCACATAAACAAAAACATCTCCCACTGTCATGTTCAACTCATATTGGACTTGGACTCATTGCGAGTGGTTGTAAAAAAAATAATAAAATAAAATACAGCAATATTACAGAGAGAAATGAAAAGCATTTTTTGGCATGGCATGACCAGGGAACATAAACTTGTTATCAGAGTTGGTAGATGTTCGCCATTGAAGTTCTTATCTTTCCTGTGCAATGTGAGACAAGCAGCTACAAACACTGTATGTGCTGCATTACAGTGATTACAGCTCTGTTGGTAAAGCGGAGGTTTGCCACATCAGAGGTCGTGTTCTGTAATCTGGAATGAATGAGTTTAAAGCCAAGATGGTAGCAGTTTATCAGAAATTACCTGCTTGTTTAGCCAGATACTGTGTATGTCACATGATTAACACAGCAGTCTTGTGAAAACAGTTTGTGCAGGACCGAAGCTGGGGAACTTCAAACGGAGATCATTAGGGCTTCTGGGGGGAAAACAATTGTTAGTGGTTGTTGTTTTCTTTTCCTTTTTGTGGTGGCTGTTAGAATGTGTAATCACAACTAATTGCACACCAAAATATGCAAGAGAAAATCCTACAGTTTGCATTTCTGGGATTTGCTTTTGTATCTTCAATACGCTTTACACCAATGACAGCACATAAACAAGAAATCTGAACAGATGGCACTGGTTTTTAATGACATATTGCTATCTGTAAAGTCTCCCTCTAAGCCACAGACTAAAACGTCTCCCCTTGGGGAGCGCACCGCTCTAGTTGTTATCATCCGCCGCTAATGTCACTCTTTTCTTTGCCACATTGTCAGGTCCTCCAGCTAAATAAATGCAATGTAAATTGAGTATTGTGCTGGATGTAATTATTGAAAAGGGTTCCAGTTGGCTTAACTCAACGGGCTGTTTATTTAAAGGCTTCCTCCTCCGTACAGATCTGGTGATAGAGAGAGAGAGAGAGAGGGAGAAAGAGAGGTTCTTATATAATGACAGGAATTCACAATGGAGCCATGCTGAATGACAACCCCCCCCCCTTCTCTTTCTCATTACAGTTTTACCATTGGGAAACATGCCTGTCCCAAATAGCCTCTAGTATTATTCCTCTTTTTCCCCCTCCTGCTCTTTTTTTTTGCTTAATTCTTGTACTGAAAACATATTAAATCATGTTACCTTTTACACAGTATACGCCCTGAGAAATAAGTCTGAGTTGATAATGAGGGGCCCTTCTTTGAGGAAATACACACGGCAACTTTGATCTAGAATGGCATGTAATTCCTTGCCTGACCCAATTCCCAATCTCCTGATAAGATGGTTTTTTTTTCCCTCTCTCTCCCTCCCCCTCCTTTGCTCTAACCTTCCCGCAGAACTCGCTCAAATGGGAACTTGCTGTCCCATTAAAGATACATTTAAAGACAAACATGTCATCCATTTCATTCTGCAGGAGAGAGGATATGTGAGCTTGGAAATGCTGTCTGCTACAGGCTGAGCCGAGGAAACTCTCTATGTATCCCTCTTTCTCTCTGTCGGTGACAACCTCTGAGATCTCTGATCACAGCTGCTCAATTGAGTTTGTGTCGGACAGAGCCGCGTGACAAATGAGAGTGGCCGTCATAGTAGATAGAGTGTCATCACCTGGGTGTAAAAGCTTTTAGGCTCGTTTGAGGAGAGGGAAAGGGACATGGAGAGGGGTTTCACTTGTTTGTGTAGTCAAAAGGCAGCTGTGATTTTGCAACCAAAGATAGTTGATTAAATTTGCTCCCTGTGGTATTTGCACATTTCGGGTTCTTGCAGAGCAGCTTGTTTTTACTCTCAGAATTGACTGCGCCATAAGTGGATTGACCCCCAAAACCCAGCAGTAGTCTTTCATTAGTCAGGATGCAGCCGGGGACCAGACAGCGAACAGTGTTTAGGGCCAATCCATCACTACACAAAAGGGGATCAACATGGCACAAACTTGTCTTCCTCGTCTTAAGTGACAACGTGGCCTCTAACCTCGTAGTAATCACGGTTTCAACTTTTCCTCCTCATGACTCTGATAGCTCTGAGGGACCAAAGCTACGTATAATTTCATCTCCGGCACAAAAGGGGCCCTTTGGAGCTTCCTGATAGCTCATTTGTTACGAGGCCCCTGTTGTTTTTTGATGGTCAAAAGAACCAATTTGGGTTTTTGACAAGGAGCCCCTCTGAAATAATTCCTTCATGTATTACAGGACCTATTAAATGCAAACTTTTCAATCTGGCAATCAATAAGGCAGGCAGCTTTTCCCTGGCCCCGTGCCAGACACATTAGGGCTGCGAGCGATGGTTGCTAGGGAGCTGAGCCTGCTTAGGGGAAAGAATGTTTAATGTAATAGAATCACATAAATCAACTGGAGGAAAGTGCTTGTGTTGTTTCTTCTCTTCTCTTCTCTCTCTCTCTCTGTTTAACTGAAAACATTTAATATGGGTGTGTGTTTTTTGAAAATGTGGTACAGCCATTTTTTTTTCTCTCTCCCCCCCTCTGTCAACCGCAAGAACATCTGGGATGGAATTAAGCTGAGGGAAGTTGAATTTTCTCTGTGTTTATGTGTGCGTGAGTGTGATTACCAGTTTGTGTGTGTGTGTGTGCTTGTTTTTTGCAGGCATAGCTGTGTGTCCTCAATACTTGTGCCCTTACACTTGAATAAATTGAGGTGAAAATTATATAAATGTTTCTTTTTTTTTTTTTTTTGTCACAGGCCACTGCCCCACCCTGCTGAAATGAATGAGGCACTTTAGTACTTTACTATAATTAAGAACAGGAGCCAGCATGCATGTAGGGCTCTCTTTCTCTCTCTTTCTATGTATTACTCTCTCTGTGTGTTACTCTCAGCCCTCTGTATGGTTTCAATAGGACATTTCCTCTGGGTGTTAGTGCCCTTTTGTGGGAATATGATTATCTTAGAAGAATTAGCGCACGGACATGGCCTGGGAATGTAAAAGCCAGATATCTCTTAAAGTCATACTCCACCCATATCTGAGAACTCTTTTTAACATTTAACGTTATGAAAGTTTGTCCATCACAGAGCGCGGCAGAGGTGATCAACTTGAATTCATGATGGGTACGATTGATTTACCTCCATAGAAACTTCTCAAACCAGCCCTGCAGCTTAAACCACCTCTCCCCTGTCCATTTGTAAGCTCAGTGTGGTCCAAATAGTCATATTTTCACCAAAATACAGCTAAATACACTGCTAGGGTCACAGTTACTTTCTGAATAAGCAAAACGCCAGACTCAACACTGCCATGCTTGACAGAGTTGTGTGTTAAAATTTTAATATGTTGTTGAAAGTATGAATGTTTGGAACATACTGAGTTTACAAATGGACAGCAAGAAGTGGATTATGCTGCTGAGAAGTTTTCTATGGACACTTGATACTTTATTTCCACCCTGAGAACTCATCATTGGAGTCTGTTGAGTTATAGTGTAGTTATTGTTACAGAATGCTGTTTTTGTAATTAAAATGTTTTTGTTTAAACCTTATTCATTGATCTTTTTGGCAGCGTGGTGGCAGCTGAACAATCTGTGAACACAACACGTCATCATTTTCTAAAACTGATATGTAACGTACAGTGGGTTTTTAGGTGTTTCTCGCTGAAAACGATACTGATGAGTGAAAGTGAACCAAAACAGTGATGCTGTGGACTGTTAAACCGAAACACGAAACAATAAGCTGAAAGATACTGAAACCTTCCATAGAGCTGAGGGGAAATAAAGAGTCAGTTGAAGATTTGTTTGTCAGTATGAGAGACCCGTTTCACATTACACATCATTTAATCCGTTGTTAGTAAAAATATTAGTCATAAGTGCAGCTGGATCCTCAATTTGACCATTTTATATCTGACATTTGGCATATTTTGATATACCGACAAAGGTAAAAACCTTCTTAATAGGATAAGAGTTTATTAATTCCCCAGGGGGAAATTCAGAAAAAAGAATAATAGTATCATGATCCTCAAAAGATATATTTTAGATGGAGTATCCTTTTAAAGGGCTGAATATGTGTTTGTGTGTGAGAGCACATGCAGCTTGCAGTTGATATGACGAGCAGGGGAAAGGCGAGTCAGTGTCTGTGACTGATGTGATGTTGATGATTTTGTTTACAGTACAGACTAGCTTGTAATTAGCGAAATGTTCTAGCACATTTTGTTTTATCCACGATAGTGTAGTCATTCACAGATTGGACGAGCGATGAATCATGCAAATTAATTTATTCCATTGTTTCATGTAATTCTCTCTTTGCAGGAAACACAAGGTTGCGGCTAGTAAAAAATGTGACCCCCTCCTCCTCCTCCTCCTCATCCCCACGCATCATTTCCATTTGGTGTCATTGACAGATGCTGTTCCCTCTTCATTTGGTCAGGTTTCAATAACATGAAACCAATAGCCAGATCGGGCGCCTGCTGCTGCTTATATAGCCCCCTCTCAGTGTCATGTCCCCTCATTGAGAAGTGAGAGAAAGAGAGAGAGAGAAGGCGGATGAATCCGAGAGATGTGTTATATATTATGAGAAGAGGCTAAATGGAAACAGGGCAACCTCGGAAATCAATACAGAGCACGGAGCAGAGAGCCTGCAGGATGGACTGAGAATACCAAACAAGAACCTTCTCCTCTCTCTTCTCTCCTTTTCCCTTTTTCTTTCTCTCCTCTCCCTCTTTTCTTCACCAATGTATTACTTTCAGCTTTCAGACTTGTTTTGGTGCTTAAAAAAAGCAGCAACAACAACCAAAAAAAAAATATATGAAAGTGACATTATTGGCTCTGGGTTACATGCCTTGCCATTACTCGCCAACCCCACAAAAGCAGCAGGGGGATCCAGTAAATTCCTTAGCCGAGCAGATAATGTGGAAATGTTGACAACAGCAAATTTGAGCCGAGTGAGTGATTTAAGGACTACAGCGGGTGACAGAGAGCATGAGAGTAATGGTTTTCAGCTTTTTCCTGCTCGTCCGCGACAAGATAAATGAGCACACTTGCCTGAAAGATCTTGTCGGAGCTTGTGGGCAGTTTGAATATTTTTAAGCTTGGTTGAATGTAAATGACACAGTTTGCATGAGTCACATTTGGGTTTTAATTAGCCAGCGCAGATCTGCTTTTAACTGTCAGCAGCCCTCATATTACGACTAGTTTTATTCCCAACTTCCAAAGCCGCTACAGAAATTCTCAGAGTAAAAGCAGAGGATCTCAGAGATGCAGCAGTAGATCACCCTTTTTTTATTTTTCTGATTTGAAATTCAATGATATCAATGATGTTTCATCTAACATTGCAATAGCTATTCATCCAGCGGAGCAGCTGCTTCAACCCCAGCTAATGAGTTTCATGTTGTATGCGGCATTTCTGAGATTTTGATTACGACGAGTAATTTATCATGCTTGTTATGGAAGAGAAGCAGAAATGTTTCCTTTGGTGTAATTACACAAAATATTCTTTAATTCTTTCGGGTGTAGTGCACTGTCAGAGCTTGTTCCCATCATATTTAGTTTCTACTCCTGTTTCTCTCGTATACAGTGTGGCTGCATTACAGTACAGTCTCCTCTCTTCCCTTTTTTACTAATGTTTTTTCTCAAAGGTAGAGCTGGCTCACTCGAATATTTCCCCCACAAATATCAAATCTATCCTGAGTTGTTAAATATAATTTTGTCATATTTATGAACCAAATATTGTGCGCATATATTACAGCATGTTGCTTTTACTACGTTGGAGTAGATTGAGTTCTGTATTTTACTGTGCAGAGTGTCTCATGACAGCTACTGTAGCTAATGACTTTACCAGTCTGCTGTGGACTGCAGCAGTGTCGCTTGCAGTGTAGTGTGATACAGTACTGCAATATTTGTGTTTTTTTAAAGAACTATATTGTTACTTTTGCACGTTTTAGCACAATAACTATGAATCCCTTGTACTTGACATCACAGACATTTTCCTAAACATGCTGCACCAACAAGATTTTAGATGTATTTTGACCCCGAGTCAGTTTGCCTGTTTTGTCTGACCAAAAAGATTTTCATAGTCAAGATATTCAATTATGAGAAAAGCAGCAAGTTCTCACATTTAAGAAGCTGGAAACAGGTGTTTACATGTGGAAAGTTTGCTCAATATAACGATCAATCATCATAATTGTTGACAGTTAATTTTCTGTCAGTCGACTAACTGATTAATCGACTAGTTGTTTCAGCACCAGTTTCATTTCATGTCAGCGCAGCAAGTAAATCAACTAAAAAAGACTTAAAACCTGCTATTATTGATATGCATTGGTGGGTGATTCAGTGTCCAAGAAAGAAGAGTCAGCTGCTAAAAGCAGTGATTTTGAGAGGACGACAGACAGGAAGCAGACACAGATGTTGCAAAAAGAATGATATGAATTTCATCATGTTTTGCATTAAAAAGTTGCTGTTTGGCAGACGACTCTCAAATTTCCTTGTTTCCTTAAACGCAATGTCAAAGAAGGAGTTTAACTTATTCTCTGTGACGGATGAGCAAATGTATTATTAGCGACTTTAAGGTCTCTGCAAGTTGAAAACAATTGGTTGCCTGGAAGCCAGGAAATCAATACTATCAAATCTAGAGGTGTGTTCCTTTAAGAAGGAAATACTGCAGCTCAGAAAAAGAAGCCTTTGACATTTTTTCTCCTGTTCAGTTGTTTTATTTCACATCTTCAAATCAATAAGTATAAAAACAGAACCTCTGCACTGTAACTACTCATTTCGTTCACTGTTAGTGCTTTGCTCCCGATCTCTGCTTGTACAGTTTTTGATTAAAAGAATAATATTGCTGCACCTGAGTGACAGATGTTTGTATGCTTTTGTCTTCAGAAAATCAACAGATATGGCTTTCTTTGAGTTCAGTTCCCTTTCATTTGTGTGGCAGTGGCATCTGTCTTATCCCTTGGGTCATGATTCATAACAAAACACAATCCTACAAAGCCACACAAGTAACATACCATATTGATTCACTGTACAGATTCTTTGGTCAAAATAATACCTGAAACACTAGTATGTTTCTATGAATAAAGAAAGAAAACGTTGCAGTGTAAAACTTCCTTGTGAGTGATGTAATTTTTAAGGTATTCCAGGCCACAAATGAGTTTAGCAGACCGTCCATTTTACATAGTTGTCTTCCCGACATCAGGGGGGTGGATGGCTCAAACCTTAAGTTGAAACATACATTTTAATGATTGGTCCCGACCACGTTTGCACAAGCAGTTCAATAATGTCCGGACTCTTGCTGTAGTCATGTAATGCCTGTGTCTGAAAATGTAAAAATTTGATTCCTGTTTGCATTTCAATTTGCATATTACAAAACCGGTTCAGTCATGCTTCTTTTAATCTCGGGAATGTTAGTGAAATCAGCCACTTCCTGTCATCTCAGGACACGGTGAAACTTATCTGTGCCTTTCTCACATCCTGGTTACATTATTGTAATGCACTTTTTACTTGCATAAGTCATTCATCCTTGAAGTGTCTAGAGCTTGAACAAAGTTCTGCTGCCAGACTCCTAAATAACACTAGACGTATGCTAATATCACTCCACACACCACTCACTGACTTTAAATTTACTTTTATGGCTTTTTAGTCCTGGCATGGCAGAGCTCCACACAGTATTTTGTTGTAGGCGTCCTCAACTAGCTAGTACTACTGCTACTACTACTGCTACTGCTGCTATTCTAACAACAATAATAAAAGGTAGAAGTAGAAGTAGAAGTAGAAGCAGTAAAAACAAGCCATAACAAAACTGATCAAGGTCTTTCAGCTGTCAAAAGCATTTCAAAAGGAGAATAAGCATTTCTATTTATGGCTCCCAAACTATGCACCAGTATAATGTCAGAAATCTGTCAGGTCTTTAAAGTCACAGTACGAAAACTCAGCCGTATAGAACAGATTGTTCATCTTCTTAACCTGTTTTGTATTGCAGTGCTCTGATTGTTTTATATATCTGTGTCTATTTGTATTTTCTCCTTTTTGTTCAGTTCTTTATAAACTATTGTTTTGGGGGGATTTAAGACAATACAAGTGTAACACAAATTAAGGGAGGTACTCCAGCAATTTAGCATTACACTTATACAAAGTTGGGAGACTCCAGCTCAAGCTCCGAAAACACTGGATCCTACAATTCCCACAATGCAACTTGATGGTTTCTTTCATTAGGGCTCTCTTGGCTCATAAACCCCCATGTCTTTTTTCCCCCCAGTTTGTAACACAGGCTTTCTGTTATAAATGTGTAGTGTGCAAGCCCAACCCTGATGACATCACTATGACATAATCAGGGTTATGTTTTCAGACTTTGGAAAGCACCTCCAGAGCTGCAGAAGACATTTTACAGCTGTTTTCACAGGCTGAGTAGCACTCCACAAGTTGGTGTGTAAAAGTAGTGGCCTGTATTAGATTTGTACAGAGCACCAAATGTGTAATACTGTATATTGTACTGAACTATTAGTGTACTACATCATTGTATTGTATTAGAGTTTATTGAGTACTGCACTGACTGAGTGTCATAACTGTAGAGCAGTTATGACCCTGACATTATTGTAGTTTATGAGGTCAGGAGCTTTACAGCGCGTTCTGAAAATAATCTGCCACGCCACAGCTGTTTGATCAACACGCTATACTACCACCAGGAGAGGACGGACAGACAGACAGACAGACAGACAGACAGACAGAGAAAATAGAAAATGGATCCAGAGAGAGAGAGAAACAAATTGCATAACGTTCTCACATAATGTCTTCATCTCTCAAGTGATGCAGCCACAGCCCCAACCAATTAGAAAGCTTACGTCAAGATAAGGATGTCCTTTATTTTGAAAGGTCGGGCTGTAAGAACAAAAGGAATTTTGAAAGTGTACGCACACTCAATGTACATTACACGCACCAACACACACACACCGGCATACATACTTTACAACGCCTTTGTACAGTTATTAATGCCCTGCAGCTTTCTCTCCAAATTGAATCTAATCAAGTGAAATGCTGTGAGGGTCCCCGGGAGAAAGAGCAGAGTCTGACGGTGACCGCTTACAATAAAATCCCTGACATTTGGAAACAAAGCCTGCTCTACCTCTGAGCTGTAACTGAGTACGACAACTGCCGCAATCTTTGATGAATGTGTGTGTCTGCAGTGGGATATGCATGTGCATTTATGCAGGAATATGTGTGTTTAACTACTGTGTGTGTGTGTGTGTGTGTGTGTGTGTGTGTGTGTGTGTGTTGGTTGAATGGCTTTAATAATTTCTTTTGAAGTGGTCGTCATATTGGAGTACAGTGGAACTAATTACGCTGATTGTCGGGAATGCAGCTGCTGTAAATATGTTATGAATGGTGTTCTTCCTGCCCTGTTTCTGCTGCACATTTCAATGATGCTATCAGCCTCCAGCTCGATAAAATAACAGCAAAAAGGGAAAAATGCATTTTTAAATCTATCTGTTTTGTCTTTAGGAAGGCAAGGTGAAAAGCTCGCTAGTTAGCCACCCTTGAAATATTAACTTACCAGCAGAAATTCCCATGAATGTCATGTCCAAGGGCTTTGTCAAAGCAGACAGGATAGTGAATAATTCATGTAAAAATTGTGTTTCAAACTGCCTGACTCTGCTTCATCAACTGTTGAACCGTGGAGTCGGCTTTGTAAGCTAGAAAAATATTAGCACTCTACTTTGAAACAACACTCCATAAGAGCAAGTGAGTCTACAAAATGTGACATTGACTGAAGCCTTAAGGAGCAATGCACATGCATAATTTGTCTATGTATTATGATTTGGCCAATTTCATGTCATTGTGCAGTGCTGTACTGTGTCGTATTACCTCTGCTGAGTGTCATTTTATACCTATATAATCGCCATAGTAGAAGATGTTAGGATCAGATTCTCAGGTAAACCCAAGGGACCTTTAGACCAGAGACACCATATTTCATTATACTGTATTTTGTCATATAAAGTCACCTCATATTCATTTATCATATTATATTAGAGCTGAAACAATTAGTCAGTTAATCAAGTAGTCGATCAACAGAAAATGAATCGGCAACTATTTTTATAATTAACTTTGCAAGTCATTTTTTAAGCAAAAATGCAAAAAAATTAAGTGGTTTTCAGCTTTTAAAATGTCAATATTTGCAGTTTCTTATAGTTTTCTATGATGATATTAAACTGAACTATTGGACAAAACGAGACATTTAAATATGTCTGCTTGACCTCTGGGAAATTATGTTTCACTACTTTCTGATATTTTATGGACTAAACAATTCATCAAGAAATTAATTGACAGACTAATAATAGTCACGAGTTGCAGAGTTATAAATATGTAAAATATATCTTTGTGTGATGTTATATCTCATGTCAAGTCATAATGCATAATGTCAATACTCCAGATCATTTCCTCTCAGTGTTTATGGTGGGTAAGATTTAGGCCTGTTTTATGGCGAGAGCGTTAAACATTAAAGGCAGACAAAACTAATCAGATGTAGCAGAACATCGAGCTCCTGCAAAGTAAAACAGGGGAAACACTGGGTCCAGTATCACCTTTAAAAATTGTGAAATGTCTCTTCTACACCTTCAAATTGGCTCATTAAATCTTTTTCTCTCCTAAAGTGCCTTATTTATCCAGTTCCATAGCCTGCTGCATAAAACAATAATAATTGAGCATGTAATTAGTTATAGATTATTATATTTCTGTTATGCTGCTGGCAGGAGATGTTCTGTTGTAATTAAGCAGGACTGCGTAAAAACTGTAATTTTAATCAGCTAACGCTCTGTTACTTGCATAACATCCACATATAGAAGAAGATATACTGTAAGAGGAGGTTTTTATAGACACAAAATAAAGAGGCTACATTTAATAAAATGTATAGTCTGCTGGTTCAGTTTGCGTGTTAGAGGCAAGTATTGTGTAGGGAAAATGTCATGAACAGATATTGTTAATAAATACAAAAAACAAAGCATTCCAGAGCACTTAGTTATCATGCCAAGTCCTGTATAAATACAGGTGTATATACTGTATATCTGGTAGGTTTTAGTCACTTTACAGCCACCTCAACATATTTGAGTTCTGTTCTCTAGTTTCTGACTTCTCACTATAGTTTAAATATGTTCCTGTAGTGACTCCTGATATTTCTCTGACACGTAGCATTGTATTTGTATGACTCTATCGTACTTTTCATAATATACTTTCTGTTTTGACAATTCAACAGTAAGCTTATGGTATTTTTATAAGCCAGGGATGGCAGACTGTCAGTTGGACCACCATGTTGGCCCAGACTGAAATATCTCAACAACTATTAGATGGATTGCCACAAATGTTTGTACAGACATTCATGTCCCCCTCATGATGAATTATAAAAACTTTAGTGATCCATTAACATTCATCTAGCTCCATCATCAGGACAAAATTTCTATTTGTCCAATACTTTTTTAATTACCAAATACCTGCAAAACTAATGACATTCCCATCAGCTTTAGCTGTAATTTGTGTTTTGTGCTAATTAGCAAATGTTAGCATGCTAACACACTAAACTATGTTGGTGAACATGGTAAACATTATACCTACTAAACATCAGCATTTTGTCATTGTGAGTATATTAGCAGGCTGGAACGGCTATGTAGCTGTAGACTCTTAGTCTTCTTCTTAAATGGTATAAGTATAATATTAACAGTTTGAGTTGTCTATCAGCATATTTCCTGGCTTTTATGGCAGTTTATTGTGTCAGCTCAGTCTGTACTTCCTGTCCAAAAGTTCTCCAAATAACGGAAAACATTTCTTTGGCAGTTGTCGCAGGTGAAGATGCATTAGTCACGTACACACTGTCATTGGAATATTAATTACACACCCACATCAGAAACATAACACAATGTGGTGGTCTGCCTCTAATGGGAGTTTTCACTACTGCCTGAGTAAAACAGTGAGCTTTCCATCAAACTAGAGGCTGTAGATCTTAAAGCAAGATGGAAAACTGCAACGTATGCTCATAGTTTGCAATTTAAGATTGTTTTTCTCATAAATTATTATTTATTTTGTTTTTTCCAGCAGGTATAACTAGATTCATACATGTGGATGGTTGTTGGGTAACAAGGTCAGCAGTAAGGAAGACAACCACACTTACCCAGGCCGCCAGTGGCCACACACACTCACCTTTACCTTGTCTAAATTGCTCCGAAGATTTTCCACCTCGAACTGGCTTGTTAAAAAACCTCGTCAAAGTAGCAAGTGACTAGATTTGCTCCTCTTGTCACCCCAACAGCGATGCATGTCATGCATTTCAAACATGTAGCCCAACAATGTAACATGTTTGTACAGCAGACATGAAAGCGTGTTGTGTCAGTTTGGTGAAATGTGTTATTACTGCAAGGAAAGTTTTCATGAAAACTATTTAAAGTCACAAATGGAACAGTAACAATAGAGCATGTTGCTTCCTTAATGTGATGCAACATTAACACACAGAGATCAGGTAGCAAGAGCGATGAATATATTTGTATGTGAGAGACAGAGCTGTTCAAAAATATGGGTGTTGTTTGGCATTGGACAAATTAGCATATAGCAAAGATGTACTGCTTTCCAGGAATTATTGAAAATTCCTGAAAATAAAATACATTTTTGGCATGATTTCACAAAGTAATATGCACATGAAAAGTTTCTGTGTCGCTGGATTTTTTTCATCACATATTTACCTTCTTGAGATTTATGTGGTACTCACCAAAAGTTACAGTAGGACAACCCTAAAGTCTAAGATCTCAAACATTACAGGCAACCTAGCAAGTTAAGGCCAATAGTAAAAGCCGCACACTGGCAGCAGATGTGCCTGAATATAACAGTAGCCAAAGAATGATGAGAGAGAATAAAGTAGTAAAAACCTGAAGAGAAATGGTAGAGTCAATGTGTCCTGTAAAATTAAGTGCTGCCATTCACTACAAATCTTACAGCAGCACTTGAAGAACAAAACATTCTCTATTTCCCTGCAAATGTCCCTATTGAATGTCAAATTTAACTATGTATAAAATCGGTGGACCTTCTAACTGTGTGTCTGTATTTTGTGTGTTTTTCAGGCCAGGAGGAGGATGGGCGGAAGGTTTTGGTCTTCAGTTACCCCCAGTATTGCCGTTACCGCTCAGTTTTGGCACGGCTCAGAGAGCAGCCGTCCTCTCTGCTCATAGACCACACAGTGCTGGCGCTGGGCGGCATCGCTGCGTTGGGCGGGAGCACGAGGATCCTGTACTGCCGGGACACCTTCGAACACCCCGCCCTGCTGCAGAACGAGAGCATCTGTGACGAGTTTGGTGAGTGTGGCAGCTGGAGATTTGATTGTAGCCTTCAGATAAGTTATCATATTAGCTCATCTGGAGTGTTGCATATTGCCCCATCAAACATGAAACTCCTCATGTCCTGAGCTCTGAACATAAGCATGCACTTAAAACTCATTCTCACAGTACGGTTCATCCCAAACTTTCAATTATGTCATTTTGGTTACCCTGACCATTTGTTCAAGTCTGCTTTTGGAAATGGACAGTGTTTGCACTTTTTGGGCCAAGCTATTTAGTTCCATTGTGTGAAATCCCGGAAAATGTACTTGAGTCCATTTAAAAATGTAATTTGTTTAAGTCTACAGTTGTCAAGTGCACTGATTTTACAGAGTCTGTTTACAGGTCTGGGAAAGTTGTATAAAGCCTTTTGTGGCTCCAGACGGAGCTGTGTGAGGTCTGATAAATGCCTCAAGTGATGTAATTTTGAGTCAGCGTCGGTTGGGTCTGAAGACTACAAGTTTGAAAATGAAAAAAATCTGGGGGAGTGGAGTTAGAGAGAAGTGAGCTTACCACACCTCTGCAGCCCGCTCCTCATCTCTGCTTGAGGCTAGCAGCTCGAGGCTAGCTACTAGCACAACTCACCTGAATCTCTCAGACCGAGCTGTTGGCGGTCGAGTTGCATTGTGGGTGATGTAGGCGGCAGGTTTGGACAAGGAAGAAGAATGCATGGAATAAAAAAGCCAATATCTATGCATCTATTTTTATCCTTTTTTCTTAAACTGTCCATCGTGAGTCTGAGTGTTATAGGAGTGCAATGCTAAATCAGTGCTGAACTCTTTTAAATGATCTATTGAGCTGAAGAGGTACAAGGCTTTTCTCATTCTATGAAGCAACACCCAATCCTTCAGTGTTTCTAAAATAATTCAAAATCACGACATTTGGAGGTACGTGGTTTTTGAAACAACCCAAAACTCAGGAGGCTTTTATAATACCTGGCACTTGGCTTGGATTTGAATGAGATAAATGTTTAAAAAAAAAGACTCCTGGAACTCCTATATTTGTTGTTTATTACTCGTTATGAGGAAATCTATGCTACATTTTCCATAGCTGTCATTTGGATTTGTGTGGAGATCATTAGTTTGTGTGCTGTGGTCTCATTTCACTCGCCACTACTTTGTTTCTGTCATAACTCTTCTGTTGGTCCCTTTTGACCTTTCATTGTCCAAATGAATCAAAGCCATCTTCACTGAACATGCTTTTGATCAATGCTCTTTTAGCTTAGTTAATTAAGACTAAAATTCAGTACAATACAATTGACCATCATTTGTTTTTCAATATGCTTTCAATATGTTTTTCATTTAGTCTCGGTTCGTTTGTCCCCAGATGGGTCTTTCTGTTTACGAACACAAGTGACCGCCATTCAAACACCCTCACCAGTCACACCTATGAAAAGCATTCTGTGGTTCCAGTGAGGAATTCTGAAGTGTTGAAACATGTCTATTTGCCATTCACTGTGCTTTCCCTGCCGCTCATGAATCCACACATTTTATTAACCCCGAGCTGGGCTAAAACAAAGGAATAATGTGATTCATCTCTCTTTTATATTTCCTCTGCTCGGTAGCACAGCGGAGCACAGCGGGCTCTTGTGCAGCATCAATTTGACATTTACAGTAACAGCTCCTCTGGTCAAAAGTCATTGTTTTTCTTTTCCTGTAAATTTGCCAGTAGGTAATTGCATTTTAAGAGAGCAGCAGAGGTGAGACCAGAAGGGAAAACGGTTTTAGGCATAGGAAAATAAGTTATGAATAGTAACGCTAACATCCTGTGGCTGCTGTTGCTCATTCACTTGGCTCAATAATGCCATTCCTCTGTGAGCCACATTTAAGCTAAAGGTTTATTTTCAGAGCCTAAGGGAGTTCTACTTTTTTTTGACTAAGGCAACCAGATTTCTAATGTTATTCACATGAAGGTTTACTAGGTTTGAAGCAGGCTTTTATTTCTGCTTGAATTGCTGCTAGGAGACTTGTTTGTGATTTGTTTCAAAACAGCAGAGCCAAGTAATTTCCATAACTCTGCCAAGTGAACTTAGGCCTCAAGGGCGTCTTACTTATAGGCACAAACACACACATGAATGTTTGCACATATGCACACAGAAACATACACAACTGCTGAGTAAAGTTCTCCTGCCATTTACAGGCTCCGTATCAAAAAAGCAGCAATAAACGCCATATTAAATCCACCTTTATTAGGATAAATACCAGCACTGTGGACACATAAGAAGTAATACTGTGCAGCTGTGAAATATTAAAAAGTTAAAAATTGATCTGGGGAACAATTTTAGGACTTTCTTCTATGCTTCTCTCAATGCTAATTCTGACCTTTTAGATTCAGCCAAATCTGCTGTGGCAGCTCTAATAGCCGTCCGTCTTGTCTAGGCTAATTCATGAAAGTGTGTCAGGCTACCTCAGGGGGTAGAGAAGACGAGAGGCCTCAGGAAAAAAAAAAAAAAAATAGTGCTATTGCAGATTTTCAGCAAGCCTGTTGGTACAGTATTGTGTGAAATGTAGCCATCAGATGAAAGCCTGGTGGTGAAATCCAGTCTATTCTTGGTAGCCTGGTTACGATTTCAACACAGCACTACAGTAGGTATATGTACAGCATAATCATGTACAGATTTATTATATAATAAGAAATAAGCAGCATATGTTATTTTATTTTATTTGAACACGTCCAGTGTACTCTCATTCTGATTTATCTGTATTTTTGGAGGTGGGTGATGAAACATCAGCATGCTCTGGCTGCTCCCCTGTACATAATGACTTTGATATCTTCAATATTTGGTCTGACTTTACTCGATGATGTAAGGTCGTCCCTGGTATGACAGTGACGGCCTGAGCAAAACCGCGATTGCGTCAGTTACCAGATCTTTAGTCCTGTGATCCGTATTTATGTTCAGCATCGCCTGTCACCCCTGCAGCTGCTTTCCTCACGGGGAATGACACAGTTTTTGTTTATAATTATCATGCATTCTCTGCCAGCGTGGATTGATTATACCCATGCTACTTTGTGTCCCCGATTTAATTTCTTGCCAGGAGGAATGTGCTGCTACCACTGCACCATCGCAGAAAAGGATATATATAAGTTGTGCGGAAGACCTCGCTGTACTGTGTGCACACTGATGTACTGAATGATAAACAAGCTCTTATATAAACCTAAGAATAAAGAAGGGCTTATATACTTTACTGTACTATAATAATATTGTCATGACTGAGGCTCCTCCACTGTGAGAAAAAGCCAGAAATAGTTTGAGTGGGCCAGGCCTTTGCAGCGCTGAATGACAGATGACAAGGTTCAAGGTTTTGTTATTAGCTGTCATGGTTCTGTTGAGTATTACTCACATTCATTTGGCATGGATACAGCATGTGCTACAAAGCAATAACATAAATATGTGTAAGCTCAACCTAGAGGTGCGGTGTATGATATATGTAAACAGGATGTACATCGCAGCACCTTGACAGCTACTCATTTGGGCGTCTGTTAAGGAAAATATTATGACCAACATTTTTCCCCATTTTCTCTGATTCTGAAGTTATGCTCCCAAACTGCTGACCTTCCTCTTGCCTCCCTCCCTCCGCCCCTTCGGAAACCTAACACTCCTTGTGTGCACATTGCTTAAATCAACAGCATTTTGAAAGTTAGTGAGGCAATCATGTTTGAGGCAAAGCAGTTGAGAGGAGCTGCCCCCCCCTTCCTCCTCCTTTTCTTTCTCATTTTGTCCTATATTCCCCAGGTCTCTTTCCTTGGCACAGAAACGATATATTTCATGCTCAGCTCAGTGTGTGTTTGTTTGAAATATCTCTCACTCTGTGCTGGTTTGATTTTTATTAAAAAGAAACATTTTGAATGCAATCCTTTGGAATCCTTTTTTGTAATCCTCCGGGGTGGGAGGAGTATAAAAAACACTATTTATTGCTTCAATATATTAACATTGTCCAGATGCACTGATCATAAACAGGATTCTGCAGTCTATTTTTGTAATGTGGTGCGTGTGTGCTAGTTTTGTACATCTGTGGCTGAATTTGGTCGTGCTTGGTGTGTGTTTATGAGGCCGTTTCTGCATGTCTGAGTTAGTTGCATCTGTGTTTGACGGAAAAAAAGATTTCCTGTGATTTCCTGTCACTCGTCTTCTCACTGAAACTGAAATATACTGTACTAGAGAAGGAGAGGTGGGGGAAAGGGAAATCTGAAAAGCAGTAAACATGCTAAAATCTCAGACCTGTACTTTGAGATAATATCTTTAAAAACATGCAGTCCTGCTAGCTTGATTGGGTTGGGTCACCAGATGAGCATACAGTATGATGTCACTGTTTCCACAACTTGAACCACTTTCTCGCTCCCTCTTTAAACATGAAATCAGATTAGATGAAATATGCATACGCCAATATTGTCCCATGACAGCCCCGTCTGTTAATGTAATAGGCAAACTGCTTGCGAAGCTCATGTTTTCCCATCTCCTCTGCAGATTTGTTAACCACTGGCCCATGAATTTTTCATCGTCCATATGTCATGGTATACAGAGGCCATAGAGGAGAAATTTAGAGGAGAAAAGAGCACATGTTGTAGCTGTATAGTCGGATTTTATAATCAGGACATGGACTTTATATAACAATGAGCTGTTAATCTGGCGAAAGGCCACTTATATAGTACATTGTCATGTCCTTACATATCTGTAAAATTATGTTTTTACAAGAAATAAATTATTATTTGTTGCTCTAATGTACCTGGTATGCACAGGCAGGATCAATGCCACAGTGCTATTTTAACTAAAAGCACGTGACGTTTGGACTGAATAAGGCACAATCTTCCTGATTATCCCTATTATGTCATCAGCAACACACCAGCTCTACACATATTTCTTTGCATTGCTGCTTATCTATTTTTAGCAAACAGCACAGAGAGATAAATAAGCATCTGGCTATAGATGACAAGCTTTTCTGAGGTCTGGGCTTGTTATTTACAGTGCAAAGGTTTGTCAGAGAAGCAGTGCTGATCAAAAGTAAGCACCCAGGTACAGTGGTGGAATGTAACTAAGTAGTTTTATTCAAGTATTGTACTTAAGTACTTGTACTTGACTTGAGTATTTCCATTTATGCAACTTTATAGTAGTAATAGTAGTAAATTTATAGTATTAACTTTATAGTATGCAACTTTTTAGAGTATTTTCACAGTGTGATATTAGTACTTAAGTATCTGAATACTTCTTCTACCACTGCCCAGGCATAATCTTACTTTAGTTCAAGGGTCATAACACCTCTCAATCTATTTTGTCTCCCCCACTTTTACAGTTTCAGTTTTATTTCCTCACTAAAACCTCTGTAAACAGAGTCCTCTGACTGTCCAGTTGTAAAAATCCAGATGAGAGAAGAGAGGAGTCGATCAAAATGTTGATACACTTCAGTTACAATACATTTGAATTATTACCGTGTGCTGACAGCAATAAGCTAAAGAGCAGCAGGGAGTAATTTTCTTACATTTATATGCCCTGGGTTTTACCTCTCAGGCTACATACTCTCAACCCTCTGATAGGCAGAGGATGTGCCTGTAGCCTGAGACAGAGACTGCACTAGTCTAGGCTGAAGACTAGGCTCTTCTGCATGTTTTTTTGGGTAAAAAAAAAAAGATTTAATCCATCAATATCTTTCAGAAAAGATGCTAGAATCAAATCAAATTATATTAAATACTAGATAAGGCAGTAAAGGACAGTGCTCTTTTTAGTGAAGATCCCTGTACAACATTATGTAATTTTAAGTAGGGATAATGTATTAATAATACAACAATTTACACAGCATTTGTATTTTTTTCTTTTATTAGACTAAAGCAGGGTATTACCAATGTCACTGTTGTCTTGATTGATATAATCATGTGCAGGAAATAGCATTCACATGCTTTTAGTTTCTTCTGAGACCTAAAACCTATGCCCTTGAATAGTTTACATATTTATATTACAAAGATAACCAAAAGTTTTTAGATTTAGAGATTTCCTTCCTTTCAGGCAGCCAGTTTTTTTTTTCCATTTCACTGAGAATCTGTTTGCAGTTACATGAAATCTACTTTATCTAGTTGTTTCAACACAATGAAACATTTAGTCACCTTTTCGTTGTCACACTATCATCACATGTTATTGCAGCTGTTTGTAGTGACTGTTTTGAAATCTCTCCCTGTTGCTGCATTTATGTATACTCCGACATCCGAGAGAAGAGTTATCTGCCAAACAGGAACCATTTTAAATGAAAGTAACAACCAAATTCATATCCTATTTGATGTGGGGGTTTCTGTCAACACATTGTAGATCATGAATGCAGTGGGGTTTTGTTTTGTTGTTTTTTTTTTATGGCAGACTTTCAAACATTGGGTGTCGGAGTGTCCTTGAATGCACCACCAAAGATCATTTTCAGACTGGCTCCTGCTTGCATCTGCGGTACCACAAGATGTTAACACTGAAAATAATAAAGGCGTTAAAATGTTGACTGTGAAGGATCATTCATCAAGTACATTTCATGTCTCTGCATGTTGATTTTCATAGAAAACTGAAAATGTAAGGTTTTGGGCCCCAACTTGTTCTTCTAAGGTAAGTGATTAACCACTTTGGTATGATGGTTACAAATAATCTGACAGGTCATTATCAGGCTTGGAGATAAAAAGTTCTGTTTTTTTTTTTTAAAGCAGTTGTGTAATTTAAAACTCTGATAAACTGCCGGAGCATGTTATTAATTACTTTACACTTCAGCTGACCAGCCCGGCTTGACCTCATTCATAATGGCTTACATGATTATTCCATTAATACACTTGTCAAATGTGGAAGAAGCACTGGTGGTGAGCAGGGTTTAAATCAAGCAAGGTTATATTTACATGATAAAAAACATAAAAAAAAAAAAAAGACGTGGTAGGTTTGTAGCTGTAAAGGACTACACACTTCACGAGTCGAATTTCACAAAATATCAGATGTGAGTTGTGATACAACTCCTGAATGTCCCTAATAAAAATTACAGAACAGCATGTTGCAACCTGGAGTGAACACGTCTGACTCATCAGTGTAACTGTAGATGCTGTTTACAAAGTCTGTCTCTTCCAGTGAGGCTGGTGTAGAAACGGCTCGTGAATGCAGCCTTCAAGCCATGTTGCTGGGTTAAGTGTCGAGCATCTTTCACAGCGTCTGCAGGCAGAGGCTTGTTACCAGTTGTTTCTGAAAAAGAGCTTGTGTAACTTAAGTGACGTCAAAAAAATCATTGTTACACCGCTGATACATGAGGATATGTGATGATTATGATTAATTTTTTTTCTTCCCCAAAATGACCCAGACATTTCTTGGAAAAGAGAACGCCTACCTCGACAGTGTCACTGCTGGCATTAGACATTTGTTTACAAAAGCTACATTCATGTTCATGAAAACTGAAAATACAAAGAGCAGGAGAGATCGTGTAGCTTATTTGTAGATTACTGGAATAAACTTCTTAAATCCCTAAAATACAAAACACATATAAACAAAACAAAAAAAATGAACAGAAAGATAAAAGTATCCATTGGCCTATTTTGTAATGGGAATGATGATTATTTATAATCACCATAGCTTAATGCTGCGTGGCTTTTCAAAATGATAAAGTCCCTATGATTGGGCTCATTGGCCGACTCAATCCCATCAAGTGTAACTAGAGCGTGATCTATTAGAATACATATGTTTTATTGATGTATGGGCTCCATGTTTATCCTGGCATTCATTTATTTATAGGTCGATGCTGTGATTTATTATTTTTTTTCCTCCAGTAATGAATAGGATAAGCCTTGAAGCTTATCCACTGCTCCCTTTCATCTCTCTCTCTCTCTCTCTCTCTCTCTCTCCAAAAGCCAAATTGAAATACTGTATTTTTAAAGCTCCGGTCTTACCGAGTAGTTGCTGCAGTCTGTCAGTATCAATGATGTGGAAGCGTTTGAAGGTTATCCCGTTTTTAGCAAATCCTCCACATTATGTAACTTTGACTCTGTTTTACATTTGGCACTCTTGGAACAACAGGGTGTGTATTTGGGACAGCCCCTCTGCGTGCTCTTAACATTTCTGTGCAAAATGGGATTTATTTTTCAATTTCCTCTCCTGGAACAATAGCCATTAAGAGCTACTTGCCAACACTTGGGTACAAGCAAAAGCTGAAGTGACTTGTTCATTTGTCAGATATTTACAGCCTGTATTGTGTTGTGTTGTGGTGTATATGTTTATTTTTGTCCTGGCAGCTAAGCAGCGCTGTTAGTTATTACGGATTGAATACACGTGGAAAGATAGTGTGACTTGTTGGACTTTAGCCAAAATAGTTTTTTTCTTGTATAATTACACTGAGCATGTGCCTCTGTGTGTGTGTGTGTGTGTGTGTGTGTGTGTGTGTGTGTGTGTGTGTGTGTGTGTGTGTCTTGAGCTAAATACTTGGTGATGGTATTAAGTTCTCCAAGGTCAGAGGTCATTGCATTCCTCGGTGTGTGTGTCAGCCATTGGATCTGGGTTAAGATTAAACTCAGCCATGTCTCAAATGTGATGTGTGTTAATAAGTACTTAACTGGTGACGCTACCATCATGAGGCGATCACATGAGGTGGACAGCATGAAAGGAAGAGAGAGAAAGACGGAAGAAATGAATGATTTCTCCCTATAATTACAGCTTATTTTGACTATAAATTACGTTTGTGAAATTTCTCTTGTAAAACATGTAACACTGTGACGGCGTACCATAATTTTCTATTTGCTCTGCAAATGGAAAGCTTGAGTCGACAGCCTTTATGAGTTTGCGCAGTGGTAAAGTACACACATTCACACCCCTGTCGAAACACACACCCCAATGAATCTGATGAAAATGATTTCATAATCCGTCGCAATAATAAACTTCTTTGAACAGTTTAATTGGCTCTTCCTGGAACGGCACGGCTTCGCTTCATTTGATCTGATGAAAGAGTAATGTTGCTTCTCCCCAGGGGGAGCATGCACAACAGCGCACAAATAATGAATTAAGAGCAATACCTTTTTTTTTCTTCTCCAAATGACTGCCATAATAAAGCAGGGAAAATTCATACTGCACTTACACCAATTTCCCCCTAAATTGCTTTCATGTTTACTTGCTTATGTATTTAATTTTCAGAGCTTGTTTTAAGTGAAAATAATCCTGATTCCTGGAAATGTAATGGATTGAGGTCACATGGAAATTGATTGTCATCTGAAAGCGCCATTGACGTTAGAAATATTGGAAAGGTTCCAGAAACATTCCTCGTGTGTGATTCTGTGAAAAGTCACACCTCCTGTACAGTGTTCTGGAAATGCTAGTACTTTGAATAGCCTGTATGGCAAGGAGTGAAATTTGATTTGAAGGCATTTGGTGTATGTAAAATGGAAACTGAAGCAGGCTATGCAAAAAAGGAAAGAAGGAATATGTAAAATTGAAACTGACAAAGTCATGATGGTTTGGGAGAATATCCTCTTTCCTCAGCTGAGGAATATTAACAATGACAGTCTGAATAGAGAGTCTGTGTACAGCTACAGTATGGTCACAGAAATGAGCTCATTACTGGCAAATACATTATGTATGTGCACACACACACACGTACACACATTTATCTTAATATTACTATGGTGAGAATATTCCATTTACATATCCAGCTGCTAACTGTAACCCCTAACATGCCTGATCCTGAAGGCAAGCAAATCGGTGTAAAACCAAAACCATAACCTCAACCGAAATTATCCTCAATTGTATCCCTGAAAAATCTCTTTCCCTAGTTTGGCTTGGCAGGAAATCCTTAACACACACACACACACACACACACATTTTAACAGTGGCTCGAAGAAACTAAAAGAACGATTTACACGATATTATAAGTGCGAGATAAAAATATGGGAGTGTATTTTTAATGTCCTGGTAAACACACACTTGCAGGGACGTGGGCTTGTCTCCATGGCAACGCTAGTCAGAGCGTGCCCGGCCTAGCGTTTTGACAGGTTCTCCTGATGATGATTGATAATTACTACCTGACTTGTTGTCCCCGTCTCCACAAACATATGGCGGGAGCTGCCCTCCGCCATATATCTGCCAAAATGTTCCCTTTTCTGATAATAGCTTTTTAATGTTGCATTTTGTTGTGCATGCGTATAACTCACTGCAAGACGTGCACAATAACACACACACACACACACACACACACACACACACACACAATCCCCCCAACCCCACCCCTTTGTAATTACATTTGCTGCAGCTCACATAATTATTACAGAAAGGAAAGAGAAATAGATAGGAGAAGCAGGAGAGTGGGAGAAAGTCAAAAAGAGGCGGAGAAGGGAGGGGGGATAGAATTGATTTCACTTTGAATTGATGTGTTCCTCCCAGTGCTGCTGAATTTAAATTTGACAAATTGTCAGGATCAACACAAAGAAGCAGCATTTTTTACAGTATAGTCACATATTAGAATATAAACACCAGATAATAGCCGGTGTGGTGGGCTGTGGTTTAAAATGGCAAGCGAGACTCTTTATTCCATATCCATGTGCGCAGTATTTTATTATGCAGTGTGTTTGCATGCATAAAGCTCATATTTAGATTAAATTGGAAGCAATCTTGTTATATTCACAGAGGCCATAGACGAGGACATCAGTCTATAAACATGATTTATCTACTGCACACTATCTACCAAGGCATTAGCATAGACCCTCTATTGTGGATCTTATTACCTGACTGTATGCTGAAACCTCAGACCTGACCAGCATTTTAATCCTCAACCAAACTCAAATTAAAGATTGAGGTGACTTAGTATTCCTCTTAAGGTTTCACTTAATTGCACCTGTAAAAACAACATCATTGGTGCAGTTTAGATGAGTTTATATGACAAAAAGGAGATAATGGCTGCTGTTTTTCTTAATTTTGAGCTTCAGTTTGAGCTGGCTCTCCGTATGAGCACATTTACATTCATTTTGCTTTTTTTATTTTTTATTTATTTCTTTCATTTATCCAAACAGTTTATTGGCCCCAATGACCTCCGCTTCCAGGAACAGGAACATTATCAGCAACTCTCACACTCATTATCTTGTCTTGGCTTCCGCGAGCTAAATCAAATGAACTTATTAGTACCTGATTTTACATGTCTGTAGTTCCAGATGGGCAGGACAACTAGTTCACCTATATCCCATTGGTTTATATAATTTATGGCGCACCTGCAGCAGGCAAAAGCGCAGCGCTCCGTGGAAACCGAAGTCATTTCTAATACTGTGTGATTGAGGTCTGCCACAGGCTAAGGCAACAGACAGGCTCTGTGAAGGAGATAATGATGCATGCACACACAGCTGTCAGTCAGCCAGCTAAGGGGAATCGTCTTTGAGGAAAATAAAAACAGACTGTAGCCGATATAATGCAGTATTTGTATAGGAAATGATGGGTTTGGGAAATAGAGTGGAACGAGATGTCAGAGCTGTTGCAACAAGGAGAGGAGATCTGGTGGAGATCTCCACAGACCAGAAAATCTCCCATGGATTCCTCTCTTTGCAGTGTCAGTATATTTATAAATTCATACTGAACACATGCATGGGTGTCCATTAGAGCGAGTAAGTTTGATTAAAGGAGAGGTCCAACCAAATTACAAAAATAAATCTTTTTTTCCACTTACCACTAGTGGTATCTAGCCATGCAGATAGTTTTGGTTTTATTCGTTCAGGGGGTTCTGTTTCCACCCCATAAAATTCATCAGCAGCATCTTTTTCCAGAAACAGTGTCGACTCTGGATAATCCAACTGGGGGAGTCGTTTCTTTGATAGAAAGTAACTCCAATAAATTTTGGAAACATTTTGGAACATGTTTGTTAGTTTAAAACTGCGCTACTCTATTTTCATATTAA
Organism: Macquaria ambigua; assembly: GCA_008360985.2. Lineage (NCBI taxonomy): Eukaryota > Metazoa > Chordata > Actinopteri > Centrarchiformes > Percichthyidae > Macquaria > Macquaria ambigua. The sequence continues at coordinate 160,993 of VMKM01000490.1, forward strand.
CAATGGATCAAATGACTGTGTAATATGAAAGGGATCCTGACTCTACAGTTCCCTTCAGCGTTTTAGTGTCTTTCAGCGCATTGTTTTGGTTTTACAACCCACAACTTTACTGTTTCGTTTCAGTCTCGATGCTCTCATCAACCTCGTTTCCAGCCGCAGCAGGCAGCTGTTTCCAGACAAAAAGCTCTGACAAACCCACTGTATACTACCTGCTCAGCACCAAACAGCAGACAGACAAAGTTAGCAGCTAGCTGGTGAACATAGTGGAGCATTTAGCAGCTACAGAGCCAGATATTTCCCTCAGGAGTTAATCAAGACCAGACAGAGTGAGGAGACTGAATACTTACACTTTCACTACAGCAAATGCAATTTCAAATGATTGCTAATGTTGCTGTATGTGAAACTGTTGTTTACGAACAACTTTCCCATAACAATTTTGTGCTGCCTCTAAAAAAAAATCAATTAGTGCAGTTTTAAATGCAATTTTTCACTGCTGTGAGCATCACAAGCAAAATTCAATTAGCCTCTGTTATATTGACGTAGAGAAATCTCAGAGACGGATATCTCAAAACCCGAACAAATTAGGTTTTGAGATATGAAAAACAAACAAAAAGATAATTTAATTTGGGTTGACTTGCCCTTTTAAAAGAGATTTTGAAGCAGAGTAAATCAAGGTGCTGTGTGGTTAGGAAGACAGACCTGTTTACAAGAAGCTGTTGAAGGACTTGCGGATGAGTCGGCTGCACCTCGTGGGACTGTTGTTAGAGCGCTTTCAGTAACAAGCCGGACTAATCCCTGCCTTTTACTCAGGCGCATGCTCTAATAGCCTTGTATTACAGTGATATTCTGCGTGTCAGTAGTCAGGACAAGAGTTCCTGATACAGGTGCTCTCTCCAAACACACCACTGTTCACTGACTCTGAACACTGGTGAAAAATTGTCGCTCTCGCTGCTCAGTGGTGTTTACTGCTTTCTCTCTCTGTGATTCTGTTACTGCTCTATCCTCTTCCTCTCCCTCTGTTATATTGGCAGGTGAGGTGGTGGTTGTTGTTGTTGTTGTTGAAGGCCGGGTAAAACTTGGATGTGTTTGTGTAATAACAGTAACTAGTATCCATTGTCATGCCTAAGAAGGAGCCAAATGCATTCCTCATTAAATTCAGATAGCTCTCAGCCACAACAGGGTAAAAATATCTTCTTAAGTTGCAGCAGCATTCACGGGTGAAAACAGGCAAGAAAATAACACCAGTGATGAAAATATTTCAGCATTATTGATGTTAAATCCCCCTGAGGTTGACCTAGTATGAAACACTGTACTCTTACATTCCACTGTGAAATGTTTTACACTTTATCAATGATGATCTCTCTGTATAATTATGAGAAATTAATTAACACTTGTATCATCTATCAACCTACGGAGGGTTTGATGATTAATAAAAACAGTGTACTCTGTCCTCCCACACACTCTTTCTCACTCTGTGGGCGCATTGTGTAATTTTTGATGATTGCAGTGATAGAGATGCTTGAAGTATTACTGTTCATTAAAGATTTTTGTGCCGTCAGTGTGCGTCTCAAATGACTCTGTGTAGAAACGTGCCTCGAGCGCAGGAACAGAGGAATAACTCAGCTGTCAGATGTGACAAAGTGAGAATTATGAGCGCATCAGAAATGTCTGGTATTGGTACGTGAGATGCGACGGTGGCTACAGTCAGCAACAAAATGATAGAGAGGAGGGAGCGCTTAATGCTCACTGCTTTACATATGGAAAATCAAGAGTCTGGTTTTGGTTTCAGACACAATGAAGTCTGTGGTTGTTCAACCAGACATAAAACGGAAGAACAAAGCTAATCATTCTGTACATTTATATTAAAGGCACCATGTTGAGTTTTCCGCATTGTTTGCATCCATGTTTACTACCTTGTAGTGTTCTTCTTCCCTGCCTTTGCTGACGCGCTGCTGCATTTGTTGGCACATTATCACCACCTGTAGATCACTGGCATAGTCTGAAACCATTGGCAGGACTGTATCTCACGTCATCAGCACCAGTGCATGTGTGTCCTCGTGCACATGCATGAGACAATCATAATGGGGACTCACTAATGAAAAGACTCCATAAAACTCCACAGGGAACCTTTAACCTTCAGCAAATAATAATAATGACATTGGTCCTTGTGTCTTCCATACATCTAACAAACTAATTAGAAATGAAAGAATTAGAAATGTGACTGCACAGGGATCTACTTAAGGGGCAAAAACTATGAGTTATGTAAAATTGAAGGTTATTTGAAAAGCTTGAAAAGATTTTGCCGCTTGAGTATATTGAATATACATTGTTTTACCGGAGTCGTGTTTCCCGAATCTCTGCAACGGAGGTGGCGAGTGCAAAGTTATCATGACCCATAATCAGAACTATGACTATAACTTCAACTATGCAAAAAATACCAGAATTTCCCTTTAATATTGCTAGGACTGTGCGGTAATAATTAAAGCCAACAAAGATGAATGTTAGAAACATGTTTATGAACTTCCTCTCTTCTCTCATCTGGATTTTAGTAGCTGGACAGTAAGAGGACGCTGTTCACAGAGATTCAAGTGAGTCATTCAAACTGAAACGGTAACAATCGGGAAGAAAACATATTTTTATTACCCAGTGGAAATTACTTCCTTGTGTAAAATAATACATATTGTATCCTGATTTAGTACTAGTTTTAAAGGCAAATCTCTCTCATTTAAAATTCTAGTAAGTAAAAGTAATTATATATACAGTAGGATATGTGCTGTGTACAGTATGTATGTGCTCAGTTATTAAATATTCAATTCAGCATCTTGTTTACTGGAGGTTGGTCTGATGTGGACCTGATATTTTGTGCAAGAAAACCTTTTGATCAGAGTAACTTGTAATGTGTTTCCTAAACCTAGAAAACACCAGACAGGATATTTACTCAGGTATAAACATTAGGTCAAACATGTTTCTTAATAGAGTAGAAACACAGAAAGTCTCCTCCTGAAACTGGTCAGAAATACTTGAAATCTCTCCAGCCTCTGAGATCTTTGATGTATAGTGAAGACGCGCCGTCGCCTGTCACTACTGGCTGAGGAATCAGTCATCACTGCCTTTTTTATATTCTCTCTGGTACTGTTGCCTTGCTGCTTTGGAGCCTCCCTTGTCACATCCCTGTGCCTCCAGTGCAGTTAAAATGTTCCACCAAAGTGTAACATCACTTCACTGATCACACATTTAATGCTCTGCTGCTCTACAGATTAAAGTCTGTGTCTCAAGAGTTGTATCAGAGGCTGGTTCGTATAATGATTTGTCAGGTTTTGTTCACTGTTTGTTAGGTTTTATTTACTTCGGTTTATCTTTTTGCATTCTGACAGGTTCTATTATTGTTCCTTATGAATCATATTTTAAATGTCATGAATCATATTCTTTTTTATTCTGTTCAATTCTAATTTGAGTTACAAAACTTTGCTTCTGCTTTCCATCTAAAGTTCCCTTTTTCAGCAGTGTTATTGCTTCATTATGACCTTTTTTTTTTTATGTACATAAAAATGCATCTGCTCAGTGCTTACAGAGTTAAAATACTACCTGTCATGGTGCCTTATGTTTTATGACTGGCTGTAAATTTCCAACGCACCACTGTAACCCTGTATGCCAGACCTGAGTGACCTCCTTTGTCTGCACGTGGGCGTATCCACAGGTATAGTTTCATTTACAAATCCGTCCCAGGGGAGGATTCCTTCTCACCTGTGCAGATACATATCTGTCCTGAAGCTGTGGTCATTGTGGCCTGCACTCGTAGGATGTTTTACAGACGACTTTGCAGTGTGTTTGGTTAAAAATCCTTTAAGTCCTCTGCCCCTTCACCATGTAACTCATTAAGGAGTGACTTCAAATTGACTGAGTGGATCTCTCTTGGAGAATTCACGTCGATTGTAACGGAGCTGGAATGTAACTCTATTTATCAATGTGTCTGTGCTGCTTCACTGACTTGAATGGTTACTGTATACTTGCTCTAAAGATCTGTTTGTGTTTCAACATTTATTAACAGGATGTTTTAGTTTGTATTTGTATGTTACATCTTGGTATGCTGCCCTTTTGGCCATGTCACTCTTGCGTAAAAAGATTTGTAATCTCAGTGAGACAATACTTGTTTATATAGTTGGTGAATTATAATTACAAAATTGTTCTGTAATGTATTGTAGTCTGTTCTGTCCTGGGGGACATCATGTACTGTACAGACAAGGCCATGTATTGCAACATGAATGTTACCTTTGGCTCTGCGAGCTATGCTGATAATTGCTGAGTGGGTGTCGGGCCTTTAGTGAATTTGCAACCAAGTGAGATGACAAAATATGTCAAAACATGTTTTTCACCTACTACTGCTTGCTCTAGTCATAGCCTTACTCACCCTCCTCCTCCTCCTTCACCTCTTTGTTTGAACTTGGACCTCATTATGGTGAGGGGAAGTTGAAGTTAAACTAGAATTAAGAGTTTGACTGAAGCCATGAGTGGGTGTTTTGTTTAATGAAAGTGCAGATTTGTAGTCAGTCAGTTTGTCTGCATGGGGGATAAAAACTCTTAGATGTAACTATTTCATATGTGACGAGTCAGAGCAGTCATTTAATCCTTGAAGAGGTCCACATTTAATGTGCATATAATTTACTAAATGTTAATTATTGAGCTCAGCAGATTTTGTAACCTGATGTTGGACCACAGTTGTTTTGTCTGTCATTAGTAACCTTTACACCGTAGTATTTCTCAACAACTTTTATAGGTGATTTATGTTAGCTTGACCTTTATGAACACCCATAAAATGAATGATCAACCTTCATTACAGCCTCATTGACAGTTTCCATAATATTACTAAGAAGATTGCAAAATAACAGTCCCTGCACTCAATGCCAAGTTGGCATGTTAGCATGCTAATAGGAGTTATTATACCTGCACCAAAAATGTTTGAAGGTATTTGGTCATAAATCAAATTATTAGGAAAATTAACATTTTGACCTGACAATGGCGCTAGATGAAAAGTCAGGGGATCACCAAATTACAGTTCATCCTGAGAGAAACATGAATGTCTGCACCAAACTTCATGGAAATCCATCCAATAGCTGAGACATTTCACTCAAAACTATAAATGTGGACCTCACAGTGGCGCTAGAGAAAAAGTCAGGGGGTCATCAAAGTTATTAGGATACATCGTCTGGGGGGTCATGAATGTCTGTAGAAGATTTTGTGCCAGTCCATCTAGTAGGTGTTGAGATATTTCAGTTTGGACCAAAGTGGTGGACTGACTGACCGACTGACTAACTGAAATTGCCATCCCTTGACCCATAGTGTGGATAAAAACAGGTAACCACTGCACACATCTCTAGTTGTGACAGATTACTTCAGTCATAAGTGTTATTCCAAACTGTCAAATGAAAGGATGAGTTGGCTGCTAATCTACTAAAGTACATCAAAGTATTTTTTAGATCCCTAAGCTTTTAATTTCAGTTTGCCAATCAAACACAACAAAAAAAAATGTGCGATCATTCGTCCATCTCATTTAATGAGGATTTTCGAAACCACACTCCTTTTAAAGAGACAATCATTAAGTGAACACATGTAGATATTGAGCTTTTTTCAGTCAATACAGTCAGAGCGTTATCAACTGAGGCATCCATCAGTTGAATTCTCCAGTCGGCTTGATATGTCCCTCCATTCCCAGCAGCCTCTCAATCAATCAGTCCATTTTGTTGTGGTTCCCTGTGGCTATACTCTGTTGATGCACAGAACCGTCAGAACCCTTCCTGAGCTGTCTCTAATGAGTTTTTCATTATCACTGGCATCAACTGAATGGCAATGAAACGGAGGTATTAGGGCTGTATTTAATTGAATCTGAAGGGGGGGTGGAAATTATTAGACAAAGCCGTGTTGTAAAGCTGTTAAGAGCTGAGAGCGTTGGGCTGCATCCGGAGATCAAGTTGTCAGGCTGTGCATCTCGCTGCTGAAGTCGCCGTGACTTCCATGGCTCAGGGGTTGTGCTCTGTGACGAGACATGATGGATTCACACCCTGGGGAATACCCCTTACCTGTGTGCGTGTGCGTGTGTGTGTGTGTGTGTGTGTGTGTGTGTGTGTGTGCATGGCATCACCTCCCTCCAACAAGCTGTGATCCAGAATGTTTACTACTGTTTAGCTTCATAAGCAGTGTGTGTGTGTGTGTGTGTGTGTCTGTGACTGTTGTGTATTTGTTGCTGGTGTTTGAGTGTGTGTGTGTGTGTGTGTGTGTGTGCGTGCGTGCGTGCGTACAGTATGCCTTCTGGGGTTTGTGAAGGACCAGGCAAGAGTCCTCTGGTCACTTCAAGGCACGTCTCCAAATCATGTCAACCACAGAGATAAGCAGAAAGCCACAGACTGAGAAATAAGCAACTCGATGGGAAGCAAAAAGGAACTTGGAAGCTTGGTCAGCAGCCATTTTTGGTGTATGACTGACTATAGTGCCCATTTTTGGCTTGTTGAGGGAAGTATCATGTATACTTAAATGATCTCTTTCTTTTCTAGTACGTTGACAAAAACACTTAATGCCCACAGAGTGGTAAAAATATCCCGTCTCCCAGGGTGCTGCAAAATCATTATCTTGTGATGTTGGCTTTGTTTTTTACAGACTATAAATGTCTACGTTTCCATTCTAGAAAATCAATCTGCACAGAGTCGGTCCGTGTTTGATTTTCTCCGTGTTATTCTAAAGCTGATGACTCCTCCCTTATGCAACTCTGCCACGAGGAGAGCAGATCAGCAGTTCTGCCCAACTTTTGCAGCACAGAGAGATTGCCTGCGCCTGACTTTGTGTGCCTGTTTGCGTATGCGTACAAAAATACATGAATGCACCATTTGACTCCAGTTTAAAGTAATATCTGCTTGGTAACCGCGTTCAGCTTGTCCTCTATCAATAAGTAAATTAATTTAAACTTGCTCGCTGTCGTGTCACCATGTGTTATGCAGCAGCGCTTTGCTGTAATTGCAGCATTTTCTTACGCAGCAGTATTTGACCTGATGAAAAATGTAAACAGACAGGCAGGTTATGTAACTCAGTGTAGGGTGTCAGGGGGGTTAGTGATTGGACTAAAAACAGAACCGCACTGAGAGTGTGACCTCACTCAGACCTATGCGACGTTTGTTTAAACTGATGTCACATGTTAAAAAATAAATCTCCTGCAAGTCAAACCTGCAAGAATTAGTCATCTGTCACACAGTGTTTGTGTTTTGTATGATTGCATATGTATTTTTAATGCAGTGTATGTGTCTGGCATGTAGTCATCAGTTACTTAAGATTTTATCTAGTTTAAAAGCACATTTATTTTATTTATGGTTTGTGTTTTGTTTAATTACGTATGTACTTTTTTACAGAAGCCAGAGCATTGCAAATCAGCTCAGGCTATAAATGCTATGATATGTGGCATTAGTGTATACAGTGAATAATTTGTGCTTATGTATACGTCTGTCCCTTCAAAAGGGTTTATGTAATTTCTCAGCGTTAATGAGTAACTGGCAGAATAAAAGAGGCAGAGTGAGCAGCAGAATGAGAAAACACTGGAGGAAGAAACACACCCAGTGCTTTCTAAGTAAAGATTACAGTGTTGAAAACTTGTTTTTTTTTAGTGCCAAAGGGATGACAAATGCACAACAAATGTCCTTGGAATTTTCCCTGTGCTGTTTCTCCACAGCGTAGCGTTTGTGAAAATAACAACATGAAGTGATAGGTTGCCTAGTCGTGATCATTTTACCCTCTTTAATGACTGCCTCTTAGTTTTATTCAGCTCTGGTGTTATTGTAACATTTTCTTGATGGGAATTTGATCCGACAAAAATAGAGTATAGAGTCCTTTTGGCAGAGAACAACCTTGGATGTGATTTAATTGTCATTGCAGATGGAAAGAAAGAAGGTAGACGCTGTGAAATACGTGACTGAACTTGGATTATTTGAAGTTTCTCTCTTTTTCTTTCTCTCTCTCTCTCTCCTTTGAGCTTATCTCTGTTTGTGATGCTGCGTGGAGGCAAGGCTTTCTGCCAAGAAGTTACATTACAGTCGCGGGTTGACATAAACGTGGGTGTACAAAGGACTTGGAGGGCTTAAATACTTTATTGTGTGTGTAATGTGAACTGAGCAATTATATCTGCCAGCCTTTCAAACAAAGAGCTCCTATCAGGCAGGTTCATGTGTTTTTAATTAACAGCGTTCAGCTTTAAGACATGAGCAGGCTAAATAGAGAAGTAGAGCCATGATGATCAGTACATCTGAGGTGCTTTAATATAATGTCATTATTTGTGATGCTGATGCTGAGATGACAATTGTGGCAGTCCTGCTGTGGAAATCAAGACGAAACATAGTTATATATGTTGTTGTGGTGAGAAACACATACAAGTAGCATCTGTATCAAATATTCTCTTAGCAGAAACTGTTTGTTTAAAATGTCTTATAGCTTTTGTGGGTTTGTGGGTTAACCAGCATCTGTCATTTACAGTATTATACTAATTGCTTGACTGTTACGACGCCCTCATCTGAAATCTTAAAAATACATCTGAATTTAAATGTAGTTTCTGTTTTAGGCTGAGAGGGAACTTGAGGATCGTGTTTACTAGCACATTGGAGCAATTTGGCAGCCTGCTACCCCATTCAGCACAATGAAGCACTAATCCAGTTTAAAAATAATTAGCTACAGGCTAGCAGGCCTGTGAAATTCCTTTCCCTGATTGTAAATGTTCCTGTCATAGCCTCCGTCCTCTTCAGCTAAAAGTCAATGTTCCCAGAGAGGAAAGGCATTTCTGGCTGTAAACTTTTTCATACCTCTTTTATTCACATGTTGCCAACAAAAAGGTGATTTAATCGCACATCTGCAGCATCAGCTCACGCGTTTCCACCTAAATGGATATTTTCATTGTCACTGTTTCCTCCCCCCCCTCAGCTCCCAACCTGAAGGGGCGACCTCGGAAGAAGAAGCTGTCCATCTCTCAGAGGAGGGACTCCCAGTGTCAGGCTCAGGGTCAAGGGTCATCAGGGTCAACCCAGGGGTCAGCAGCAGTGGCAGCACAGGACCCCTGCAGCCCAGAGAGTAAAACTACTACCAAGGTAAGATGAGATGAGATAAAATAACATAAGACGAGATAAGACTTGAGATAAGAAAGGTAAGAGGTAAGAAAATGGATAAAGAACAAAAGAATGAAATAAAAATCAAATAAGAGATTAAAGAAATTAGAGAGATGACATTAAAAAAGCTTTATATACTATATTACACCTTAGACTCTATAAGTGAATTATGCAGGTGTTTGTGCAAAAGACGTCCTGTATGAAAGGTAGCACTCATGTACATGTTTATTAGAGTATTATACAGTAAAACAATAACTCAAAGTCCCCTTTCATACACTGGCTCTGCAGTAATGTGACATGTGATACCTAAACTTGTGTTGTCAACCAACTGCTCTCCAGGTCGTCCTTGTATCTTCAGTTACAGAACAAGGTTACAGCATTTGAGTTTCCCAAACAATTCACTGTGAGAGACACACAGCAGTGTAGTGCAGGGTTACATTCTGTACAGGACATGCAGTAAGACATGTGACAGTGAAGGCCACGTGTTACATTAAGTGTTGACTTAGTATAACGTAGGTGTAGTGCTGGTCTACAGGAGAGGGATTTATTAAGGGGAATTAATATAAAATATGTTCAATAAAAGATATCTTATTTTTGGGAAGCTGATTTTATTTCATTAGATCATTTAAAGGTTTTTTAGATGATCATGGAAATAGTTTTTTTTTAATACATTTCATATTTATGGTACACTAGATCAAACAATATGGGGCTTCAACTAACAATTATTTTCATTATTGATTAATCTGCCAATTATTTTGTTGATTTATTGATTGGTCTATAAAATACCTGAATAAAGCCCAAGGGGATGTCATCAAATTCAGTCCAAAATATAAAAAATATTGAACTTACTATCACATAAGACTAAGAAAAGCAGCAAATTCTCACAAATGACAAGCTGGAACTGGGGAATGTTTGGCATTTTTACTTTAAAATGTCATTTTTGCTTTCATCTGACTAATTTATTCATTGATAGATCCGTCATGATAGCATAGTTATTGAGCAGCACTCTCTTTGTCTGTGTGCCTTTTCTCTTCCTCCAACCACATAATTGTCATTTAAACGAGTACGACATGATCCCACGTGATGATTTCGCTTCTTTTCTCACTGTATTTCCCAAAAACACAGAGGGAGTATTGTGAATATAGAAGAATCCCTCAACTACCACCAAAATAATGTTACATGGTGAAGAAAACTGAAGGCTAATATATATCAGAACCAAGTAAAATCATCACATCCTGCTTCATTTTATTAAAGGAATCAATAATTTTCAGTGACATTTTCACTGATGACGACTTTGTGTAATTGATTCTGTATTTCTGTATTTTATAGTGCTCCTTTTTATTGAACCCCTATCTGACATTGGTTGTAATATTCAAAGTGAAGGAAATATCTACCCTAAAAGCCCTTCCACAGCTGTTATTCCCATGACCTTGGACAGTTGAATCAATATTAGCAATTCTCTCTCGGAGCTAGAGTCAAACTAATCTGTGCCTAATCTGTGATGACAAGAAGAGCTGTTTCATTGATAATCAATGAGAGGCTGCCTCTGTGGCCTGTAAGAATATTTGTTTGTGCTTAAACCCAAATCCATTTCATCCAAACTGCCTGACATCATTTGAAACACTCTGTTGAAGGTTCAATTTTCATCTAAAGTTACGTCCACCGTCTCTTTACGCTCTCTCTTTGCAGGTCAAACCCAACTGTAAAACGGTGCCCAACGGAAAAATAACCCCTGCAGCCAAACACAAGGCCAACGGCCTCAGCAAGAAATCCTCAGCTGAGGAGAAAGAGAGAGGGAAGGATAGGGAAAAGGAAAAGGAGGAGAGGAACGAGAAGGAGGATAACAAAGAGGAGGAAACATCAGAGGAGAGCCGAGCGGAGGAGCAGGCTTTCTTAGTAGAACTCTACAAGTACATGAAAGACAGAGACACGCCCATAGAGAGGATCCCCTTCCTCGGCTTCAAACAGAGTGAGTAGGACAACTTATTCTCTTATTCCCTCACTGGCAATGTTTAAACAATGGAGTACTCGAGTTTAGACTCAACAGTCTAATAGTAAAGTTTGTGTGGATGCATTTTACCTGGATTATTTTGGAGACGTGGTCGTAACATCACCTGTGGGGAAGGTTAGCAGGCTGATTAAAAACTATCATAGTAAAAGACACCTGTAGGAACAGGTGTACAAGTACCCCACCCCCACCCCACATGTTGTGATCAGACGAGAAACCAGTAGCTGCTTTTCAGTCAAGTCAAGGGCAGACTTTGTCCTAACTATCCAGAATATGAGAGCTTTAGGGGAAGAAGTGGAGATGGCTGCCAACTACTGCAGGCATTATGCCCAAAATCTCTAAATTACACTGCTATTAAAGTATTAAAAAAAAACACATTCAATCTGCGGTAATAATAAACCAAAGGAATAATTGTCTATGTTGAGAAAAATCACATCTAGCGGTTAGTAAAAGGCTCTGGAGGCTCCCTGTCAGAGCACATTTTGGCTGGCTTTTATATAAGGAGAGAATATCTTCTCACACTTGTCAAAGGGGTTTCCTGTGAAGGCCAAGAACGTCCTCTAACAATGTTAAAAGAACATCACATGTATGGGAAACACGTCTGCCCGAGATGAAAGATTTCTAATATAGGTCGGATGCTTAGCTTGCACTCGGTGTGCATGGTACAGAGAGGAGAAACATGCACGTAAACACCATAAAGGGCGCGCTCTGGTCTCTTGAAACTGAAGAAGTGCATTTGTTTTGTGTGTTTGATCTTGAGGCAAGACACATGAGAACGTGGGCTCTCATCTCAAACTGTGGTTTTCTAATGTACTGCTTTCTCAGTCTTTATTCAAGGAAGGAAATCACATCTGCATTCATGTCAAACGAGCCAAGAAAGATTTAGCCATTCACATCGCAACGTAGCACGACAACATCAGCAAATTAACGAGAGGCAGGAGAGGGAGAGAGATGTCTATTGAATTTAACAGTGACAGTTTATAGCACAGTAAAACTCATTACTCTAAACTATTACATGAAGGTAAGCTGTGGCTGCCTCAACTCTGCTAACCTCACCGCGGTATTTTGACAATCCTGTCATCTTGACTGCCGACATGTTGTTGCTCAAATAGGTCATTGTGGTTGAGGGAGATAGAGAGAGGGAGCGAGGAAGACGTAGAGGGAGAATTACATACCCAACATGCTTTACTTTTAGTTGGCATTTCTCAGTTTGAGCTCAGAATAAAGTCGAGGTCCACGCGCCAACTGTTTTACATACAGTACATGCTTTGAATCTCAAAACCAGACACATCATAAGCAAGGCCCTCATTAAATGGTGAAATCATGCTGTTTAAACTTCGTCCTTGGCAGCGAGCGCACATCAGCACATGTAAAGAGGAGGAAAAAAAAGGAAAACACATCATAATTAATACAACAAACCCTTAGATGTAATCAGGCGCCGTTTTCATATTCTTCCCTTTAAACTCGCTACAAATGCATTAAAAGATCAAAGAACTCGCTTTCCTGTAATGGAAATTGAAATTGTGTTATTTTAGTTGCGTTTGAGTAATAATCTTTTTATGAAGTTCTCTGGAGTTTAACAAAGCAACAGATGGTTGAATGATTTACCAGACGTACCCATGCTTTGTTGGCTGCGCCACTAAAATATCCATTTGATTCACCTCCAAAACACCCTATCTGAATCTGAACATGGACTATTTATGTATATTCCACCTCATCTCCAAGCTGTGGAGTCTTACCTGATTTTTTAAGACTGCAATTGTGACTCTTTACAGCCCAGCAGAGAGATCTGTACCACTAAAATTCAGCCAATCTGCCTTTACCTCGAATGGCTCATAACACATTTTAAACCTAGTAATATTAATTCTGCTGGTTTAACACAGTGCCCACTTGTTTTCCTGCCTCACTCTCATGCTGAATTTATATTTCACTCCAGGGTTTGTATCCATTAAACATCTCAGAGCAAAGGTGCTGATCTGAGACCAATCGGCCTCTTAACTCCACGTCTGTAATAATCACCAGATATTCAGTTTACTATCATCAAGTAGCAAATCTTAACATTTGAGAGGCAGGAACCAGAGAAGTTTTTTTACTTTAGCTTGAAAAACGATTATTCTATTATCAACATTTAGGGCTGCAACTAACAATTATTGTATTTAGTGATTAGTCTGCTGTTTTTTTTATTTATTTGAATGTATTGATTATTCGTTTAGTCTGTGAAAATGTCAAATGTCATAGTGAAAAAATGCCCATCACAACTTCTCAGAGTCCAAGGTGACATCTTCAAATGTCTTGTTTTGTCCGACCAACAGTTAAAAACCCCAAAATATTCAGCAGAATTATATAAAACGACACATTTTTACATTTGAGGAGCTGGATCCGGAGAATATTTAGCATTTTTCACTATTTCTGCTTAAAAAATTACTGAAACAATTAATCGATTATAAACATAGATGCAGATTAATACATTTTTCTTCTTTTTTTTATATTTACTATATGAAATGCCTCAAGATGACTCCATTCAACAGTACTTGACTAACTGTTTTTCTTTAATTTCTTAAGAAAAGGATAATGTGGCTCTAAATGACTTCAGTAAACCATTCACAGAGGCTGAATGCACACTAGCACCTGGATAACAGGAAATGACTGTTACATTTGAGCGGTACAGTTGGAGAGGAAAACTGTTTTGTGCTGCAGTTTATTCATGCGAGTTGCTGTCCTTCTATTTTTTTATGACTTGTTTAATATTGACTTTGCTCTACAGCTGCTGCCATTGAAGTTGTATGGGTGGATTCAGGAGGAATAAAACAGGAGTAGTTGTGGTTAAATTGTGTATTCTGAATGCCCTTGATCTGCAAGATTAACTGGTAACTGTGTGTGTGCGCGTGTGTGTGACTATCCAGACGCATGTGTGCTTCAGTGCTTGGGCATCAGCATGTGATTGTGAACATCAGTTCCAATTTGTCTCCCTCTTTCAGCCTTGTTGTCTAATTGCCATGCCATCGGTGTGTCATTGAGGCTGCATTGTGTTCCTGTTTTGTCATCCTTATCTCAGTGATAATTGCCCCTGCCAAATAGAGGGGAATTAAGAAAAGAAATTGCTAATGACAAGACATCTAAGAAAAGGCATGTTCGCTCATTTCCTTTATCTGTTCTGTTCCCTCCCAGTCCCGTGTGCTATTGTGGTAATTACAGTCGATGCGTAACAAGCTAGTTAAATAGACCATCTTTCTGTTTCTACAGTCAGAAAGCACAATACGCCAGAGTGCTCAGTTCAAACAGAAAAACCTACCCAGCTCCCTTTGTTATTCCACCCGTGCATTGACAACGGTCGCAGAGAGGAGGGAAGGAAAAAAATCAATGCTGTCAAATGCGGAGATAGGAAAATGTCATTTTGACAAATGCAAGGCTTTGTGTACGCACAGATTGAATTTTGATGGATTTCTCCCCAGGCGAGGCCTCCTTTTCTTATTTATAGGCCTTCATATAAAAATGTTAAACAATGATGTTACAGAAAGCAAATACAAATGTCGTTGGCACAAAAAGTCCCCCAATGAACTTGTGGTTCTTTGTTTGTGGGAAATATTTTCTTTCAAAGATAGACAGCCATTTGAAGCCTTTCTGAAAGCTTACATGGCTATTTTTAGGAAAATGTTACACAAGACTTGTATTTTGATACGGCCTGTCATGGGGTATTTGCATGGGAAAATCAATGCAAATGAATTTGCATTACTTCAAACAGAAGTTTGAGCATATTGCCAAGCGTTTGATGCTTGTAATGGTTTTCATTCATACCTGCAGGCTGCAGCTGAGGGTTAACAAATCTTTTTGTCAGGGTGAAGCATATGCTGTATTTTATCACATAGCGGTGATTATACATGTATTCAATATTCATTTGCATCCTTTCAGCTGAAGTGCAGCGTTGCTTTGTGTGAAAATGATAAAAAGCTGTTTTCATTTTGCCAGTCCAGGAATATATTCTTTTACTATATTACCTTGAGATGGTCCCATAAAAATGATTACCTACCTACCTACTATACTTAAGTATGTGAGTATGATATAAAGTGTAAAGTATGTATGATACTCAAAAGGAAATATTGTACCCCATTGGTTTATCATTCATTCTGTACAATGATTCGTCTTTGTATATATCTATATGTTTGCACTATTTGGTTTGAGGCTAAAATGCATTTCTTTGTACTGATACTTAATGTGTGCACTGATAATGAAGTTGAATCTAATCTAATTTCACGGCTATAGTTACTAATTACTTTGCAGACTTAGATTTTACTTACAAAGATATCATCAGTTTATAAAATATGGTGCATTGTTATAAATTAAACTACAAAATAATCTAGCAAGTTTGTAAAATGAACTCCACCGTAACCAGCTACAACATAATACTGCTGACATGCATCATGTATTGCATCAGCATTAATAATGCAATATAACACTCTGAAAGGGGCCATTCTGCATAATGAGTACTTTTGCTTTTGATATTTAAGTTCATTTTGCTTGTAATACTTAAATTAAGGACTTTAACTAGAGTATTTTTACATTTTGGTATTGCTGCTTTCACTTAACTAAACCATCTAAATACTTCCTCCAGCACTGTATTTATCTCTCTCTCGTGTAATGACTGTATATGACGTCATGTGTTTCAGCTCAGGTCCTTTCCCAGTGTTCCTGACTGCCTTGTTTGTCTTCTGTCTCCCACAGTCAACCTTTGGACTATGTTTCAAGCTGCTCAGAAACTCGGAGGATATGAGTTGGTAAGTATTCACATATGTGGCAATATATTCCTTCTCTTCCGTCGAGGTCCCTCCCTTCTTTCTTCTATCTCCCCCTCTTTCTGTTCCCCTCCTCCTCACGTCTACTCTCTCCTGCTCTCTTTTTCTCTATTATCTCTTCCTCTCTCGTTGTCTTCCTACCTACCTCCCTTCTTTCCTCCGTCTATTCTTTTACTGCCCTCTTTTTGCCCCTTGAGGTCAGTCACTATTTTCCCAAGAAGAAAGTCTTGCTCAGAGCCACATTTAGCAAAAATGATGCCGTTGTTTCAAACCCCCCTTGGAGTGGAAAACACATGTTCCTCTGCTCTACACTGGTCAGAAGGAAATTGTTCAAATCGCTCATTTTTTCCCATGTTGGACATGAAGTGAAATGCACATATATACCCACATGTGCGCACATATACTGTGTGCACGCACATACACAACCAAAGTGAGTCAGAAATAAGCATGTATGAGGCAAAGGCATTTAACTTGGCAGCCTTACCTGCCGTTTATTCATTCACTATTCATGTGCGACGTGTTTCCAAAGTGAAGTCGATGTTTGATGTTAAGTCGTGAAGCGTATTGCTCATGCCTGTTTCTTCATTAGCTAGCTGGCATAATGTCATCCAAACAGACAGCCAGACCAGACCATAAACAGGATACAGCTCATATAATTGGGGCTCATATCCTTTTAAAACCCTCATATCTGCAGCTGATTATCTCACGTTTCATGTTGAGGCTTTGTTAGCTCTGTGGCAGCCTGGAGTTTTGTGTTTTGTGTTGTAGCCTGTCATCTGTTATGGGATAAGAGGTTATAGGAGGAACAACTGACTGCATGATGTTAACAGAGCTTATTATGTTAGAGAATTGAGTGTTGAGGATTCAATAACTGGAACATCATGACTCAGTAACTCCCCAAGACCTCAAAATGATGTCAACCACTTATGTTTTTCTCTTAGTTTTTATTTTTTTTTTGTATTCTTTCTTCCTCTCATATTTTTTCAATTTTCCTCACTCCACATTCATCTCATTGTCATCCTTTGTCTCTCTTTCTTTTTTTCTCTTTGTCTTATCACTCTTTGCCCTCTCATCCGTCCCTCCAGATCACAGTCCGCAGACAGTGGAAGCATGTATATGATGAATTGGGCGGGAACCCCAGCAGCACAAGTGCCGCCACGTGTACACGGAGACACTACGAGAGGTGAGTTATTATGTTCGGCAGTTATATATATGACACGTTACTGCTACGCATGCACACATGGAGCAGTTTGCATCGCCTGAAGTGAGTAAACTCCCTCACAGCTGCATCAAATAAGATTTCACAATGCTTTATTTATAACATCAGGACACTACAAGACAAATATTGATCTTATTCAGGGGAAGTCAATGCACATTACACACTTATGTGAAGAATAGTGCTTTTGCAACAGTGGGATAGTTTGCAAATCACTCCTCACTGTCTCTCGCTGTTAAGGCATGCGGTTCTAATAGTATTAAGAAATACATTCCTTATGGACCTAAATGGATTCAAGATGAGATGAGATTCGGTTATTTTCTTAGGATTAATTGATTAGTTGCGTAGCACTATGGAACCAATTATAGAGTAAACTCCACCCATGCTGCTCTACGAGCAGGATAAAGAGGATTTAAAAGCTCAAAATGACAGCAGAGCTTTGAATTATTAACTGACCTACATGGATACACATACAGTATACACAGTAAGTACTCTTTCCAACATATGTGCATTGAAAGCTCACAGAGCTGCATGCAAGATGAAATACAAACAGCAGTTTAATGTATTCATCTAATCATTCAGGCAGATACTGCAGCATTTTGAACCTCCACATTATAATCACTCAGATGGTATTACCAAACCAAAGCAAGCATATGGATATGATCCTGAGGGAGCTGTGAGGGTATTATGCAGGGCTACTTGCGCACACTCACTCACACACACACACACACACAAACATGCACACACGCCCACTTTCCCAAGGTTAAACAAATGCCAAATACGATCTTCCCAACAAGAGATAACCAGTCACTCATGAGGCAGGTCATTCCTCCGGGCCGGCAACCCTCTCCACATCCCTCCGGCTGCTGCAGGTTCATGCATCAGCACAGCTCAGGCGCACACACACACACACACACACACACACACACACACACACGCACACACACACCTGTCAGTATTACAGCAATATGCCAGCAGTACCATATGAGGGAGCCGGGCAGCTTCATATTGTGTCAAGATTGCATGCTGTAAGCAAATTTGCAAGCGCAGGAAGTGCCGGCCGTGGAGGCTTTTCCAGGAAATTTGTGAAACCATAGGTGTGAGGAGAGTATTGTTCGGTGTGTTGTATTTGTACACAAGTTGACAATGTGCCTCTAAATGTTCGGCTAAGGGCGCTTTCAGTGTTTACGCTACGTCCCCAGTTCTTCCTCACTGCCTCAAACAGGGATATGTTTTAAAGGAGGAGCTGCTGCACAGTGGAGTCCCTTATTTATACTAATAATAGATATGACTTTCAACACCTAGCTTCAGAGATGATGCTGGCCAAATATCTTTTTATTGCAAAAGACAGAGTATGTCTTTGATCCTTGTTTTGGGATTTTTTTTATCTAGCTTTGAAATCAGTCGGTGTCTCTGCCTAGAAATTACTTTGAAGCCAGATGTGAAAAGCTATATTCGTCAGTTTATAAGGTGTAAATAGGGTCGTAGGAAGGCAGGCGGGGTAGGACGAAACCGTGTGGGAAGCGCTGAGGTGTGACTGCTGCTGCGCTGGCCTTTCCCTCTCCAGCCACTGAGAAGCAGCTGAGAGAAAATAATGCTGAATCAATACAAAGCAATAATATCCACACACTGCAGTGAATATCAGGCTGACAGAGAGAGAAGGTGTAAGAGGGAGGGGTGGGGGTGATGGGGCATGTGTGTGAGAGAGAGAGAGAGAGAGAGAGAGAGAGAGAGAGAGAGAGAGAGAGATCAGCTGAAGCTGAGCAAGTTTCCATTCAGGGGAATAATTTTAGCTGAGCCTTGGTGTTTGGGCTGCTTGGAGGGCAATTAGCTTCATTGTATTAACTCAGCAAACACGGCCATTCTCTCCGCATGATGAATGAGGCTGTTTGTGGGCTCGCTGAAGTGTGTGTTTGTTCCCCAGAGGCGTCTTTGTTTCCACCTTTAATCATTAGTCAATGTGCTACAGAAATATAATTCACAGGGAAGAATGTACAGTGTACAAACTGGAACAACACTTGTGTTTTCCTCTTCTCTCAGAAGGATCACTTCTGATTTGTCTCAGCGGGCCGAAGTATAGTAGAGCAGGAAATAAAAAGCTAGTAGGAAGAAAGGAAATAATATTTCAGGACATAATTGCTTTAAATTAAGTGGATATTCTTGGCTGTCTTGGTGTTATTTGGGTTAAAGATTGTGAATATCCACAAGCATTCAGCTCTCATTTTAAATTATACACATTATCCCTTTACAGCCCTAATGGTAAAATCATATGAAATGGTTTCCTAGGAGATGTTATTGTGAAAGATGGAGCCAGGGGCATAATCACTATATTTATGCTGTCCAGGAGCAGGCGGTAATCACTGGTAGTAATGGAGTTACATAGCTGGAATTGAACAGGCGATAACCTCAGCTAATTGTCATTTTCAAAGTTACTGTTTTTTAGCCGCAGAGTGGCGTTCATTAGTGCACAGGGAAAAATCAATGTAGAAATGTCCAAGCCAAGGTCTGCCGCTGCAGCTACGGGGAAGCTTTAATGATATTTATTTAAACCGTTTCCCGAGATTAGCTGTCAGGGCCCAGCGCTCTGAATTAAAAATGAGGTCATGAAAAAGATGGCATCAATAACCTTGAAATAGACTGCCTTTTGCTTCTGTGCTGTGCCATTTTCTGTGTGTGCCCCCCCCACCCCCTCTCCCTTTCTCCCACTCCCTGCCTTGCACTTCATGCTGTTTCTTTCATTATACAGGTCAGCGCCTTTTAACAGCTCCTACATATTTAATCTTCCTGGTTTCCTACGTGATCTCTTGTTACAGAAACATCACATTTCACTATCTCTGTTCATTTCTGCCTGTTACAGATTTTTAATACCTCACCATGCCTTGGCACTCTAATGTAATTGCACAACGGGGTTGGTATTGGGGAGGGAGGGGGTTTTTGGAGGGGGGGGGGAGGGGGTATCCATGGCAACAGAGAAGCTATTTAGAATAATTTGCTATTTAAAAACTCAGAGGTTTTGGGCAATAGCGGAGAGTGCAGATGAAGGGTTTTTGGATTAGATCATTTCATCTTAAAAGTATTAGATGTTTGCCAGATGTACTGTACATAGAGTCTGAGGCCTGTGAAATATTCTCCGGCTCAGATCATGCAGATATGCGTTTCTCTTAAGACAGATGCACGCCTGTTCCAATTGTAGTCGACTAGATGTTTTATTGATTCAGCCTTTATTCATTCCTCCTGGTATCGATGTTCCTCTGCATTCGCTAAAGCTGCTCTCCAGATATAAAAATACATTTGTTGCTCATAATTATTAGAAAACCTTGAGTCAGTTCTCACACGGAGAATTATAATAGAATAGAGTTCAGATTTGGAGAAGAGACAGAGGACAGGAGATTGTTTTTTTGTTTTTTTTATTCTGCTAGATGCTCAGTATCTTGCACTCGTCAGCATCTCTCTGCATTGTCCTTGATGTATTGCAGATGCATCAAATGTGGCGCATTACACTTTAGCTGGCTTTGTCTAATGCTGTAGCTCAAACACAGATTTCAATACTCTGGTCTCTTGTTCTAAAGCAGAGGGTATCATTGGATTACAATAAGACGTGGTGGGGAGGGAGTATCACCTTCATGTCCTCCCTGCTTTTTATTCCCAAACCTGAGAGAAGTAGGGAGAGAGAGAAAGACAAAAACAATGACTTTCATAAAATGGATTCAATATTAAGAAATAAAGTAGGAGAGAAAAAAGTTGCAATGTGAGAACATAGTTGCATATTGTCTGTCAGCATTCCTTAACATTATAAACAATGTCTCAACACACTGTCCGCATCAAAAGCGTGGCCAAATTCTTTGTATATCCATGACTCTTCTACTGAATCTGGATTTCAGCTTCAGTGGGAATGCAGCCAAAGAGCTGCATGTTCTTTACACTAAAATAGCAGGCAGCTATTTTAACCTCTGAGAGCTTGATGGTTTCCCTGAGACAAAATGCTTCATTGAGCATTCAGTGATAAAAACCTCTTTTTTTTTTTTTTGCAGCGATCTAACAAATCACAATATTGGGTGATTTCTTTTAAGCATGGAGATTAATGAAAAGATCCAAGGTTTCTTTCCCCAGTGGCAATGAGAAATCACAAATTATGGCACTGACGTGTGACAGGCAATCGACTGTAAGAGAATCTATTCAAGTCTACTGAGATTAATAACCAGTTCAGTGTAGCAAATTAAATTAATGACATTCTTATAGAGATTTCAGTCCACTGTAGGGCAGCAAGAGGGAACATATGCAGTATATTTTTGGGTATTAATACTTGAGTGTTTCTTTATGCGGAATAGTACGCATTTATTTTAAACAGTGAGCACTCTTGGCTCACACCTGCTATAGCGAACATTTACTGCGAGCTGCAGCAGCAGCAGCTAATGAGAGCAAACCCTGGGGGAACAGTAGAGGTCATTTTAAATCTGGTATTTTCAGACTTGACAAAAGACTTAAGTTTTTCATACATTCCTGTGCTGCCCTTCTGTTTTAACTGCATGAATGAGGGTCACCTCAAGTGGTTTGGCTTCGAGACAAAAGAGGGGCTTTGAGGCATGAATCCAAAGCAGAGGGACCAGCTACAATGTCTGTTTATCCCTCTGCTGGCATCTTGTCTCTCTCTCTCTTTCTCTGCAGCAGTTATTGTTTTCTCATTGCTGTGATGATGCTTAATCATTGCATTTAGATTTGGTAAAGATTTGACTATCTTGTTTTATTCTCTTTTCCTCGCAGGCTTGTAAAAGTAAGTCATTTTCTTTCCTCCAGATCTTTCTACAGCCCCCGGGGCTTGTCCACCAGCTCTTTAAATAGTTTCTTTTCCTTTTTTTTTTTTAGGCATGAAGCAGCTCTTGTGATCTTAACACAACACCAGTTAAAATTAATTTCAGCACGGATGGGAGGGAAATTGTTGAAATGGAACAGCCCGCAGGCTTTTTCCACTTATTTGGTGACTTAGGCATTTCTTGGATTCTAGCACACTGCTTGTTCCTGTAACACAAAACTCAGATGAGAGCAGCACATTGCTGGTAAAGTCACCTTGTTTTTGCCAAGTTGTGTTTTTTGGGGGGAGGTGCTTTGTGTGCAGTCCATTATTTCAAAGGCACAGACATGCTTAGTTGACAGTTGTGGTTCGATGTTGTGGTGTACACTGTTATTGATCTTACTGATTCTAAAAAAGACCAGTCAGATATAATGCATTATATATACATATGAAGCAATATTCTTTTGCTTAATTACATGAGACATCTTCTATCTCTGCCTATTCAACGTTTAATCTCTTCACTGCATATTTTTGTTGCTTGTTATCAACGTGGAAAACGGCTGCTTAAACAAAAGGCGGGTGATAAATTGGCATGAGAGGAAGTTAAGTATTTATTGACCTCATAAAAATGTTGCCTCTTCTGCCTTAATGAAATTGTTTCTTGGAATCTCACAGTGCAACACACGCCCCCTAGTGGCGTAAATTATTAACTACACCTGGCTTTCTCTCAACTAATGCAGTGGCTGCCAAGCTCAACCCTTCCCCTTCCTTGGAGGAAATTGCTACTTATATAAGTGGTATTGTATTATGAGTGCTATATTACATGATCATGGCTAAGTTATATATACATGGCTTGAAATTACTCCAGTCTTTCACACTGAGGGGGCTCTATTATGATTTTAGTTTTTTTTTTTTTTAAACACAGAGTTAAAAATGGAACAAGGAGTGAGTGCCCTGTAACATCTTTGCTTATTCAGCCATTTCTGTAAATTTACATAAAACTGTGAAAGGTGTATGTCTTGGAATTGAAAGTCCTACTTATAGAAAGAAGTATAGATAGGCTTTTGGTAAATCGTATTATATTTATTAAGCGTAACAAAGCAAATAATTCTGACGATGTAGGGAACTTCCTGAGACTGATTTTTGTTTTTTTTTCCAACATAGCATCTTAGCCTTTCCATTTGGAACTATTTAAGGCTCCAGTAATTTCCCGGGCTCAGCTCTTACATTATGCGGGCCTGCGACACCCCAACCCCCACCCCATATTGACATTCCATAAAGTTGACCAAGGCCAAGGCAGCCGTCTCTTTCCCACAGATCATTGTGATAGTCAACAGTGCACCCTGGTAAACTGTATATGTGTGTGTATATATATATATATATATGCCACTTTTATAGCCCTTTGATCACTAATAAGACAGCTGGACATTTGCACATCTTGAATACACATTTACCAGCCTGAAGAAATCAAATCCACAGTTTTATAACTGTGAAACATTTAATCTACATGCCTTTTCTGTGCAATAATGCCTAATTATAGAAAGCCTGAGAACCACTTCCCTATTTGTAATAAATACCGCTGCTGCTATTTTCAAGTTAAAAAGACTGCAGGTTTTTATCTCCATTTTCGAGGATTCTTCGTTCCTTCATTCAGAATAATTTTTGCTCTTCATTAACATGTCATTATCCCCTCTTACGCTCCCTCTCTCCCTCTTTCTTTTTCCTTCTGTTCTCTTTCCCTCCCCTCTTCTCTTTCACAACCCCTTTGCTCTCCGTCTTTCCAATAAGTCACATTTAATAGTACATTTCCTTTCTTGGCCTGGGGCCTGGTGCCAGACCAGCTGTATGAAATGTAGTTTCACCGCTTTCCCTGCCAGCACTTTTGTTCAGAGGAAAAATAACAAAAAATCCCACAGAGCCTCTTGAACTCTCTGAGGCTTTTTTTCTTCCTTTTGAAGAGGAGGCGAAACAGCTCTTGATTCATTGTTTGTTTTACCGCCATGTCCCTTAAAAGGAATACTGCAACCGTCTCTTGTCGTTACACGAGAAGACCTTATTTTTTCTCATGACTGAGAAAGTCATGTTTCTGTCTGGCTTTTATGGATTGTTATTGTAAAAAACCTGACAGAGGAGCTGGAGAGATTTTCAGAGCAGTTTATTGAAGTTTGGAGTGTTGTAGTTTTTCAGTTGTCTTGGTTTCCTCTTCCACAATGTTTCTTATTTCTGGTCTATTGCCAATTTCCATTTTCTTTTCTGAGCAATAAAAGTCAAAGTTTCCCTCGCTGGTTTCTTCATGTCATTATTTTACACATGGGTATTGTTATGTTATCCAGATCTTAATGTTCCCATTAGTTATGACATCAGATACGGAAATTTGACTTGGGAAGTATTCAGAAGAGAAATAACAGAAGTCAAAAATAGTTTAATGTTTTTTCTAGAAAATGTTCCTTGTCACTTAGTATGGACTTAATTAAGTTGGCGCATATGCGGTTTATCCTGCATTTAATCACGTCAAATGGACAGCGTGTTAAAAACTAGAGCGTATTGTTACTAGCTGAGATATTTTATTACTGCAACCACTGTAAAGGCTTCTGTGATTAATCATATTCGTATATTAAATGAGATATTATATGCTGTGAGGTTCCTTTAAAATATTTGATTTCAGTTCTTCTAGACATTTTCCTCCTTTTCATTACCAACCACATTAGCTTTAGACACCCACAAACACAACACACACACATATTTTTCTCTCTCAAGGTTAAACTAATACCAAATGTGATCTGTCTCAGCAGGAGATATCTGGTTATTCACATTCTCACACACACGCATGCTCTGGCACCAATCTGAACCTGGATTTCCCCTAACCTAGATTAATTACAATGGGATTGTTAATGCTTGCCAGGAATTAAAACAAGGAGGTTTTAAAGCAAGGTATTTGATACTCATGCCTGTGGCAAAGCTGCAGCTCATTCTGTTTTTTTGGGATTGACAAACAAAATACTGTGGTTTTTTGCACTTTACTTTTTACTCTTTGGTATGGACACCAAATGTGCTTAGAAAATGCTTCAACTTCTCCACATTAGGGTGTTCACATGTATAGTTTTGTGTCTTTTTTTTCAATCGAAAATTGTTGTTTGGTTAAAAAGTATTTCTGTTTGTGTGTGATGAACCAAAACATAAGTTAGTAATTGTGTACAAGTGTGACATGACATAACATGATCATACCACAAACTCATCTGCATTCCTTTGCCTGCATTCTTCCTCAGGCTCCTCCTTCCTTACGAGAGGCACATTAAAGGCGAGCAGGATAAACCCCTCCCCTCGGCCAAACCCAAGAAGCAGGAGGGCAGCCAGGAGAAGGCCTCAGGAGCCAAAGCCAAAGGAGTGGGGGCCAAGAAATTGAAAGGCCCCAACAATCCCAAGCTGGGAAGTAAAAAGGACGGAGGGGAGACAGTGAAAGGCCAAGAACAATCACAGGTCAGTCTCACAACTGCTGCCTCATCAGGATTCCTTCTTGCTCTAAATTAAATTAAATTAAATTTTAATCTCCCTGTGCTTTCTCATCAATGCTTTACCCTTTGTCTTAAATTCCTGCTGTCTTTAAAATGGCCAAATAATAAGAAAATATGGGAGTGTCTTATTTATTTTACTTTGAGAAACAACTGTAACAACTATCATTTTTCTGCATGCAGGACTCCAAGGGGAAAGAGGAGAATGATGAGCTGTCCACAGCCATAAAAGAGGAGGTATCTCTGAGAGATGAACCAATTGTAATAGAGGAGGAAGAGTTACATCTTACCCTGAAGAAAGAGGAGTCCCTGGTAGTGGAGCAGCCATCTTTACTCTGCCTCAAAGAGGCAGACTGCAGAGCCCCACATGCTGGTCTGCCGCTCCACACGGGGCCTGGTCCCCAGCCTGAATGGAGGCAAATCAGCGAGGCCCTCCAAGCAAAACTCTCCTTTGAACAGCAAACTGAAGGGCATTTCCTTCCTAAAAACCCCTACCTGCCTCACCGTTGGGATCAGAACAAACCTGCTGGACATGTTGCTCTGCCTGAGCCCTCCTCCAGGGTCAAAGACTCCATAGAAAGTCATGGTGGGAGAGTGGGGAAGGTGTTACCAATGTGTAAGCAGGCAGACAGACAGTGTATAGACTTGAGCACAGATTCCTTCCCAGAGAAAGAAGACTATGGGGTCCTTAAGAAAGAGTCTACCCAGGGCCCCGCACAGACGGCTGCCTACTGCAAAGCCAGCCAGGGGGTCATGTCTCCTTTAGCCAAAAAGAAGCTCCTCTCCCAAGTGTGTGAGTCCAACCCTTTCTCCTTTACTTCTCCTTCTCTTCAGCCTCCACCTCCCACAGCTGCATCCTCTCTCCCTGTCATATCTGTGTCTGAAAGGGAGAAGGAGAAGAGAAAGGGCGAGGAGGAAGTGATAGAACAGAGGCACGGGTGTGTGTCAGACAGCATCCAGGAGGTAGCACCCATATTCAGGCCATCAGTCATCCAGCATGCCCAGAGCAGCAAGCCTCACCAACAAGCCACCAGTGGCCCATCAGAGAGGAGCGCTGCCGGGGAGCTTTCAGAGACTTACAGCTGCCGGACGAGCCATCACCTCCAGCCTCAAGTCAATCCGCCGTGGCAACCCTATCTCCCCCGAACCCACACCCAGGATGGTGTAGACAGTGGCGGGGAGACGCTACTCCAGGGCCCAGCTGCTCAGCCCCGGAGCTACGCAGGTGACTGCTACTCCTCTCCTCACCTCCACAGTCTGTACAGGCAAACTGAGAACTGCCTGAGCCAGGAGAGGATGGCCGGCTTCCCCAACGGAGAGCGGAGAGAGCACTACACCAGGGACCGTGAAGGCAGCCAGGGCTTTGTCTGTGGCGGCCTGGAGCAAGAGGGCTTGGCCTACAGATCTCACTACAGTGACAGGACTCAAACACACGGAGAGAGGAGAGAGGCAGAAGATGAGCCCAGAGACTTCACAATCTCTAAACCTCTCTCTCAGAGGGTGTCCTCCTTCTCCAAGCCCTCCTTCTGCAGTCTCCCATATTCCATCATGCACCAGGGTTTGGATTCCCACCCTAAGGCATGCCGAGTTCCTCCTATGACCATTTCGTCCCCCAAACAGAGCCCAGCAGAGTCATTGCAACCATTTCCCAGCCCAAAAGCCTCAAGTGATTCGTCTCTCACCAGCCCCATTCGACCCACTAAGCGGAGCCTAGTGGAACCTGAGAGTGAGGAAGTCCCAGAAAGGAAAGTCCGTGTGGTGACGCCAATACACCCTGCCGGCGCAATCCGACGCAGCGACCCAGAAGAGCTAAAACCAGCTGAGCCGGCCCACGCCATTCACCTCAACAACCATCTCCCTGAGGGCCACCCAACAACTACCTACCCCCCACACCACGCCTCACCCTTCTACCCTGGCATGTACGCGCCCGGCAGCCTGGTCTCACCAGGAGCCCAGGACGGGCTCCAGCAGCACCCAGGTCTGCAGTACCTGAAGAGCCAGTCAGCAGTGTCTCCTCTCATGCCCCCGTTAGCCTTCCACTCCATGATGCTCCACAGGCAGCTGCTGGCCTCCAGCCCTAGCCCGCACCACTTCTACAGGCACCCGGGTGGGGCAGCACTGTACGGGGACCTGCTGCACCACCTGTACCCTCTCTCCACCCTCCCACCTCAGCTGTCCTCGGTACACCCCAGCACCAGACTGTGAGGGAGAGAGATGATTTATTTCTCCCTCTCCTTCTTCATCCTCAGAAACGTTTTCAGCTTCTCTTTGTCTTTCTGTCTCTCTTGCTCGGGGATTGTGGCTCAGTCGAAAATAAACACTGATTATAAAACTTTGGCTGATTACAGACTGATAAACTCATCGGTCAGGCAGAGTGAAAATTCCATTTTCTTTTTTTATTTGTGTATGCATTTGTTTATATACTTTGCACTGTTCTTTATTTTTATCACCACTTACTGTATCCTTTTTTTGTTGTTGTTGTTGTATCCTTATTTGCACAATGCTATGTATGTGTATGTGCTCACAAATCAGTTTGCCGCTCTCAGTCACCATGAGTCAGGTTGTTGCTCTGGATGTGTGAAAAGTGGAGGGCAACAGAGAAAAGCCATTTGTTTACTGCGTCTGAGGGCTAAACTTTTTTGCTTAAAAACACTACAAGTAACATGACAACGTAAATGAAATTCTTTATATAACTAGAGGTGCATTCACCATCGCAAACAATGTTGTTCAGCAGCTGTTTAGTGCATTATTACACTTTAGGCAGCCAGTGGTGTTGCATCTGTTTACATGTCTCCACGCTGAAAACTGTTGCCTGTTTGTGCCACAGTAAATCCACCTGGACTCCTTGGAATAGACATTAACACTCACCGCGGTGCTGCATAACATGAAATAGTTTCATCTAACATTCAGAGGTGCTGTGTATAACAGATGTACTGTAGACTCACCTTTTGCTCAGTTCAGGTTTGTATTCGTTAAATTGTATTTCAGTTCAGATCATACAACACAAGCAGTTTTTCACGTTCAATCTGTTGACAAATTATGAATGTTTTTTTTTGTTAGAGTAAATGAAAAGCCGTTTTAATTTTTACTTTAGAAATTGAAAGTAATTTGACCCCCAAAACCCTTTGTGATGAGTAGACTGTAGCAGCTTGTTTTTGTCTGTAGGACCAGCGTAATGAAGCGGCCGTCTGCTGTGGAATGCTCACCACAAGAAATCAGCATTTCATCTTTTTGTTCTTGACTTGAAAAGGTCTTTTTCTGGTGAACAGACTCTTTTATTCAACACGCTGAAAAGACTCACTGTATGATTTGATAGGAATGTTGTCACTTAGGATATTATTGCTTTGCAAATATCTGTGCCTTTCGCAGTCTTGGATTAGAGTTAGCACTACAGTTGTTAAGGTTTATCTTCTGTAGCAGGGTAGGAATATCAATATTACTGTCACTCTTGTCTGAAATGCAGCACACAGACACTCATACAAAAACTATATGGCACACTTGGCTATCAGACACCAGACTTGATAGGTAAGGCACAAAATTTAAAGTTTTTAAAATTTAAACAGTTATGCTTTAACCTGATGCTTAGTATTTATGCTTAAATAAATCTATTTACTTAGCTTAACTGTGTCAGACAGTCGATTATAGAAAAACCTAAAAAGATTTACTGATAGTTGATATTGACACAGGTCTGGTGTCTGTCATCCGCAGGGCATGTGTGCTCTATGTTTTCAAGCAGTGATGAGAAGGTACCAGACTCCATAAAGTATGCCTGCCATGCTCCATAGCCTGAGGTGGAAAGACAACACCTGCTCTGGCTTTTACAACCACTATAATTGCAATCCAGGATAGTCGAAATACACAGTTAACATGTCTGGTGTTTCAAAAGAAGAAAAAAAATGCTGTAAACGTCTATGTGTAAAGTTTTACTGAATACTTAGATAAAGACATTCATATCTGATTAAGTACTGTACATTGCTGTGTGTAGGTAAAACTGGCATTAGTGCTGGCTCCTGTACAGAACATTCATACGGGATCAATTCATGACAACCCCTCTCTCTTGTCTTTTCTGTGTAAATAGCACTGTAGATAGTACCGCGTGGTTGTTATCATATCAACTGTTATAATCTGTAAATAGTATAAAAAACAGTATAAAAGTCGGTTACACAATCTAGCTGTGTCCTTGTTTGCCCAGTTTCAAGGTCACAGTGATCATGTTAGATTCAAACAAACACTACGATTTAAGAATTAGGATACTTTTTTATTTGTTGTCGTTTCACTTTTTTTCCCCACGTTGTTTCCATTAATGTGCATCCTGAAAGTGTTTTTGATACAGTAGCCATCTGTTTACCAATCACCCAGCTGGCAAACAAGACAAAAAAATAAAGACATTTTGTATGATATGACCTCCTGTATATTTAATTAAAATATTTTACTATCTATACACGTTTCCTCAGTTGTGTTATTTAACTGAACTGCAGACAAATAGCGAGGGCTAAATAAACTGATATTTAACAGCAGTGTACTAATGTCAATGCAATGTTCTTTTTTTTCCTGAGTGAATGCAGTGTGAATGGGGTTTTATTATTGTAATACCATTATCTGGCTATGAGATTCCATCCGCCTTAATCTTCACAACAGGCTACTTCTGGGCTCAAAGCCAGAGAAGCCTCTCCAGTATTTGCTGCAGTAGAGAAATGTGCCCGTGCATGTACTGTATCTCTATGGGATGTGTGTTGGGCTGCAATAAAAGCTATGCTTTGACTTTTATTGCCACCCCCTGGTAAACCTTTACCATGAAAAATATTCAGCGATACTTCCAAGCTCAGCAAAAATAAAGCAGCCTCACCAGGGTAGAATCTAGGCCGTTTTATTTCAGATCAGCAATAATAAAAAATACAGTTAGCTTCCAAGACAACAGTGAACAGAGGGTGAGGAGAAAATTGCACTTTTTGAGAAACAAAAATAACTACAATATTTTTTACATTGCACTATACACAAATTATTCTGCACTAGGACTAAGTTTAATGTATTCCTACTTACTAGTACATAAACAGTGCCACTTAAAGTCTAAATAATTAATACGCTAAAACTAACATTGAGACGACATGGCAGTATTACACTATAATAAGGAATTACAGAACATTTTAATCAAAAACAATACAAAAAACTACAAATCATTGCTGTTACTGTTATTGCTGTCATGTGTAATTAACAAATGAAAAAACAAATATAAAAGACATGTTTTTAACAGTAAATTAATCTAAATGTGGTCCATTAGTTTCGCTCTGAATAGAGTGAAAGTAAATGTTCTATTAGCATCTGTAAAACTAATGCTATGAGGTTTGACCCTTGAACCTTCCCTTGTTTTTCCAGGTATATACAGTACAACATCAAAGTGACTAATGTAGTGGCAATACACACAGAGCATAGAAAGCATTTTGAGCACACTGCTAATATTGAGCAGCATCCCCTTTTGTACAATTCTTAGTTCTTTCAAGGCTTAAACTAAATCCTCCTGTAATCCGCCTCCCCCAAATCTACATCTCCCGCTCTTGATTAAACAGAATTTAGTGGGTGAGATAAGAAAAATGGGATTGTAGCTTTCACCATACTGCTTCTTCTGGCCAGGCAATTTCAGAGAAAGTAGCTAAACCTAATGTTTTGTACACTCTATGTAATTATGAAGACCATTCTTCAACGCGTGATTGTTAAGTGGTTGAAATATTTAATGGCTGGCAGTATTGGATATGTTCAAAACACAAACACAAGGGCATTCATTATTTTAGCCACTCAAAAGACTCATTCATTCAATTATGTTCATAGCCTTTATGGGCTGCAGTGTTAAATTATGTTGGATATACTGTGTAGCCACTGAAAACCAAGGTCACTCCATTATTAAGACCTCTGGGAAATGGAGAAGTCACATTAGTGCTTGCAATTGCTCCTAAAATCTGTTCCCTTAAAATCAGCTATAGTGGTCATAAAGTTGTCACAGTAAGTGGAATAAGTCAATAGTTCCAAAAGGAATGACTCGTCCACAGTCGGCCAATGGATCAATTCCAATTTGAGTGCTTTTGCAAAGGCTCTTTCTTCAGTCCATGTTCCAGTGGCAGAGCTGAGAAATAAGCTTTTCCATTTTAGTGGGATTGATGATGGCGGTGCTCAAGCCAACACACAGCTTTCAGTTTAATCTATGGGTTAGCTGCACATGAAAAAGTTTATAAATGGAGAGTGGAGCTGGAGATGTATCGATACAATATTGATACTCTGATATGAGGTGTCAACTGGGATTTGGGTTGTCGTCATGATGGACATTGTGAGGATCTTTTCTTAAGAGACCATGTCACCCATACCACCTTTAGGTTAAAAGAAAATAGTTAGACATTTTGGGAAATACGATGAGCTTTATTATCAGCTTAATATTAAGCCAGAGCTGGTAGACGGTTAGCTTAGCTTAGCATAAAGACTGAAAGCAGGGGGAAACAGCTAGCCTGGCTCTGTTCAAAAGTAACAAACTCTGCCTACCAGGACCTCTAAAGCTCACTAATTAACACATTCGATCTTGTTTATTTAATCTGTACAAAAAAATGAACCATAAAAATCAACTACTTGTGGTTTTACAGTGTTTATGTGCACCAGAAGACTCTAACCCTCAAAAGCACTCCAGTAAGTCACTGCTCCCAACCAAGAAATAGTCTTTAACCACAATGTGCCATTTTTACACTTTTTTGGAATAAAAAAAAAAGATGTGTGGTAATTAGTGAGCTTTAGAGGTGCTGGTAGGCAGATTTTGTTACCTTTGGACAATCTTTATGCTAATCTAAGCTAACCGTCTCCTGGCTCCAGCTTCATATTTAGTGTACAGATATGAGTGGTATTGAGCTTTTCATTCTCTCAGCAGGAAGGCATACAAGCCCATTTCCCAAAATGTTGAACTATTCCTTTAAATGTTGAAGGACCACACCAACGGTCATTCCCAAAATATCATCACATTATTGCTATTGAGGTACAGTCAAATATATTGTGATATCTGATTTTGTCAACGTTACCCAGCTCAGTTAAAAAGTTCTAACTGCTGTTATAGTTATTTGTATTAGTGGTAAGGTTTGGTTAGTTGGTTAAATCTAGATATCAAGGTCACAAGGCTTTAAGGTTCATCCTCTCTCTAAAAGACTTCCTCAGTTTGCTCCTCGGTGCAGGAACAGGACCAGGACCGTGACTTGGTCTGAGGAAGCCATGTTCACCTGTGGCATCAGTGTTCTGGGTGTGGTGGCTCTGGTACTCCAGCTGCTGGAGGTGGGGCTGAGGCTGACTTTGTACATCGAGGACGCCCAGTGGAGCATTTTTCCGGCTGAGGGCTCCGGCTCCTCCACCGTTGTTCCGCTGGAGCTGCTGGATGATGGCAGAGAATTTGGCATCCAGTGATGGTCTGCCAGTTTTGGACCTTGTGGCCGGGCATGAAGTGCAAGTGCTGGAGTTCTCCTTCTCCTGGTATGGGGGAGGGGGAGGAGGAGGATGATGAAGGGAAGCAGGGAGGGGAGGTCTGGCAGGGCGAGTGGGAGGAGCATAAGGCTCTCTGTCAGAGGGAGGGGGTGGGGCACGGCGCTTCTTGTTGCCGATGGATGTAGAGCTGGTGTTGGGGTTGGGGCTTGAACAAGGGGTGGAGGTTTTGCTCTGGGACAGAATACTCTTCTGCACTACCACTGAATGGGACCCATCAAACAGGGTGGACCAATTGGCTGCTTCCTTCTCCTCTTCATGACCAATAAGATAACGGCCATCTGTCTCCTCTATTTTGTTGTGGATGATGTCTGTGATGCTCTCAAACTTGCTAGGCGAATTTATACCTGCATGTCAAACAAACATAGAAATAACGTCAAACAGATTAGGCAAATGTTAATGTTTTTTTCCCATGTTTGATGCATTATTGAAATGCAGAGAAAATATAATAACATTTCACAAAGAACACATAAGCACACATTCCAATATTCTTATTAAATCACCACTGAAATCAAAACCATTATGCGTGGCGAATAGAATATATTTATTTCACTGAGGTGTCCCACTTGCATCATATCTTCTATAAATAGATACATGCAAATACAAATCCTGTAAAATAGTCGACATCAAACAGCGAAATTATTAACCTCCGTCTAACTCACTTCAGCCACTCGTTA
The DNA here is from genome assembly GCA_008360985.2 of Macquaria ambigua. Lineage (NCBI taxonomy): Eukaryota > Metazoa > Chordata > Actinopteri > Centrarchiformes > Percichthyidae > Macquaria > Macquaria ambigua. The sequence goes on from VMKM01000490.1 coordinate 194,610, forward strand.
CAATCACTCTACTCACTGAGGTCATTGTAAACAGAATCAGCCTGCTTGGTGAGGAAGAGTGATGGTTTCCGTGGTGACGCGACCTCGATCTTCATTAGCTGGTTGCAGCAGTGCAGCCACTGGCCTGGTTGTAAACAAGGAGAGGCATGAGAGACACAGATAAAAGGTCACACTATCTGTTCTTTCAAAGAGGAGTTTAGCTAAATATATGTGCAGCCACTTTTCTTTCCCAAACAGACGGATGTACACACGCTCCATCTTCTCTTTATCTATCCTCAAACACACACAAGACCTGAAACAAACAAACATGTTCCTGCTCTGTACACACATGTACTGTATGTAACCTATAGTTTATATATACATACACACCCTTCTGCTGTATGTTTACACAGAAACACACTCACTCTGATCATAGAGGTGCTGGTGGAGGGCATCAAGCCAGTCCTCCAGCTCCTCCCTGGTTTCAGTGGTGAAGACGATGGTCTGAGATCCCTCTGGTGAAGGGTTTATGACGGACAGAGTCTTGGACTTGTGGCCTGCTGACTCCTTCTCCATCACACGGATCCGGGTGTCCTGCAGAAACAACACAAATTACTTATCATAAACTGAAAATGAGTTCCACGGTAAACAAATTAGAGCGCTATGTGAGATATTGCACTAAAAAGTACATCGCTGATGATGCAGAAAGAAATTAATTCAGCAGCAAAATGCCAAAGATGCCAGCAGGATCTCAGTGAATAATGTGGCATTTTGTATTTTGGTTATTCTGCAAATGTTAGAGAAAACTCTGAACTGAGATTTAAATAAATAATAATGAATATGATGTTTATATTTAATTCAAAATTCCACTAACCAGACAGCACAATTAAAACAGAGATAATAAAGTAGTGATAGTAATAACAACTATAGCTATTTCTGGTGTCATTAACTTTTTTACTTTTCCGTCTTTACATTTATTTATCTAATAAATACATAAATGTACACAGAAAATACAGAAACATCAGAGTAACTTCTTCCAGTACTGTGTGTTTTATTATGTTGCCACTGTAGGAAAGTGCAAGTAATTTTTAACCAACAAGCTCAACAGAACAACTGAGCATGAAATGCAAATGAAAGTGTGGATTGTGAAAGTTTGGATTCTGTCTTACCTTGTTGATGGGCACATTGAGAGTGGGCTGCACTTTAGCATCAATCTCTTCCGGGGTGAAGTAGCAGGACAAAAAGCCAGCACTCAGCACACAGTACAGACTGCAGCAGCGGTACATCCCCTCCACACTTTGCTGGATATAATCAGAACAAATAACAAAGGAACTGAAGCATTTAACCCAGGAACCAGCTATGCAGCTAATGCTAATGATAACAGCAGTCAACGTACCTTCTGGTTCAGGTAGCCAGTCATCATGCTCTGTGTCATACAGACAGGCTGGGCCACCAACCGGCAGCAGAGGTTGCCATAAAGCGGAAGCCAAGATGACCACTCAGCTGTGGGGATGAAGAGCAGCAGCGGTAATAAAACACAATAAAAAATAGAGATCTACATGCGTTAATGTTAATCTTAATAAACTACTATGCTTTATGTAAAGATAAAGGTGCTCATTAAGAATCGTTCCAATCTTGAGTGAAAAGGTAAAGCCACGATTAAACAACTTTTTCAGTTATAAAAGGTGTAGTGTAACACATCAAACACACATGAGAGAGCTGATCTATGTTCCTGTCCCATAGCTTCTTGTAATATGAGTATTTAACAATAACAGTAATTTAAAAACTCATAATGTGCACTGTGGACCTGAACACTAATGTACCATGGTGCAATTTCATACCAAAAGTTTACCCCTGAAATTAGAGCTGAATAACAAAAACCTGCAAAGGAAGAAAAGTAATCCAAGCAGTACTTCAATCATAGGTTATTTTGTTTAATTTTTTGTAAAAATATTGTATCATTACCACAGCACTGAATCAAATCAGGAGCTAAAAAGCGTAATCCTTTTTATATCCCCAGATATTAAATTTCTGTGCCTTTGCTCTTACCGCCTTGGAGGACAATGAGGGAGTGAGACTGAAAGCTGCCTTCAGCCTCGGGCAGACACAGTGTAGTGTAGGCCAGCAGGCTGTACTTGGCTCCACTGGTACAGGTAGACACACACATACAAACACACAGAGTTTAGCATTCTTTCAAGTATATTGCATTGGCATATTTTCATATCTTGGCTTCCCAGACTTAACCATAAAAGATTCATGATCAACTCTAACCCCAAAAAATAAATAATAATAAAGATAGATATAATAATATATATAAAGATCAATATACAAAGACTCTAACCCTTTAACCCCAACATGTGCACATACGCTACAGTATTTTGCTTTTTGTAAATTATGTCTGTGTTCAAAAGGCCTAATGATTCCAATGTTTCTCCTTCCCACTGAACAGGTGGTATGTATCACTTACAGATGTTCAGTTGAGTTTCATTTGATGCTCTAAATGCTGTTAAGTACGCTTTCCTCTCAGACACAAATAAAATACAGGCAGGAACATTAAAAGTGTACACTTTTTGTTTTTTTATAACAATACTTACTGGCACAAAAAATCTTTGAATGTCCGAAGGCTAAACATATCAGTATTCATAACCACAAATATTGGTTTAACCCTTATTTCAATACTCACTCAGCATGATTTGTTTACAAATCCGTTGTGTGAGCCTGCAGCTACACCCTTTGTTTAGGTAACAAGCCATAATCAAGTTAGTTCCTAACTGCAAAAATCTTAAATAGAGAGCCAAGAGTCTGTAAAGGGTTTTATGGGATTACACAATACTTACCAGGGGATGGGGTTGTACTGCAGGAAGGTGTCAGGGTCTGGTGTGTCCAGCAGAGGGCAGAGCTTCTTCCCAGCAGTCTTTCCAAAGGAGTTGCGGAGCTTCTTGGCCAGTTTCTTTGGTGTGTTTACCAACGTGAGCTCTTCCTCCAGGGCACAGCTCCACAGCTCCACCTTCAGCTCAAACTGAGGAACTGCTTCTTTACTATGAGGGAGGACAGAGAAATTTCAATTAAATGGCAGATCAAGATTAAAAAACAACTAGAAACAAAACACTTAAGATACATAAATAATACATTTTATTGCACAGCAATTGTGACCAGTAACATCCCTAACAATAGATGTGTCTGTGTTTGTAGAAGAAAATTCAAATACATATTCTGCTATTATATTACTAAATAAAGAGTAAATTTCCAGCAACATATTCTTAATGTAACTCTTTTTTCACCACTGTACAGCAGCAATAAATACTTACAAGATGGTCACTCCTTCAAAGCAGATGTCAGTGACTGATCTGTCCACCACCACCATCTGTGTGTCAAACACCTCTGAGTCAATCTGCATCAGACAGAACACCGCCACCCGACGAGAGCCTAATAAACACAAGGGATGTACAGTATGTGTTAGTACAGCGAGTATCCACAAAATAACACGAGGCAAAGCTAATCAGAAGGCATGAATGTTAGCAAAACAAGAACAAACTTACTCCCTCTGTTGTTGAAGTGGTCTGAATCCCTCCACATCAAAGGAAAGCGCAGATCTACATCAGCAGAGAGAAGAAAAGTTAATAAACAAACACTCTTAAGAGTTCATTACTAAAATGCTATATATATATATATATATTTTTTTTTTTTTTTTTAGAGTGGGTGTCTGAATCATTCTGGACAAAGTGGGAGCAATCTTACCAGACATTGCAATTGTCCCACTACAGGGCACAGGATCATCTGAAACTGGATCTGAAAGTCTGAAATAAAATTTAGAATTTAATGTTACAATAGATCACAAACTGTGTATCAGGACATGGACTTCACTCCAACAAAACATCACTTCAAATTCAACACCCTCTCTCCAAAACCCACTCAGTCCTGTTTTAAGTCTTCATTTTTATTTTTTCACTTTTTCCCCCAGACTTAATTTCTTCATTGGAGTCGAGATTTATAATATATTACAATTTGATCTACAACTATATATTTTGATAATGTGTGCTGAAACTGAATGCCAGGGAATGCAACTGTGCAACTTAAAAATGTATACAAGATATCTTCCACACCTGAAGCACCCAATTCCTCACCTCCTGGCTGCTCCCATCATGTCCTGCTCCCATTTCTTCTTCTGCAGCTGTGCGAGATAAGCCTTGATCCTGGCGTTACAGGTCAGCAGGTTCTTGGAGGCATTAAGAACCTGTTCTCTCTTACTGCAGGCGAGCAGCAGCTTGTAGGCACCCTCCCGCATTCGCATCTCAAAGTCAAGCTTTTCTTGTATGTTTGTGTTCTTCTTGGACAGAACATACAAGGAGACAGTTCAAAATGACCAAATGAATCCACGTCAAAACACAAACAAGCAGCTTGCAATGATGTTTTGAATTGTATTAGTCCAAACAATATGATATAATGAGAGCAGAGACATGATGCGTGCAAATGTGTTGATTTTGCTAAAGTGGAGTTAGAGCGAAGTTGCCCTTGAATGTTGTTTTTGGCAAGAACAAAAATCCCAGCACTTTGGTGTCAAGTCAACAAGTAATGCACATAAATTTCATACACTCAAACAAGAACACTTTTAAGACGACCTCCAACATCTTCCAGCTTCTACAGTGCACTTAACCTTGTGTGCCTCTGAATCTGAGTTGTTTTTTGGCAAAGACAGAATATTTGATTTGCAGCACAAAACAAAAAGGCACAAACCAAAAAGACACAGTCTTTTTAGCACAAACAGACCTAAAGCTTTCAGAGTTCCTTGCGAATGACAGTTATAAGACAACCGAATATTACAAGGCTCTCAGGAAATGTGATCTTCTAGCGCCACTGGTAGCTACCACTACAATTAATCTGACAATGATACACTGATGTTTAAACATGTCAGACTTGTGGCAGTGAAGCCAACTTCTTTTAATCACTCAAGAGCAACTTTTTGTGGCAGAGTGTGAGATGAAATGATGCGAACTAATGACCAACATATTGTATAAGTTAGATGGGAGGACAAGAACAGTGAGTACATGACTTTATCATATGTAATTTGAATGGCAAAGACGCAGTATGGAAATGCATGGATGATATGCTGCAAAGAACAAATGAACGGTGGCAGGAAAAATGTATCAGGGCAGTTCTAGCTAAATGGAGCATGATGATGTCTGATATAATCTGGTCTGAAAACATCTTATACTAAATTCAAAATACCTTTTCAATTTGCTATGGAAATTTGGTCTTGGTGGGTTAGAAATTGCAAAGTAAAGTTCAGAGGTACATGCACAGTTGTTTTAGGGATAGAAACATCATCATTCTTCATATTACAAACTAAAATATGCACCTGTAGCTTCTTAGAAATCTGTCGTATGTACAACAAATTCATGTCCTCTACTATCTGCAGAGTGTCATTCAGAAGACTTGGGCATCGTTTCATGCTTTTGGTCTGAAATGACATTAGTTTGAGCGGTGTTAGAGCAATGAGGAGAGCGTTATTTCTGCACATGCTTAGCAACATTCAACAATGCACAGAGTACGCGGCTCTGGTTTCAGGGAACTGAATAGGGCCAACTCCCGTATTGGATAACGTTAACTGGCTAAACTAGCTTTGTGATAGGGAAGTGAAAGCCAATGTGTGTTGGTGTGTGTGAATGTTTGAGACAGACGTTAGAAAATTCAAGTCATTATTTACAAGTTGTTTGAGCACAGCCTACCGAATGAGCAACGTTATACTCGCTTGTTTAGGTTAGTATCGTTGCACTTTGGACCCCCTCCAGTGTCAACTGAACTGTCATTATGACCACTCTGTATCTCCTAACCTTACCTCTGTTTGCAGGAATAAGGCACTCTGTCTTATTTTCTTTCGTTTAATCTCCATAGCCACAGCGGAACCGGCCGATAATAACGACCTGGAGCTCCCGTTTCGCTTGGAAGTTTGAACATCCCGCGGGTCGTCCATGTTGTCCATCCATTCGCTAGCAACAGCACATTCCTGCTCCAACTTCCAACGCCCCTCCAACGGACAGGGCGGTTCGATTTGTGTCACGCCATCTGCCGCAATAACGACAGTCGAGTATCTACACAAGTAATTACATTAAAAAGATCAGTACATCTTTTATACAAATTATTATACGCTTTAGGAAAGTAAAAAATATGATACAAATTAAGAAGCAGGTTACATGTTACCCATGATGTAAAATATTGATTCTTAAAACTTCCAATAAGGACACAACCAACTTTAAAAAAGACTTAAAAAAGAATACCGAATTAAAAGCCAGTCGTGGTGAAGTAGCCTACTATAGTTAAATCACAAAATGTTCAAAAAAATTTCACGAGGTCAGGTGTACAATTCGAAAATAAATATCAAACAAACGCTCCGCCTTGCTAGCCGGTACATCCAACGTTTTAAACCGAGTACTTCACGCCGACAGGGAGGGAGCGTCATTACGTCATTATGCCAGACAAACAACAGGGGTGCACCGTTTTCGATTTGAATTTTTTTTAGATGGTAAAAGATCTCTTATGTTTTAGGCTATTATTTACTTTATGGAAATATACATTTAAAAAATACCAAATACCAGGCCTACAAACTTACAATTAGTCGTTGGCAGCATATAAGACGTTTAATTCTCATTTTTGTAGCATGGTACGGATTTCTGTAGATGCAAACAAAACATTTCAGTAACCTCCAAATGCACTAATTATGCCTTCTCTTTTCAGATGTGTGTAGGTTTTAATAAGCTTTTAATTACTACGAGAGTATATTGTCATTAAGCTGTTTAAAATCTCTAAAATAGAATATCAAATGATGCACGTTTGATCCAGCAAAATTAGCCTAGTAACTTTATGCTGTTCTGTTCTTGTATTGCAACATCCTCATTTAATTGGGCCATTCTTTAGTTGTTTGGTTCCCGGGAATCCTCATTCATTTGAGCTGCGCATCATGCAGCAGCCACTGCCTTCATTTTCAGCGTAGAGCTGCGCAGCCCAGCTGATGGTACGGTAACAAAAGACCCTGAAACGTGACCAGGGAGTCCAGGAAACCCGCCCACCCGGTTCTGGCTGGCATGGGCTTCTGGTCGAGTTGGAAGCATCCATGGCTGGAAGTGTAGACGCAGGCGCTGCTGAGGATGAACTGTGTCAAGCTAGAGACAAAACCCAAAACTCCGGAAATTACGATACCTGCTTTTAAAATTAAAAGGTAGATTTTTGAAAATTAAAACGAGATGAGATGCATGTCTAATCCTCTGATCCTGTCTGTGCACAGTGATGTCAGCTACTTTGCCATCTGTAGGGCATTTTCGTTGCAACTCCCATAAGCTGTATGTTTTTGTGGGTCATAATTCATCCTGTACAATTTATCATAACATTAGGAAGTACCATTGCAGCTGCGTGTATATGACAAGTGCTCATGGCATACAAACATGGTCCACATAACAAAGCCTAAAATGTATCTACTGTTATTTAGATACAATAATTAAGACATACGTCTTCATTATGATCACATTTTGAGAAGAAGTGACGATTAATATAAGCCTAACTGTCTTATTATTTTCATCTTCCTTACGAACATCAGGTTAAAGCTTTGTAACTATTTTTAAATTAATTGTTTCATTACTTATATGGTGTATTGTAATCTATATTATCTTTTTAGTCGTGTAAGGACTAGGGGTGCAAAAGCTCCTCAGCTGAGCCCTGTACATTTATGTTTTTATAATTTTATAGTTAAGTTGATTAATATCAGCTCTCCTCTATAAATATGACTATACAAGAAACTAAATACAGTAGATAATAAATAAGTAGTGGTTATGTTTAATAATAAAACAAATAAAGAAACACCACCATCAAAATCATATTGTTTAGTCCTGACTTTCACATCACTGTTTTCATCTCTGCCCACAGATTTAAGGAAGTTGAACTACATTTTCCCTAAATCTGTGGTCTCATGATTAATTGTGCATATGGTTGCCTAGTTACGCACTGTCACCTCAAGGTCTAAGGACATATTACTCACTCAAATCTCTCCGTGTTCGCTCTGATTTTATTCTGAAAGTTGTGACCGGAAGTCGTGATTTACATGTCCGCCGCTTTGACGCTTCTTTCAGGATGTTGGTCCGCTCGCCGCTAGTGTGCAGGGAGCAGCTTATTGCTGAGCAACGGAGCGAGAGAAGGCCGACGCGCAGAGCCAGACTGAACTGCAGCAACGGCAGGGCTGGGCTCCACACACAAACACACACACACACACCTTCAACAGCAACACACACCAGAAAGGAAAAGGGTAAGTGAGGAGTAGATTTCACTTTTATTTAGCGAACAGTAGAATAGACAGCGTACCTAACAGTGGGGTTTTTAGCTAGGTGGTCGACCGTTAGACTCACGTGAAGTTTGCGGCAGAGAAAAAAATGGAAAGAGTCGCTTTTCTGCTGCCCATCTATTGATGCCAATGTGGGATTTTAATGTTGATACAAAATTCTCCGAGGTGACACGGTAGACTTTGGAGCTTCTCACGTTAAAACCATAAAACATGGGTTCAAATTGATGTATAATATTTAATAAACAAGCACAGTAAATACCATGTTGTGCTTATAACGGCTAAGCAAACCGGTCTGACTCTGTGTTGGCTAACTGGATGGCTACTGTTGTCGGCAGCAGCCGCAGCAGCATGACCAGCCTGCCCTGCTCCGCCTTTGTAAAGCGACACTGCCTCGCCACTTTGCTGCCTCTGTAAAAACACCGGCCACATACATTTGCCCTCTATGCTGCTTTTATTTGTTATTGGCCTGTTTTTTCTGTTAGTTTCATCCTTCTGTAACCGCACGGAGGCTATCGAGAATGGATGCACATCAATGAAGGTCGGTCACAATGGACGCTTTGTGTTTATCTCATTGGAAACATACTACCCTCGGGGTCCTCGTTGAGTCTATTTTTATTGTCTGAAGGGTAAATTATATAGAGTAGGTATTTCACTGTGTAATGTAGCTGCAGAGTGTTTCCCGATGTCGGACCCCCTCCTCTTCTTCTGAGTGGAGGCTTTGTTTTCGTGGGGCAGTTGTAGCTGGCCTACATGCATCCGCTCTCTTTGTGTTGAGTTTGATTTTTGCTGTCATCATCACATAAGATGTAAAACTCTGAGAAATGGATAAAGATTTGCTATTACTGCATTACACTATCTTTAATACTGATATGTCTCACCATACATTGACAAAGATCTTTAGGATATTATTATTTGCATGCCTCTTACAAACAAATCTATGCAAAATGTCAAATTGTGTAGTTATTGTCTAATTATCAGGTAGCAGACTGTTTTGAATGAATGATGAATTTAGTTCAAATGCTAGAATCGGATGCATGGCAAATACCAAAGTTCCACAACTGTTCAAAACATTTGAAACAGAGGCTTCTATTCAGCAGCAGCAGCAGCCTGATTGTAATTATTCATCTTCCTCATTTACCTTTATTGCATCTAATGGCATTAAAGGTACCAATGACGACTGCTTGCATTCCAGGTCTGGGTTTATAACACAATTGGACTGATGTGTTCTTGGAAAGCTGAAGAGCTACAGACTGCACATCAGTGAGTCTTGTTAGTCTCCTCCTCTTCCCTCATCTGTAATAATTCAAATGTTTTGGGTTTGAGCCATAGAATGTGCAGATAATATCATCCAGTCCGGCTTTGCTCCTTTCCTTTCCTTTCTCTCTTTCACTCTGCCTTTTTGCCGCCTCCATCCTCTCCTCTCTGGTTGGCTCTACAGGCGGTTGCATTTTTAAAAACTGTGTCAGTGTCACAGGACGGTTGCTGCACGCTCGGAGAGGAAGAAGCAGCAATGTCCTAGCTAGACTACAGCCCAGCCTTCCTCCATATACGTGTCCATTTACACAGTTACAGTGCAGATGATAACACAGGCAACCATGTGAATTAATAGAAATAGTGCATTCTATTTTTATATTTGTTGAAGTTTTCTTGTGTTGTTCTGTTTTCCTCTAAAAAGCTGGAAACCTCAACATTTTCCTAAAGTCACTAAGCTGTCAATGCTGATTGGTCATTTTGGTAACACTTGATGTGCACTGTCATACGTTGACTATTAACATTGAACAGGCAAAATAAGGTGAAATCCTGCTTTTTCATCCTCTGAAACTCGCTATCTCATCTGTCCTGAATTACTTAAAAGCTATCTCAGGCTCAGTATCATAATTCTTATGACGACCTGGTGGCCAGTGAGCAATGTGTACATGTTGTTTCCTTCAATAATATGAACCTATTTTCTGTTCTAGTCTATAGTTGGGATTGAGAACTTTGTTGTCCGGCCTGCCCATGGCCATTGTGTATAGTAGGAAGTTTAGGAAGTGAGTTCATTTGACTTCAGTGGTCAGGGAGTGTTATTTGTGACTGAAAACAACCTAGCCTGGAACTGAATCTTTGAATCTGTTCCATTCTATTCAAGATGTTTTTAAAGTGATTTTGTACCAAGGTGCCTGTGGCTAAAAATAGCTGTGAATCTCACTTCTGTAATCTGCCAGAGTAGAAAGTTAAAAGGGTTATGAGAATCAGATAGCTTTGCCTGGTGAAGCTCCGGCTTGTGTGCAGAGTCATAGAGAGAAACAAGGGAGGTGAACAGAAAAGTCTGTGGTAAGAAATTGGGAGAGACAGCAGAAACAGAGCAGAAAACAAGAAAAAAGCTTGAAGCAGTACATAATCGTCAGCCTCTCCCTTGTTATGGAACATCAAGGGTGTGTCTGGCTTTATTTTTTTACCTTCTCAAAATGATAAATAAAACAGATTGACCTTCACATCTGTTTTGGGGTGTAACATAGTCCCCTCTGAGTTTCCGGTATTTTTTACTCTTTCCACTGCAGATATTGATCTTGTATTTGGTCAGTTTCCATTCCCCTCTCTCCCTCTGCCAGGCTCCCTCTGATTGTCCTGTTATGCTAACGTTGATAGTTTTTTTTCCCTCCTAAGTGCCAGTGTGGATTTCAATGTGAGAGAGTTCACTATTTTTGACTGCTACTGAGGCTATTGCTGTAAATGTTGGTGCCATAATCAACGTGGCAGGGTTGGCAAAATACTAATGTTCCTGTTAAAGGGCCACGGGTCAGTCATTATCTGCTCAGCAGGGGCCATGCAGGGCCATAAGAGCACTCACCAGAGCAAACCTATACTTGACACACTGTGTGCTTTGGCTTCTGTATAATACAGTGATTTATTCATATGACAGTCTTATTCAAGAATTTTGCAGACGGTAAATGTATTAACCCAGTTCAAATACCTTTTTGTTTGCAGGAATAGAGTTTCCCCACCATTAGACTGACATGAAAGTATGTAAATTTAGATAATATCATATGAAATATTATTGAACAGATCTAAGTTGAAGATTTTATAAGAGATTTATAAGAGAACTAAAAGTCTTACAAGAGAAAGAAACATAACTTATGTTTCTAAAAGCGATTTTTTATATAAAATGTTCCCTTAATAATAACTGACTGGATATATTCTCATGTACCATACAAATGTAATGTAATATATTATAAAATAGCTACATTGCCTTTTCTAATGAAGGGCTGCAACTAACATTTATTTTCATTATGGATTAATCTGCAGATTATTTTCATGTCTATAAAATGCCAGAAAATAGTGGAAAATGCCCAAGGTGACATCTTCAAATTGCTTTTTTTGTCCAACTAACAGTCCAAAACCCAAAGATATCCAGTTTACAATGATATAAAGCAGAGAAAAGTAGCAAATCTGGTTTTTGCTTCAAAACTTAGGCTACTTAAATGATTAATTGATTATCAAAATAGTTGTCGACTAATGCATTAATAAACTAATCGTTTTAGCTCTGCTCTAATATAATAGTTATTGCTCTAACATTTTGATGGTTAATTAAAGTTTGCATTTTAGTTTGCTACATATATTCTTCTGCTCCCATGCCCTGCTGAGAAAGCTGCCTGCAGAAATGAATTTCAGTATGTTTTCAGAAAAATGTACTGCACCCGCTTCGGAGAATGAATCACATGCACTGAAGAAGACTGTGCTGCAGGGCATGTGCTTCATTAATTCTCTTGGATTATTAATAATCTATTTTTTATTATCTCTTTATCAGTACGGGAGCTTGTTCAGTGCTGGCTTCCTCCTTCCTCGCTTTCTCAGATAGTGCCGAAGGGCAGGCTATGTTTTTTACTACAGTGCAGTACAGTTCTCAACATCCGTGAAGTGTAGATTTCCATATGTAGGTCTGTAGGTCATGTGGAACACGGGGGTCACCGAGCATGTGGTGGGTTTATGTCTTAAGGCCAGGGGTGTGCTGGGTTGTGTATGGTAATAACAATGAAGCAGGCTGGACGGATACTGGCTAAATCGAAGTGTTTGCTTGTTTGTTCCTCTCGCCAACTGCTCATGTGATGCGCGTGGCCGCTTTTCTGCACCATATGGTCTTTACTGCTGAATAGGACAGTTTTTTTCACCCACATGCAGCATGTACAAGCCACATTAACGCACAGAAAGCCATACATACACATGCACACTCAAGTTTCTGCAGATTTGAGGTGCTATACTGACACCATAATGATTTATTATCTCCCTGCATGGTGCTACATTCCTGTCTTAAGAGATTAATGTTGGTGTATAGTCTTTATCTGGCTGCATAAATGATAAACTATTCAAAATGTATCGTTCAATAGCATTAATTATTTTTTCTTTGTTAAATTTTTTCAATTTGTATTCAAAATTTAAATTAAGTACATTTAATCTTACTCCAGTTGCAGGATCCAGATTTACAAAAGCCCAGTGGGGAAAGCATGACCCACTTTAGCCAAATGTTAAGCTGTCCTTCTTTCTCCTTTGATACATAATGACCATGTTGTTGTTGTTGTTGTTGTTGTATATGTACATGTCATTGAACAGGATGAAAAAATGGCAAATGATTCAGTTGATCACTTTGTATGCATGTATGTTTGTGTTTTACACGTGTGTCAAAATGTTCTTCCATCCTCATTTGGCTCCACCTATCCAAGCAGTGTTTGGAAGCTGGAGGAGCATCCTTGGCTACATTCAGCCTCAGGTCACTTAATGAGCCCTCACAATGACAAACCCACAGTACAGACAGGCGTATCATGGATTTCGGCCTCCAATTGTAGTTGTTTTTAGGTTTTCTCTGACAAACTACTTTGTTGAAATAAGGTTTGAGCGACTTGACAAGGAAAATGTTGAGCCAAGGTTCTTTCTAAGACTAAGACAAAGGAGGTCCCGTAAACAGAATATGGCAAGTGAGTGTTTTGCCTTTTGCCGGCTATTCTTCATTTCTGAGGAGAGGTAAAGTAGGCCAACTTGATTCAAATGTCAAATGGAATCAAACCTTGAAAGACTGATGTCCCTGGAGCATCCATAGTGTGCTCCTCTGTGCACTCTTAATTTTAGACCAAGAACATTTCATATATACTGTATTATTTAACTGGAGTTCAGTGTTTTAGCTTTGACATAGATATGCTCATTCCTCACACATATTACTCATACAGTAAGTTATATCCACGTGTGACATGTATCATTACAGTAGTGTGTCGGAGTATGTTAGTGAAACACAATATAACCTGTGAACTCCATAAAACCATAATGCTGGTGATGATGAAGTAAGATTTTGAAATGGAATAAAAATATAATTTCACTACCCAAAGAGCAACAACTTATAGCCTAGCTCATATAACTGACACACTTTTGATTCAGTGTCTGGTACATCATTATCTGCATCATAGACAAAGCCCAGTCTCTCTTATTGTCTGAAGTTTAGAGAGGAACAATAGATTGTATACTTCCTCTACTGTACACTTTTATGTTTGTGAATCTACAGTAGACTCAGCCATTGGGGACTAGAAAAGCCTTTTGTCTGTCCGTTTGTCTGTCTGTTTGTCCAGAGGTTGCTTGGCTGTCTCGTCTTGAATCTGTTGCCCGGTTTGTTCTTTACACCCCTCAGGGTCCGGAGGCTTCCCTGCTCCCAAAACATCTCTAGGGTTCCAAGACCAATTCAGTTTCCCTTGTCTATAACGTATTGACTTACTGACCTTACATCAGCATTTTCAAGGGAATAGGCTGCTGCCTTTCTATTGGTCTTGTCCTTCAATGTACCTTTCTTTTATCGGTTTTACTTAAACCTCCAAGGTGCTGTCTAGCACTACATACCGTCTTTGCTCTTTTTTTCTCTCCATTGTTGCAAAGCTACATTATTGATTACAATATTAATGCCTGATTTTCAGGCCTTACATGAAGTGTTAATCTTCTTTAAGAGTCATGTTTTTTCATTTTGGCAACATCTTTGGTACTAAGCCGTCTTTGCTGTGGTGTTTTTGCGCTACAGTTCCAAGACATCACTTTGCAATGAGTCAGAGTGCTGTGTATCATGATATTCTCCCCAGAGTTTCTTGTTGGTAGAGTTTAATTTAATACAGTTACTGCTCATTTCTTTGTCTGTTCAGCCAAGGGGGCTAGCACTGCTCAAGCTACTGTAACTCCTGAGTGCTATTTATATCGGAACAATCAGCTTTTGCTGCTGTTGTAAACATTAAATGCATCACCTCCTGCCTGCCAGAGGATTTCTCCTAGGAAAGACAGACATGACGGTTCTGAGCAACAAATGCCTAAAAGCTTTTCAATTGAATCAGTATTTATCAGTGAGTAGCAAAATATGACATGTGACTATATCTTACTTTTGTCATTAGTACTTCTCTTAGAAGCACTACACATAGGGGGTCATGGAACCTAGCTAAACATGGTTTTTGCTTTACTTTTGTAGAGCTAGCGTCATCTAGCTGCTGGTAAGTTTTAATGTAGGAGATTAAGCTACATTTTTACAATGTAGGCAGACAACCACACCCTTACAAGGGCTAAGTTTGGCTCTCATCATAAGACCATGTGGAAATGTGTGTGACGCGAGTATGAGTTGTCTCTCTGTGCCTGTCTGTCTCTTTCTTCCTAGTTCTTTCTCTCCTCCTGTCTTTCTCACTTCGGTTTGCTTAGCATGTGTGTGTTTGTGTAAATCTGCGTATGGAGGCTACACACAGCAGCTGTCAGCATGTGTGTGATGTGGTCTGAGTCAGCTATCAGGCTGGTGATGTGACGGTCTGGGAGGTTAGACAGATAGAGCAGATGAGTAGTGCTGATGGTTACCCAGCTGTTGCATCATCCTGGGATGCACACTGGAGCCAGATGTGGAGAGCAGCAGCCACGTGTTGCAGCAAAGAAACATATTAGGTTATGACAGTAAATTAACTGGCGCTCATTGACATCACTTCCTGTCCCCTTTCAGCCAGTGTCTGTGATTGGCTAGTTTGGATTGGAGTAAAGAGATTTGAATTGTTTAAAAAAGATAGGAGACTGCTTATATAAGGTTTTGCTGGAGAACGGAAACATAGCTGTAAGAGCGATTAGTCACAGCCAATAAATCTGATTATCCGGCACTGCTTTATAATCACCCTGCTTATTTTAAATGTCTGAAGATCTTATTATATGATGAATAATAATAGCAGTGCTCATACTCATTTGCTTCAAATCTGCCCCTTTGTTAGTGTTTAAGACGATTTTCCTAATGACAATGTGATTCAGTTCCTTTGAGCAGTGAATTAGCATTAGCAGCCTCACTGTAGATGACACATTTTTCATCAAAATCAACATCAGATGCACACATACTGTGGACTCAAAGATGAGTGAGCTCCGTCCACCACAGGAAGTGCTGTGCACGCTTCCTGTCTCTTCACTGCCATCTCCTCCATACAAAGAATTCACAGTCATCTTGGAATAATCCTGCCCTTTCACTCCTTAATTCTGAATGTGAGTGTGTGTGTGTGTGTGTGTGTGTGTGAGTGTGTGTGAGTATTTGAGAAATAGTATAAGTGCAGGTCTGGGGGTTGGGGAATTCCTGCCAAAACCATGAGGTCATTATTCCTCCTTGGAGATGAGACAGAACCATGAATTTTAACAGTTTGTTATTGCCAGTATTGTATATTACCAATATTTAGAAACAAACATTTTTGCATCTCTTCCTGCTTTGCATTTCAGATAATAACATGTGGCGTTTATTGCTGTAGGTCTGTCATTGTTAGTTGTAAGAAGTAGCAAACAATGTTTGGTGAATCACAGTAAGACAGAGCAAAATGGCTGGAATGATCGATTCACCCAAATTACAAAAAAAAAGTCAAAAATACTTTCTCATATTTTCCTGAACAGTTTTTATTGGAATTACTTTCGCAAATAGTAATTATTATTTTCATTATTGATTAATCTGCTGATTATTTTCTTCTTTTTTATATATATAAAATGTCAAACAACAGTGAAAAATGCTTATTGGAATTTCCCAGAACCCAAGGTGACATTTTCAAATTGCTTGTTATTTCTGACCAACAGTACAAAACCCAAATCAATTCAATTTACTGTTGCAGCAAAGAAAGCAGGAAATCCTTACATTTGCGAAGCTGGGACCAGAGAATATTTGCCATGTTTGCTTGAAAAATGGGTGAAACAAAATAATAGATTATCAGAATAGTTGCTGATTAATTTTCTGTTGATTAATCGGCTAATTGTTTTAGTTCTAGTTGTTTGACAGTGCTTTTTCAGGATTATACAGAATAAAAGGGACACTGTTTTTGAATGTGGAATTTCCTATTAATACTTTTTCCATGCTGTGAGCAGCACATATTTAATTCCATTTACCTCCATTGTATTGAGGTGGAGGCAGTAATGCATCCAAGTGAAAGATATCTCAAAATCTGGCATAAACTGTCTGCATGGCCGGACACCACTAGAGTTAAGTGAGAAAATATGTTTTTTGTAATTTGGATGAACTGAGCGTTTAACATTAGGACTGTAAGGAGCACATGTAAAGCAGGCAGCTGTGTCTCTCCTTCGTCAGACCTACCACTGCATTCTTCCAGCTGTGCCATGTCTTTCATGTGTGATAGCAAGAAGGTTTTTTAGTGGCACCACACAGGCTGGTATGCATCGTATTCAGGCTCCTCAACCACATTCTCGTTAACCTTGCATTCTGCAGTGAGTGTGCAGTGGTTATTGAGACGGCAAGCCTTCAGATGCTTTGGTTACAGTGGGGAGGGGAAACCACACATAATTATAGTGTAATGGCAATGCTGTTGTTCTTTGTAGGCTTTCTCTGATAAAGTATGCAGAGTGTGTTGTTCCAGTGTAGCATCCAAACACAATATCTGTTCCATATCTGACATATAAAGTGGTCATGTGACTGCAGTGTAACATGTTAACCAAGCAGAGGATGCACATCATAAAAGCATGAGATACTGGCCATGGACGGTTTGATTGGTTTTAAGGAAATCAAATCTTGCATTGTTCTCCCATCTGTAGTACTTCTTTCCCCGAATTTAGTGAGTTATTTTGGTGAAGGATGCAGACATTTTTATTCCGTTAAGGTTAGTGTGAGTTTTAGGTAATGATTATTGTTAAGGGTATTTAATATAATAAAGCCTTATTTTTGTACTTGTTCTATGGATAATTTCTTATGAGAATGCACAGTATTCAAGTAAGTCTGGTCAATTTTGGACATAACCAATCTTGTCAATGCCGTTTGTCGCAGACCCTCCCTTTTCTCTTAGTCCACATATTTCCTGTCGCTCTTCACTAACAACACCATAATGGCAAAACTGACATAAAAATATGTTAGAAAAAACTTAACTATGACAGCATGTTGCAGCAGATTACTCATATGACAGTACTTTGCAACTGTCTAAAATTTCCTCATTAAATGTTTCACATATCATATAAAATATTCAGATATTCTGGGCTGTTACTGTGATGGAAAGCCGATTCCCTTTGCATCAGAGACAGCTGTTGCTTTGGTACAGTCACGTCCCCAACAGCGTCGTGCAAGGAACTGTCAGAGGTGTGCAGTTGATTAAAATTTTACCCCGGGGATTATTGAGTTGGTATACCAAGTACTTATGAGGTCAAGTGAGCAAGAGCTTAGCTCAATAATCTCTAATTCCCTCTCTGATGGGCTTTTCTTGGCACTTTCTACACACGACAACACTCCTGTTATTTTAGTGCCTCTTTAAATTACCATGAAAAGCTTTGAAACCTGTTCAATTTTGAAATAAATAATTATAAAAAGTATTAAAATTGTCTAAACCTCAGTATAAACCTAAACATAAAGGTGTAACCAAATGCAGCAATCTTTTAAAATGTGTTTCATAACAGAGGCAACAGATTCTCCACTTCACTCTGAGAGGCTCCGCTCACTGACAGTGTGAAAAATTCAATTATGAAAAGGTAGCCTACTTTTGGCTGCTAAATTTTACAGCCAGTTGCTCAGTCAGACAGCATCAATCCCACCAACCATCAAACTTCTAACATGCTATGTAGCCAGTCAGTTAGAAAGCAGCCATACAGATAACATGCCCGTCAGTTAGTCCTGCTTAATGTTGTTCTTCCAGGCCTGGGCAGTTAGAATGTTAGAGTGGCTGGCTTTGACCTCCTTTCTAGCTCATCTGAAGGAGAGCGTGGGGAGGAGGTAGGCAGGAGGGAAAATAAATGTCCTGCTGGGGAGGCCAGCCAACATTCCTACATCACTTCCTCCTTTAACATCTGGCAATGATCAGGGCAGGCAGAGAGAAAGAGAGGATGCATGTTACTGGCTGGCTTAGTGTTCATTTGCAGGCGTAGACAGTGAGGCATCACATTGCAAGACCGCCCCAACCTCATTCCCCCTACCAGCAAAACAAAATGAAGCAAGATGAAGTGTTTTGATTCAGTGTATCTCTACCAATGTTTACACTTCTTTCATTGCTTCATATGTTCTTTCATACATCTCAGCTATTTTTATCATGATGCAAAGAAACTCATTTTATGTGTTTGCCTGCTGCTGTGAGTATAAATGAAAAAAAGAAGAAAAAAAAGCTTTTCTTTCCTGCTTCTCTTTCCTTTCTCAGGATGGCCTAGCTGTGTTGCATTGTCGGCAGTCGATCAGCAGTGAGCTACCTAGACCCGAGGTGTGTAATAGAACTCACTACTTTATTTTCCAATATTTAAAACAACTTTCTTACATTTGTTTTGTCTTGTGACTAAGATAAGGCAAAAGAATGGTCTTCAAACCTTAGGACCATATGTTTGCAAATATTAAAATGTTCTCTCTTCTAAAAATACTATTATTTAATTAACTTTGTTGCACTCTGATAAAGGAGCAATGGAATGTGTTTGTCTCCTTTAATCTCACAATATGCAGTAACCAAATCAATTATTTTCTTTTGATTATTTCAGAAGAGAGAATTTCCTTTGTATTTTAATCCCTCCTTGTGACAGTCTGTTTTTTAAAGAGCACTAATTTGACTTTATTGGTTCAACAAAAGTGTTCCTGCTGTATTTTATATACTATTTTTATAATATCCTGAACTCTCTCAGAATTTCTGTAGATGTGAGTTTGTTTAGATGATATACTTAGAGAACTGTTCCAGCAGGTGTTGTATTTGAAGAATGGCTCTTATATGGATATTTATATAATGATTTGAGAACAAATGTGCCATTGTAGCAATACCATTTAAGTATTTCATGCTTTGTGAGCAGTTTTACAGCTGTTGAATCCACTGCAACTAAATGACAACTCTGTTTATTGTACTACAGATTATCTGAACTACTGTTTATTTGCTGTTGTCCCAGTAGGTGTGTACCAGAGGCAGCAGCAGGTTGCAGAGATGAGTGTGACCTCCTGGTTCCTGGTGAGCAGCGGAGGGACTCGCCACCGACTACCCCGGGAAATGATCTTTGTCGGCCGGGATGACTGCGAGCTCATGCTACAGGTGGGTACGCTTAACACACCAAGTTCTACACTGACAGCAGCATCAGTAAACCAGAACGGGCAAGATATATATAAGATATATATAGTAGCAGGACATGTTTATATGTCTTCGTGTTGGTGTGTGTGTGTGTCTGTGCAGCTGTGACCCCATGTGCTTGCTCATGTGTACCTCTGGTCACTGCACTATTAATAGAAAGTGGGGCAGATACCTCTAGAGTTAGATCTTTTCTGACTGAGTCGGTTGTAGTGGGTAGAGGGTGCATCCATGGCAGCAGTCTCTGTTATGACATTACATGAGAGACGTTTTTACTGGTACCAGTGTCTGCCTGAGAAGCTCACTGTCAAGAAGACATTCAGGACTCTCACTGATATTTTTACTGTGTTGATGGAAATTAGCCTCACTTTTCAGATTGACCTCTCTATCTTATGAAATCACTGTGGCTGATTACATAATAATATCACTTTAAATTAGATTTGTTTCTAGGTCCTATCATTTCCTATAGTATTATTTGGTACTTTTAGAGTCTATGTTTACTGTTGAATCTGATCCATAGAGACAAAAAAACTATTAGGTAATAGGGTTTTATATTCTGTAGTTCCTATGTTAAATCTATTATTGATGTTGCTCACACAGTCAGACAGTCTGAATGAGGATGACACAAATATGACTTGAATTTAGAAATATACTGAAACACAACCTCTTTGCACCCCACTGGTGTCACAAAGACACCTGCTTGCATAAATAAAACTTGAAAAATACTTGCTGTTCTGGAGCTTTCGATCGTGTCACACAATCTTCCACAGCAGATGGTGTTTGCCTGGTTGTCACTGACGTTTTTGAGCACTTGTTGGACTTCATGTGTTCTTTTTTTGGTCTTTTCTTATTGTGGTAAGTTTGCTTTGTTAAATAATGTCTCCAAGGTGAAAAAAATACTTTATTTATGAAGACATTTCACAGTTATAGACAGCAGCACTGTGCCTAAAGTTGACCATGTTGCCCGTTCAGTCTGCTGATTGCTGGGTTTTTATTAGTTTCCCAGCTGGCCTAACTCCTTTCACAGTCCTGTTCTTTGACGAGGAAACTTCAGGAGAGAAGTAATAAGGGTCATTTACTGAAGCATGTAGAGTAGAGAGAAGATCTGTTTGTTTTTTCCAAACACATTCTCTAATATGTCTCAGATGACCTGAGGGTTTAGTGCTCCCCCATGTGTGTGTGTTCTTGTATTCCTACCCTTGTGATATCTTTGGAATGATAGAAAGATAAGGGAAATATTCCAAATTGAGGACATTTTTTTGGGCTTTGTGTATGTGTGTGTTTGTACAACACTTTGTGTAGCTGCTTACAGTTGTCCTCCATGTGACTGCTTTAACGAGCCAAGGCCTGATCACATGGCTTAACGTTAAGCGCTTCTTGTGTCATACACCAAATAAAACACACACACACACTCACGGACAGAATATCAAACTTCAAATGATTACATGACAGAGAATTATGACACTGTTACTTGAGTGGTCTGAGAGAGTGTTTTGTAAATGTTTTGGTGTCATCTTGCAGAATTCGGCATCAATCTCACACATACAAATGGTTTTGACAGTGCTATTTACAAGCTCTGGCCTCATGATCAGAATAGATTCTTACTTTATGTATTTATTGAACAGCAGAAGGAGTGTAATAAATACAGGAACACAGTCTCCATGATGTCAGTCTGAATCATATATTATATTTTTCCTCTGGGTAGTAATAAACTGGATTAAAAAAAACTCAGTGAGGCTATTGGAGCTCTTTCTGTCTCTCAGAATTATATCTTCTGTCTCATAGCTCAACTCATCTGCAGTGTGTGTGTGTGTGTGTGTGTGTGTGTGTTTGTGTGTGTTTTCTTGTTTGAATCTAATTTGCCTCATGTCTTTATCTCTTCCCCTTCTTGTTATATATTTCTCCTTTCTCTTTCACTCTCTGTCTATATGCACAATGTGAATATGTGTTAATTCCTACAAACACTTTTTGGAAACGTTTTCTGTATCTGCTTTGTTTTCACTTAAGGTGTATTTACTTTGCTGACACTCACTTTTTTAGTTATTTTGAGCTACTCCACATCTGTATTCTAAGTTGCCTCGTATTGCACGTATTCAGTTGGTCAGCAGTATGTCTGTGCGTAACAGCATAAGTCTGCTCTCTCCTGTGGCGTGAGGTACAACAGGCAGCTAAGTTGCTTTCTATCCTGTTTGATCTGGCCTAATCTCACTAAGGAAATCTGTTCAACGCTCATGCTCTCTGGAGTTGATTCCCATGGCTTTACTTCAGCAACACTTCAGCCATTTTCTTGACATTTTTGTTTTAGCGTGAGTGTGCAGTCCAGCTGTCTTTTTGTTTAAACAAAGGGAGTAATAAGGTTATAGGAATTTATGTGAGAATTGAATATGAGATTCAGCTCCCAGAATCAGCATTGATTGACTTCAGCACAATAAACTCATGGATGTCATTGTGCAAATAATTTTCTTTTTGGTTTTGATCGTTTTTATTTTCACTCCCATATTTTTAAAAGTGTGTGATTCATGAATCAGAGACATTGGCTGTGTTGCTCAACACTTGAGCACGGTTAATGGATTTGTAAGATGGACCTGTGTTAATACATATTCACATATTTATCAGACATTTTCACTTTGTTAAGTCAGCACTGGAGAAAATGAAGGCTGAAAACTGAATCACTGAGAAGTGTCTTACCTTACACTGAAATGTAACATCAGGTAAGCAGCTGTAAACTCAGACACAGCAGACTTTTGAATCATCATAATTAAAATAGGATCTGTTAATGCCAATATAAAAGCAAACAATTCCAGGCCAAGGTGTGACTTTCTTGTATTTTATTGATGTTCCTTATCTGAAGGGCTGTCTGAACAGACATTTGGAGACTGCAGCAAATTTGCTTATCAGTCACTGTCGACTCATACTTCTAGATATGTCTTAAAATTCTTTGACACTGATACATGAGGGAGATATTTGCCAAATTCCACAATATATTTCTGAGGCTCACATCATTTTTTTCACCATACAGAAGGCTGCAGTGTTTGTGCTGGAAACAATTTATCCTCAAAACAGCTGATAGGCTTATATCTGGACACCGCAGAAAATCAATACTTTCACCTCCAGTCCTTCATTGTTCCAGTGTTCTCCTTGTGTGTATGTGTGTGTGTGTACAGCTGTGCATGAATGTGAAGGTGTCAGTATGCTGTTTGCAGTGTCTAAGAAATTGAAATGTAAGCTGATATGCTTCCAGGTGATATTACAGTAGATATATATCACCTTGAAGCATATCAGCTTACATAGTAACATTGAGGCTTACTATCAGAAATGCATTCTTGACATTGGATGCTCATACCACCACAAAGATTTAACATAGCAGTCTGCTCCAGTCACACACAGCCCTCTAATGGTTTGTGTAAGAAACAGTTGCTGTTCTGCAGAAGAGCAGCACTGATGAAGAGTAAAACTAATATTTCCGTCTGTCATCTGATCTCACTTATCACATTAAGTCCACAACTGTAACAACTGGGTTAATGCGCCATGTTTGTGTATGTTTTTGTTTGAAGTCCCGCAGCGTGGATAAGCAGCATGCAGTCATCAACTACGAGGCTGGGGCTGACGAGCACAAGGTCAAGGACCTGGGCAGCCTGAATGGGGTGAGTACACAAATAGAAATATGCAAAACAGAGAGAGGTTAGGACAAAGATAAAAGGACAAGAAAGAACGAAGACAGGACAGAAAAGATGAGAGGAGAGAAGGGTGTCGCATGATGAATGAGGGATGGGGAGAGATAAGAGAATGAGCTTAACCAGCTGAAGGAGGAGTAAAGGGGTTTAGAGGGAGATGGATAGAGGCTGCAATGATAGGAAAAAACAAAGACATTCAAGGTAGAAGTAGAGGGAGATGAGGTTCTTAGGGGTTAGAGGTTAACTCATTTTTTGGCAGTCAATAGGACCTTCTATTTTTCCGCTGCTAATCAATCGCTCTGTCAATGAAGATCTGTATCAGGGCTGAGGTCAATTGGAATCTAAGCCTAATTATGCAAATCAGAACTTAAGGGCACAATCTGTGATCCAAATGTATACAAAGGGCCACTAAAAGTCACAACACAACCTTGGGACTGCTATCACTCCCCTATTTTCTCATGATTTGGGAAAATTTGAGTATCATTCCAGCAATAGCTGATAATCGCAAGCAATAATGTGGACGTTTTAATAGGGTTGTTGAACAGTATGGTGTACATATTGGGATTGTTTTCTAGATATGAAAACAAGTTAGTGTATGGAGAAATACACTGTATGGTCTCTATTGGCTGTTAAAATTTTGGGAAATATAGTAAATCACTGACTGAAGGCAAAGTAGATTGAGCAGGTTGAGGGATAGATGATATACCAAAACTTACACCGTCAACTTCATCACTGTACATAATATAACTGATGTTAAATCCAAACATTTATCTGTAACTTTAAATGTAATTCTGTATCATAACCTTTAGAAACACAAATGAACTCTACTGTGTTTCCCATTTTAGATAAACTTCACTTCTCTCTTTGACATTGTAGCTCAGTAAAACCCAATTACAGTTGCCACATGCCGTTAGTCATGTGTAGCGATTACCACTCAGTCACAGCCCACTGGACTGGACACATATGCAGAATGTCCCTCACATCCTCTCCAGCTCTTAGACAGGAAGCCACAGTCAGAGCCACTTCCTGCTATGTCATTAACCATCCAGCTTCTTTTGGCTGGATTCAGAGGAAGTTTACTCCTGCTGAGTCAGTCGATATGTAGAGATTTGCCACAGTGGTGACGAGTAAAAAGCTGTGTATGGGCAGTCACAGCTTACTGTCTTACTGGAGTTGTTTCATTGCTGTTTTGTTAAGCTGCCATGAATTCATCTCACTAGAGAGGAGACAGGAATGTTTTATTACAACAGCAGTGCAAGTATAATAGAATTTAATTTGCAGTGCAGTGAAACCTGATCTGTCTCAGAGCTGAATAGTAGAAGGAGGGGTGAAAGGGGGGAATGGGAGTGGGAGAAAGAAAGAGATGGGAAAGATGTTTATTGTCATGCTTAGGCCTTTGGTCCTGGCTGTGCAGACTCATTTCTTTTAAAGGAAGCACCAGGATCAGCTTATTCAAGTGTTCACCGTGGCTTCATGCATAGGAGAACCTCACTGACCACATGCGAGTTTAATATTACTGTGTGGCAACAAGAGTTTCTCCTAACTGTAAAATCCTGAATATAAAAAATATCTGAGTAACATCTAAGCAAGAGCTGGTATTTCCATTTGAACTGAAAACCATTAGTTGATGAATTGATTAGTCTACCGAAAATTAACCAGAAACTATTTTGATATAACAATTAATTGTTTTAGTAATTTTTCAAGCAAAAATACCAAACATTCTCTTGTTCCAGCCGATTAAATTTTAGGATTAATAAACTGAATATCTTTGGGAGGTTTGGACTGAAAATGTTGTGTTATTATTGGCATTTTTCACTATTTTTTTATTTTATAGACAAAACAATTATCAACAGAGAAAATAATTGGCAGATGAATCAATTATGAATATAATCCTTTCCACTTGGAAGCACAGACACTATGACTGTGGACCAGCTGCTGTTATCTTCCTTCACTTTCCAATTTCGTTTACATGTAAGCTTCTTAGAAATAAAGATTTTAACTCTTCGCTTTCACACATAAACTATAGTTGAATTTGTGTTTATGTTAATGTAATTGTTTATTGTTACAGCTGATTTAAATGACCTTTTGCCTTTTCCTTCCCTTCTGCAGACCTTTGTAAATGATGTGCGCATCCAGGAGCAGATGTACATCACTCTGAAGTTGGAGGACAAGCTGAGGTTTGGATATGATATCCTTTTACTTTTCAGATCTTTTAGCCTCTTCATCCCTCACACATCCACCAGTGGGTCCATCATTCCAAAAACATGTTGAGCAGCCATGCATTGTTCAAGCCCTGATATTATTATTTTAATTCCTACCAAGATGCCAAATATTTTACTGTGTGCTATATGAAGATTGAATTTACAGCTTGCAGAAGTATATTGCTTCATGCATACATCTGTAAAGTACATGTGTGTGTGTACATGTATCATAATTGTGCTATTGTGGCCAGTATTTCCTTAACCTGTCTCTCTCACATACCAACCTGTTCACGGTGGTGAGAGGAGAGCTCACTGTGCCTGAGGAGGCTCTAAAGGTAAGAACACACACACACACACACACACACAACCTGTGCCCTGACACACACTGTTAAGTATCAGTCAGTGTTCACATGATACACAGTTGTGTTATACTACTTAAATCTCCACTATCAATGTTTTCATTTCTTCACCTCCCTTTAGCATGAAAAGTTCACCAGCGGCCTCCAACTGAGCAAGAAGCCATCCAACGGTGAAGCCACTACCACCACAACCACAAGCAAGTCTCCCACCAAGACCCCAACAAAGACGCTGAAGTCCGCCAGTGGCAGCATCCCAAGGCCAGGGGAGAGTAGAGCAACAGATGGGGTCTCTTCCTCCAAAGAGCCACCAGCTAAACCTGTGGACACTCACAAAGCAGAGGAGAGGTTAGGAGGTGAGAGACAGGTCATAGGGGAAATTGTGACAGTATAAGGCTGTCTCAGAAATTGTATGAACATTTTTTGGTGTCTGTTGTGCATTGTTAGTACGTAATATTTAATGTAAATGAATGCAGTTTGATGTGTTGATTTGGTCTACTGTTTACATTCTTTCCTTAAAATTTAGATTTATTGACTGCTATTACCTGATTTTACCTGAAATTCAAATCTTGCAACTGTGTTAATCCACAAGTAGGGTTTGGTTTAGAAATAATAACATAGTAGGAGATTACAAATTATATTACAGCATAAACACTCCACTAACACTTTATAATGGCTTTATTCTTGTATATTAACCTATGGGAAAGCATTTTAAACAATATACTAATACTCTGTAAATACTAAAATGTCACAGTTTAGGTGGAGACATTTCATGGTCCAAATTTGTGCAACACACAAAATTGCAAGTTAGAACACAACATATGTTATATTTTATATTTTTAAGCTGTGGTTAAGCATTTTAGTGAGGATTTAAGAAAACACATTTTCAGACAGAATATGGTGAAATTAAAGTGTGGTGGGGTTTTATCTCAGGCCAGCAGGGGGTGGACATAGTCACCAGGGAACAACCACACCACAACAACATGCAATCCCCCAGTTTTAACATAAGGGCGGTTTAGGTCTGAGGGTGTCCCTAATAATTGACATCACTGACCAGGCTGGGGTGCTAGCAGGGGTCCTGGTTAAGCTCCAGATGTTGAAACAAGGCCACATGGGGCTTGTGTTATTGCACAGATTAAGGAGTAACAGGGTCAGAGTGCCTGCGTAATGCAAACCCATATGCCAGCACTATGTCTCTTAAAATGCAGTAACATTCACGGGCACGCACATACATTTGCACATTTGGACCAAAAACAAGCAAACATACACATACGGTGTTGCATGTCTCCCCATCTGCTGCTCATGTTTTTAATGACACCCTCTCTGTGGTTGTGTGGATGTATTCCTGCAATGTTACTACTGTAATACCAGGCCTCACCCAGATATTATACCTCATAGTGAGCATACATTCAGTAGCTTTTATATAGAAGGCCCCTTCTTGCTGCACGCAATTTGGCACAGAGCATCTATAATTATCTGGATATACTGTGACATAGCTCAGGGTAAGGGGTACTTAAAGGAAAAGGGGGTAAAGGAATAGGATAGAGCAGGAAAAGGTTAAAACAGGAGGAGGCATCCTCTGGCACAGTGGTCTAAGCCGTAACATTGCTGGTTCAAATCCGGCGGGAGACCTTTGTTGCATGTCATTCCTCTCTCTCTCAACTATGTTTCCTGTGACTTTTCTACTGTGCTGTCCAATTTAAAAAAAGAAGTTACCGCAGGATGCTCGCCTCATGTGAGCTTTCATTCTAATGGGGACAGAGAGGCAAACGGAAAGTCCCTCTTTCATTTAAACTGTGTGTGTCTGAGAGAGAGAGCATGATGTGCACATGTGTGTGTCCATCCTGCTAAAGTTCTGAAAATAGGTCAGTGGTGCAAGACCCGACCAGAGGGGTATTAATGCACAAACACACACATACACAAAGAGCAGCTGGGTTCACTTTGTGTCACTACGATACAATGAACAGTTTATGTTGACAGTACCAGAGTATGTAAAGTACATAATAAACACGTTAACCATGATGGACCGCAGTAAAAGCTACATTAAAATGTGCACTTTCTGCAAGGCTTTGTTAAATGTGTCTGCATTTGTGCATCTGTCTCAGGGGATGCTACAGCGCTGCCTCGTGGGACCCCCCTGTACGGCCAGCCGTCTTGGTGGGGGGATGGGGATGCAGATGATGAGAACTCTTTCAAACAAGAAACCAAGTCATCTAACAAAAAACATGACAGCTCCGTTTCAGGTAGGAGGTATTCCGATTTTCCGAACTACCACACACATTATCTCCTCATCGCTATAATACAAACATGCAGTGCAGAAAATGATGGAAACAGTGGTTTTGAAGTTTGAAGTGGACATGTCGGAAGACAATATCATATTGCCAAAACAACAGTTCTGTAAATGGCAGAAAGCTGATTTATTGTCAAATGATGCCGCTGTATTTGTCATGTTACCATAGATTTTTGAATAGTTTTGGCTTGGAGTAAAGGTTGTAAAACTGCATAGTAGAAAACGTTAGAGTGAAAAGAGTGAAAGAGTTTGTGTATTTTGTCTTACATGACAATGGCCACAAGACACAGATTTCATACAGAATTTACTATACTGTAATACTGAAGTCTTTAATGTTATTGTAGCCATGTATGGTGTGATGAATCAGTAAAAATAGCACATTTAACATACCCACCATCTTTCCTATAGTTTGTGTGGAAAGTTACAAATAGAAAATTTGGGCAAAAAGAAAAAAATATAAAATGTTATTGTACAGTAGTATACAGTATATGTATAGTTGTATAGTATACAACTATACAGTAACAGTATATATTACTGTATGCTACAAACAGTATGCCATTTGATAGCCCACAGATGAAATGCAATGCAAAGTTGAATCATGCAGTGCAGATTATTTTATCTTAGTAGTGAAACAGTAGCTTGATCTTAATGCCCTCTAGCTCAGTGTATTTGCTCTGTGTTGAAAGGGTAATGGCCAGTCAGACTGTGTGTTGGTATGTGTAACAATGTATATCCAAGTGCACACAAAGGCTTTTTTCAGAGCCTGTATGTATGTATGTATGTATGTATGTCTGTTTGCCTACAATATGTGTGTGTATAGTGACCATTGGACTGGGGGAGATTACGTTAACTGGTGGTGGATAGTCAGAGTTACAGGATTAGAGGCTACACCAATAGTCAAACAGCTCAGCGATGCAAAATCAGTCTGTGCCAGGCTGGTTTAGTGTGGACCAGTGTAGTCAGAAGGAGTGGGGGGAGGTTAATCATGAGCAAACATTGGAGCAGACTGAAGTGTCCTCAAATCTCTCGCCACATCTGGATGGATAGTCTGGAAGCGTCTTCACCAGCCTAAAAAGGAATACTTTATCTACCAGCTCTTTGAAAAATCAGTTATAAATTATTTCTCTGTTATACCATGCAGATTTTGCTGTGGAATTTAGGAAAAAGTATTCTTCTGTTGGCGTGAGATTAGGAAAGTCTTTCATTTTGGAGTAAATCTGTGCAAGCGTGGCAGGGTGATTTGAAACCCTAAAAGCTTTCCAAAAAAAAATCAGGCAAATGGGATTGGCTACTTCAGTCATGGAAGTGGGTGAGTGGAGGGCAAAATGCCCTCTTGGAACATTGACTTTTTGACTGAATGCTGAATGGATGTTGTGATGTTTGTGTGCAGCATGCTGCAGAGGGTGTTGCACAGTGTATTTATGTAGTTTACATGGACCTCAGCATCAAAAGAAGATTTTATCAGTCAGTGTATATGTTTTTAAATAGTGTGAGCACACCCTCTAATAAACTGTTTACATCAGATATAGCAGAGAAGGGGAAGTGAAAGTGTGAAAGAGCAGTTTGGAGCAGGAAGCGATTTTGTTTGAGAGTGTGTTTTTTTGTTGCATGTGTGTGTCAGTTAAGTTTAGTGTGTGTCCTTTTCTCCTTCCCAGTGAATAGGCTGTGTTGTCAGAGCCCCCTACCCCCTTCCTTGTGTATTGTCACTCAAGCCGATTGGGTTACGCCATTGCACCAACCCCCCACCCCCCACCACCATTCCTCCCAACACACACACTCATACACACAGCGTTCAAACAGACCACTCTCTCACTCTATACTGCAGCAATCATTAGCTAACCACTCAGATTCTCTGGTAAGTATTGCCCTCAATTCCGTATACTTTGGCTAATGGAGCTGGTAAAGGACTTTCAATTTGAATCAACTTTTTATTTGTGTGACATCCACTTACCTTGCACTTGCTATACTGCCCGTGGCTCTTTTAGAAACTATTTGGTCAGTTAACTTTCTTTAGCTCTTAAGTACATTAGAATTTGAAATGAAAACTCAGAAGCACTGCAGGTTATAAATGGATTGTTGGTTTAAGTTTTGCCACTGTTATTTAAAGTCAGTCACACTTACCTCATAGCAGATGACTTTTGTAAATGTGCTGAATGCCCATACTGTATATTCCAGGGTGTCATTAATCTGCAATGTCTGTTGTCGGTTTTAATCTATGTATGTAGTAGACTCTAATGAAAAACATTAAAGCTGATTCTATAAAACCTAGGTTTTGCATGCTTATGATAAGCCAACAACAAACTCCTGCAGCACAGTCCGCATTAGCTTGAACTGCATGGACTTTACATGAATGGCATTAAACTCATTCATGAAACTCTTAACTTCACAGAAATTTATAGGTGCTTCCCAGACAGGTCTTGTGACTTATGGTCACATCAGTGGAAGCTCTGACAGCATTCACGCTTATTACGTGTGTGAGATACAGGAAGTTTAGTCACATCATAATTTTTAGAAAGGAGCAAATAGAGATACATTACTTTAGTTTTGTCTGTTTTACATGTTTATTTTTAGAGTTTTTAGAGAACATGGATAGAAATGTTACACTGTAGTAACACTATTAGATGAACAAAAGTTGAATTTTTTGTCAGTCTTGTTTGCATGGTATTACTTTCTTTGGTAAGCCGGTGCTTCTTAAGCATCATTCAACATTTCTGATCTCAAGATCCTAATATTAGCACTCTGTTTAAATCCATGTTGTAAATCTTCCCAAACTTGCAGAGGAGCTTACGCTGGCAACCGCAGATCTTGTTTCAAAGACCAGAGAGATTTATTTTAGTACTACAGATTAGTTGATAACACAGAAGTGGAAAATAAGCCTTTAATTCATAGATTCTGTTTCTGTTAAGATCCTGCTTTGTCTCATGAGTCCTTTAGCGACACAATAATGTTTATAGAATGTATTATTCATGAGAAATTCACTGGCTATTTTTTACTTGTAATTATATTCTGCAAAGTCAGTTTCTGTATCTTGCTTCTTATTGCCGATTGCCATATGTTCCTACAATTGCTCCCCAACATGAAGCAGATGGCCCCTCTAATTTCTGAAAGTATCATTTATCATATTTAGAACCCACAGAGGCTCTGTTTGTTAATATGAACAGATGAGAAAATAAATGCTCCATATTGTGAGTGCCCCAAAGCAGGTTTTAAAGAGCTGTACCAGCACTACTTGTCCTGAGTGACTTACATGACTTGGGTGTGTTTGTGTTTATGTCTATATGAGAGACAGACAGAAACAGAACATATATGTGCATGTCTTTGTAGTTTGTAGGGCTGAATACCCCCCCTGAAGGAGACAGTAATTCTGATAGATGGTGAAACACACTTGCTGGAGAGAGGACCATGATTGAATTGTTCCATTTTGGGCCTAGCTTGACCTTTCACTTTTGACTTTTGATAATGAATCCTAGTATTCATCTCTCACTGTGACATTGGGATGTTATGTTATTAAACTAACAAATGCTCAAGATTTAGAGGATTCCTCTACTATGTCAGTTGTACAGGAGTGGATGTTCTTATAACACTTCATATACCACTTTTTGTTATGGAAATTATACTGTTTTGTTATACTAGTCATACAGATCTGTTATGTACAACCTTTTTCAACTCAGAAAGCTTGAACCAGGTTTCTTTGAGCATCAATTTTTAAAAGCAACGCTCATAAACATCGAAATCTAAACCATTAACCTTAGTAACATCTTTACATGTTTTTCAACCTCAGACAGCAAAGAGGCACGTCGAGGGGAGAAAGCTAAAGAGGACGGCCTTCATGCGTCCGCCACCCACGATTCCAGTTACTTTGAGATCCCTACCAAGGAGGGTCACATGGCCAATAACGGCATCCATGAGATTCCCACCAAGGACACCGAGGACACCACCACTCCCACTAGCACCACTACAGGTGAAGCATACATTTCAATTATTCTGATTTCTTGAAAATAAAAGTACCTGTGTGTATAATATTTCCCTTTTAGAATTTAATGGGAAATGGGAAGTGGCCACTGTTTGTTGAGCACAAACAGAGTAGCAATCATTCTGCAAGAGAAGCCATCAGCTGATTTGATCATATTTGGATAAATATCCATGTACTGTATATTTCCATAATTTAGTATACCAAGAAGTCACAGTTATACATTAATTTTTTTAGAAGTGCTTCACCCAGCACAACTATATTTAGTAATACTTACAGACTGACACTGATTGACACAGTAACAAAACTGCAATGTGTGCTCCACAGCTCAAGGTCACGCCTCCTTCACCATAGAGTTTGACAACACTTCTCCTGGGAAAGTCACCATTAAAGACCATGTGTCAAAGTTCACACCCGACCACCACAGATCTCGCTCCAAGAAGAGTGGAGCAGGAAGTGGAGGAGCAGGAGGGAGGGACCTGAGCACACTGCAAGCCGCTATGATGGCATCGGAGAGCAAGGTGGCCGATTGGCTGGCCCAGAACGACCCCACTCTGGTGCGCAGCGAGTCAACGGAGGACGACAGCAAGAGTATCAAGAGTGACGTGCCAGTCCATCTCAAAAGGCTAAAAGGTGGAGGTTGTTTTCTGTTAACATTTTATATCTGTGGATTGTGCAAAAGTTTGCTGTAGGCTTTTCTGGTTCTCTGTTTCTTCCTTGATCATTTCTCCTTCCTTCCTTTCTCTCACAAAAGATTTTCATTTACACTCTGCAATTATTTTCCCTTGTGAATTATCACACTATTAGTGTCATACCTTAATGTTACAAGATTTTACACAGTGTCAATTTTCCATTTGTCTCTTCATATACTATGTGAAGAGTGGGTGTATTGTTTGTCAGGAGCAGGGGTTGTTGGCAGTGGTAACCAAGCCAGGGGATTAGCAGCTAGCAGACAGAAACATTTAAACCCTATCTACTGCCCTGACATCCAATGACAAGGCTTAGCATGAGTAGCATAGTACAGCCCCCCACTGAATTTCACTTTTTCACCATTTACAGACATATTATCCAGTGAGGAGTACATGCTCTACGCGTATACTACTTCATGCCAGTTAATGCCTGACTACGAGCTTGAGTTTGATTTTTTCTTTTTTTGCATTGTCAGTGTGGACTAAATCTTCTCTGTTTACCTCTGTGGGCTTGTTGCTATGTATCGTTGGGGTAAGGTTTGAGATTGCTTTGACTGTAAATTGCATGCTACTCTGCGTTTCTTTGTTCCCTTTACCTGCAAGCAGCCAACTGCTGAGTAGGCTCCTGCTGCCAGGGGTTTTTGTGAGAGTGGGCCAGACCAGGCAAGGCTATGTGCCGCCAGTAAAGGGGGTTTAAGTTTGATGCTAAGCTAGGCCATGGTGGACTACATGCTGGTCGTGAGTTAATTAAATGGAGGCCAATTTATGATGTTGCTGACATGTGTGGGGGAGGGACCAGCTGACAGGAGCTGAAGAAAATGGAAATCTGTGAGGTGGGAGTAGAAAACAGGGAAGCTAATTGATTAGATGGATGTCAACTGGCTGACAGAATTGTTCACCTGATAGATGATTATGTTGCTAACTGACTGTCTGACTGACTTTGGGACTGCTAGACACTGCGGTTTTTCCAAATGAAGTCGTGGCTGATTGATACTTGATGAGCTGGCCCTTAGTATTTCAGTATGTGAAGAACAAGAGAGGGAAATCAGACAAGGAATGGACTGTGGTTGTGACATGCATTAAGGGAGAAAAACCAAAAATAGCTGCGGAAGACAGAGAAAAGAAGGGTGGAGTGAGGAGGAGAAGAGAGAGGGAGAGCACACAGAGGGATGGATAGAGGGCAGATAGACAGCTGGATGCAAAGCTGTCTGTTGATGCCGGCTGTGGATATATGAG
Organism: Macquaria ambigua; assembly: GCA_008360985.2. NCBI lineage: Eukaryota > Metazoa > Chordata > Actinopteri > Centrarchiformes > Percichthyidae > Macquaria > Macquaria ambigua. The sequence continues at coordinate 228,847 of VMKM01000490.1, forward strand.
GTGTGAAAAACAGGTACAGTGGGGAGATGGGTGAGAGGGTGAGGAAGGCGGGAGAACCTCACTGTAACGCTGAGAGCAGCATTTGCAGCAATAACAGCAAAGGTGATTGGACAGAGACAGGCAGGAAGGAGAAACAGAGAGAGGCTTGTTGCCTGGACTGCAGTGAAAGTGCAAAGGGAGGCGGCGAATGAGGAGAGAGCAGTTTTTGGTATATAGTTGTTATAGTAACAGTGATGCAGATGTTGGCAGGGAAAGAGAGAATACAGACATGCATTTCCAAATAGCAAAAACTAGCATCTCTTTATGTCTCTTTGTGTGAGAAGGCTGCGGGAGCATGTGTGAGAGACGCATTTCAGTGCTGATTGAGGGCGTGTGTGAAGCATGTGCTGCTCACATGTGGATTTGTGTGGCTGAAATCCGTCGTGTCTGTGTTTGCTGCATGTGTGCATTTGAGACATGCTCAGCACTGATCTGCAGACAAGCAGTGCAGCATGTGTGAGAAGAGGCGTGTGAGATGTGCTTAGGGTGTGTCATAGAGGTACTAGGCAGAGAGAGAGGCAGAGGTTTAGCGAGGAAATTGAGAGGAGGCAACTGAGCCAAAGCTTTTGATTTGTAAGCATCAAGGTGAGTCTTTCTCTTTTTGCTGTAAGGAGCAATGAAGAGGATACATCTTTATACTGTCTGTTATTTCTATCAGTGTTGGAATATGAACTGGCAATTTGTTATTATTGTATCTGAAAATATGTGCATTTTCCTTGCCAACAAGATGTGATTCTGATCAGTGTGAGGCTATAAATGTGTGATGTATGCTATTGAGATTGCAAGATTATTTTTGGGGATTTTGATTTATGATGAGTACTTCATGCACGATTGATAGTCATTAGCAGAAGTAATAAAATATTCTTGTACTGTGTTGTATGCTCGCATACAGTTTAATTCTATGTATGTTTGGGGTTGTATGTTTGCTTGTCTGTTTGTGCGGCTGTGCATGCATGTAAAGTAAGTGCATCCTTGTGTCGGGCGCTCAGTTGTGTGTGTGTGTGTGTGTGTGTGTTTGAGTGTGTGCGTGCAGCCAGCGGTGGAGGCAGAGGCCAGCTCCACTGTGAGTCATGGCGGTGCGAGCGGGGCAGAGCGCTGGACTCTCACAGATACCTCTGTTCTCCTCTGGCCCTGCCAACGGCTTCTTTGTGTGGGGCACCCAGCATGAAAGACCTGCCTCTCTCTGTCTGCTTATCTGCTGATCTGCTCAAGCTACTGTAACGCTCTGCTGCTTTCCTTTCTCATTCCACTTATGCTGTCTTTTTCTTATTTTTAATGAGATGTATGCTTTATTAAATTTCAAACAGTGCTACAAGACAGGAAAAGGATGGTGGAATGTGATAAATGAGCTGCAGACTCAGAAATATGTCCGAGTCTACAGAGCCACTGTGATACCCCAATGTAGAAACAGTACTTAAAGGAGTACTCCAGCAATTTACTATTGTACAATAAAGTTGGGGGACTTGTGAGAGACAGATTTCTAAAAAGAGCCTGATATATCTTGACATTTACTCCCTAGTATATGGGTCAAGCTCCAAAAATATTGGATCCTACAATTCCCATAATGCAACTCCATATTGTCTTTCATTAGACTCCCCCTGTCTTTCAAACTCCACACCCCTCATTTGTAATGCAGGCTTTCTGTTATAAATGTGAAGTTTCCAAGTCCGAACCGAGATAACCCCTTGTGACATCACTATGACATCATCAGGGTTATTTTCTCAGACTTGATCCTCGTGTATACAATCAGTGGGGTGCCCCCTTTAAGTGCACAGACAGAATACCTATCTTGATATTGATAATGTGATATACATCACCTTCGTCTAAATTGGACCAATGTCGCACCTTGCCAGTTGTTGTTGTCATTCTCTAATATGCAGTAAATAATTATCCTTAATTTTCATACAGTACTGTCCTCAATTTTTTGACTTTCAGTGCAGATGATGGTAAAGATAAATCTAGAAACAAAGAAGAAAGTGAAGTGACATCAGAGCATTAGACTGATTCAAAGTCACAGTGTGTGGACAGTTCCCCAGGCAAACCACTATAGTCCACTCAGCCATGGAAGCACTTTGTCCTCTTTTCCCATGGAGCGCAGTCCACCTCTAGTACTTATTTATCTCTTGCACACTGTGGCTGTAGTGAAAACAGCTTTAAAAATCACCACTTTGTTATAAATTCACTCCAATAAAAACATTACAATGTATGTTTTGTACATATTTAAACACACTATATAGGATGTAAAGAGATTCATTCAATTAATTGATCTGCTGGTGATCTGGGACAGATCTAGACTGTAGATTATGGAGTGATGCTATAGTATGAATTCATTTTGAAACCATTGTTTCTTTTTGAGCATTTATTAGTTGGGAGAAAGCATGAGAAAAAATAATAGTATATTTGCTTTCGCCAGGAATCCAAACCTGTGTGATGATTTATAAGAGTAGTGTGTGAAGTTGAAGTGTTTTCCGATGGTCATCCACAACAACAGTCATGTGGTGCTTCCTCCTCTCCTCTCTCTGACACCCTGACTGGCTGACTGTTGGCTCGTTGACTGACTGGATGATAGTGGCTGTCAACTCTAGTGGCAGTATACTACATCCTGAGCCTCCTTCAGATAAGAATTCCCTCCCTCTCTCTCTCTCTGTTTGGCCTTTTCTTTTCTCCCCCTTAATCCAGTTTCTCTCCTTTCCCATCCACCCTCTTCTTTTCCTCTTCCCCCCATCCTCCTTCCCAGTTCAGCCTCCCCTTTTCTTTCCCAGCCTCCTTTCACCTCCCCTCCTCCTCCATCCCTGAAGCTCTTTCTCACTCCCCCACACACTCTCATCCAGCCTCATACCCCGCTTCCCCCTCCATGTTTTCCTCCTCCCCTCCCCCTCGCCGCTCTCTCTCACTGCCAGTAGGCAGGGCTAGTAACCGTGTGGGTGGCATGTCTGGATTAGCGTGGCACACTGTCTGCCTTCGTACAACACTGAGAGGACATGCTGATTTGACCCGGAGTGATCAAAATGTAGGAATAGCAGTAATGTGGTAGGTAAACCAGGCATTGTGCATTTAGGGTCTGTTTTGATAGTTGAATGATTAGATTCAGGCCACATCTGAAAGTTCATAGTTCATTTAGGCTGTAAAGGTTAGCAAACATTTGTTTGTTTCTTGTTGCGGTATCTGGATGTGCTTTCAGGAAGATGTGGTTCTGGGCTGTGGTCTACATGGGACTGTTTTTCTTCTTCTTCTTGGTTGCTAAGTAGACATCTAAACAGCCACACACATTGTTGTACTGCACAATGCTGCTGTATTGTATCTTTATGGATGCACAACAGCTGTTGTCTGTTGCTATGTTACTGTTGTGTACACATGTTATGATATGGATTTAAGAATGTTAGCTTATGTAACATCCTACAGGTTACCTGTATATGTAACGCTGACGGTACGTCAGCGATTATAAATACATAAATTGTTTAATTTAAGCCTATCCCAGGTCTATTTTTTTTATTGTGAATTGTAATTATTAGACATATTTGGACAGAGTGATGTGGAATACTGCCATAGCAAACTAGTGTATCTTTCCCACTAAGCATTTGTTGTTGTTGAAAAATAAGCATGGTAGTAACTCAACTATTCTCTATTTTTTGTGTCCTGATAGGCAGCAAGCATGAGGATGGCACCCAGAGTGACTCAGAGAATGGACTGGGCCTGCGTTTCGCCAACCGCCGCCACGCCCTCGAGGAACGCCTAAAAGCAGCACACGGCCACGTGGGAGGAGGAGCAGGAGGGGGGAACATAACAGTGAGCGGGACCAGAGCAACCGGCTCCCGCACTGCCTTTATGATCGAGTTCTACGACGAGGAAAACCCTCGCAAGCGCCGGTCGTATTCGTTTTCCCAGACTGCACCCCTGCAGGTGGGAGGAGCTGGCGGGGAGGCACTGTGTCCACAGCCTCCCTCTCACCCCAAGGTGTTCAGCATTTCCACCTCTGCTACTACAGCCTCAGACTCAGGTAATAAAACTGTAATTTCATCATGTCTACTATATATTCTATGATACTCTCTCTACGAACAGTTTTGTGTGTTTCCTAAAGAAAATGTTCAAAGTTAAAATCAGTGCATTTTAAAGAGAGAGAGAGTAAAGTGAAAGACACCTTAAGTATTTCTCTTTGCATGAAAAGTGAAACTAAACAAAACTTCAACGTTCATTTGCAAAAGTTGCAGTAAATCTGTTAATCAGTAATGTTATCATTCATTCACAACTGTTGTTGGCACATATAATAACAGTCATGAACTTGCACAAAAATCAGTTACTACAGTGACTTGTCTCTGTGTCGTGGTTATGTGTGTGTTTCTTTAATAGTTGTATTTCTGCCCTATACTTTGTTACCTCTAGGTAAGGTCCCAGCTCCAATATCAGCTACAGTGGCTGCAGGTGCCCCTACGGCTGCGCGCGTCCTCCTCAAGCAGAGGTCAGAGGACCCAAGTATCGGTCGCAGCTCAGCCAGCACCGGGCTGGCGACAGGTAGCCCCACCAGCCCTAGCGAGGACGCCTCAGTCGTGGGGAGAGGAACAGGAACTGCTGGAGGGGAGGCAGAGGACGACCACAGTGACAAAGGGACCTACACTATCGAACTGGAGAACAGGAACGCAGAGGAAGAGGAGGCCAGGCGCATGATAGACAAGGTAGGCGTGTTCAGAGATGTTAGCAACAACCTGCACCATGTAGGATCATCTCTGTCTTTCTACCTCAACTATCACAATAATTTGTCTTAACTGCATTTGGAATTGCACCAAGTTTAGATAATAGACAACAACTGAGAAACAGAGATTTTCTCTTTTTTTCATATTGTGCTACAAAGAGAGAGCTTTTTATTATGAATTTATGCCGTTTACACCCCCCTGAATTTGTGATAAAAAAGCAATTTGCTGACCCTGCTAAAGTCTGCAATGCATAATAATGCAACAAAATCCAATTCCATTTGAAGCTCATTCCCCATTGTTGTACTACACAACACTGCAATATTGTACTGTATCGATGTGGATGCACCACAGCTCTGGTTTCTGTTGTTATGTTACTGTTGTACTTGTCATGATATGGATAAGTCCTTTTACTAATGTAACATTAATGTAATCGCACATCGTGATTTTTCTTTTGCGTTGCTTTATATAGTTTAGATAACTGACTACAGTTGAGTAGACTTAAATAGACTGTAAACTGCATGGAGCTGGGTAATTTTTGTCTCATTTGTAATTTATAAGACATTATCATCACTTTTCGTTATTAAATACAATCATCTTAAAAGCCACTATAGTTTGTCACAAACCGAGGGAGATTTTTTTGTATGTGTTTTGTATTCATGTTGTTCTGCAGCATAATGCAACTCCATTTGAATCTCATGGCCAGAGAAGGGAGATAAGAAATATTGGATCTATTACAAAAGTTTGCAAGTTCAAATGGAGGTTATTTGGAGAACTATTACTGCTGCTTTTTTACTGTTAGGTCTTTAAGTTCAGATCACCCTAATCACCCCAGAAAACATGAACACTGCTAAAAGGCAGCAAGTAGAATGACAAGAGCATAATTTAAACTTAATCTGCAGTAACTCTAAAGAGGAGAATTTGACCAAGCGCAGACAACAGACCAGAGCAAGGTTAATCGTCTCTTTATTACCTGCTTCGTTGGCACTTTTAGGGTTAGCAAGTCCTTAGAGAGTGGTTTGTGTTGTAGCCACTAAAACAAAGCTATCATCCCTTAGTTGCCTTGCTTGACCACCACTCCATCCTCTCTGTTCCATTGGTAAACCTAATGCTTCTGTAATAGCCCGTGGAGACTTGTTCCATCAAGCACTGTTTCTTTCATGGCCACAGAAAACATGTCTGAAAGGGGCAAAGCAATACACTTAGAGAGAGATAGTTTAATGTTAGTTTCAGTGTGAGGTTTACTGACTGAGGCTAAAAATAGTGGAAAAGCTAACATTTCTTTTGACCATCATTACAAGTAAAGTAGGAATGAAAAAGACTGCCTTTAAATAGGTACAACAAAAGCAAAGTGCTAAACCATTCTAGACAGAAGTTCACTAGACTTTTTAATTGCCACCTACCAGATTCAGAAGGTGGGACTGCATATCTGCTTATTTTTAGGAAGTTAAGTTGTTGCCAATAAAGGTTATTACATAGACATTATTTAATGACATCTTAAAGAGGCACATGTCCTGTCTTTAAGTGTTGTATACAGGTGTTATCTTAGGAGGAGCAGTGATATAATTAGTGGGGTGTATTTCTAGTCAGTGTTAGTCTGAGTGCATTACATTCAAAACTGGAAGTGTTGTTATGCTAATTCCTGTAATTAGCTGACACACTAATTGGCACACTGCTCACAGTCTGTCCACTCTCGTTCTCTCTGCCTTTTGTAAAGAGTGTGTGTGTGTGTGTGTGTGTGTGTGTGTGTGATTTTCTTTCGTTGCCATGGTACTCAACTATCAAGTGCAGATCGGTGCTTTAACTCAACAGCATCTTCTTCTGTCTGTTCAGTTCACTTTTGTTCATCAAGAGAACTGTTTATATATCATGAGGGTGCTTAATTTTCATTACAAAGTGTGCTACAGTACTTATAAGTTTAGGATGCATACAGAATAAAGACTAATTGAAAAGTATGACAATACATACAGTACATAATGCCATAAGATTTGCATTACTATATTGCAACATGTCCATCTTTTTCCACATTGTCAGCTTTTGTTTCTTCTGCTTTTTCAAATATCTGTAGGTGTTTGGTGTGCAGCAGAACCAGGACTCTAGTCCGTCAGACCTGAAAGGAGAAGGAAAAGGAAAGGAGGCAGGAGAGACAGAAAAAGAGGTAAAAAACTGTACTTAACAGCTTATTTGTCTTTCTGTTGTTTTTTGTTCCTGTTTCTTTTTTTTTTACCTTTTGTTCTCCCGTGTTGTCTCTCTCTTTCTCTGTCTGCCTTTCTCTACATCTCCTCATATGTTCACCAATACACGAGAGTCCATTACTACAATATTGATGTTGCCCACGGTGACTCATTCTTTGTTAATTTTATTTTGATTAGGTAAATTCCATTGTAAAAAAAAAAAACAGACCTCCCCCTGACTTCCACTGTTTCATTATGCCTCTCAGTCCAGTGTAGTCTACTATAACAGAGTGTGTAAGAGGTAGACGAAGAGTCATGGCTGAGTTTCATAATGTGAGTCACAGTCACTCCCATGGATTGACCGCTCTATTCTCCTAGCCTGTTCATGGGAGTAGGCTCGTCCTCCCAGAGGCTGACCTAGATCATACTAAGATGAGGAGAGACATGCTCAGCCCTCCAGGGCATTTCATAAGAGGGAGTGGACAGTGTGTATGAGCATTGACAACCTTTCTATCAAGTCTTTTATGCCATTTAGGTAGATGTCTTTTTCCAAGTAAAATGATGAGCAACTGTTCAGCTTTTCTTAAAACTTTATTGTAAAATGACGGTGGTGTTAGATGTGTGTCAGATTTAGGGTTAAAAGCAGCCTCAAATCAAACATTTTGATTTCCAACTAAAATACAAATACAGGAATTTGTCTTAATACCACTGCCCTTCATTCCCACAAACTATATAATTTCCATCACCGTGTATTACAGTGCACATGGACACATAAATGTTAATCTCGCTCATGATCTGCTCTGCATATCTTGTGCCACTTTGTGCCACCACTAATTGACTAAACTGCTCTTTTTTCTGGTTTTCTCACTCCTGCTGTGTCCTTCTCTCTTGTCCCCCTAGGCTCTTCCTGGTGACTCGAGCTGGGTCTCTCAGTGGGCCAGTCTAGCTGCCAATCACACCAGGACAGACCCAGAGGGCTCAGGAGGAGAAACAGCCGCCTTCCTGCACAAAGAGAGAGGTACATAGTCACTTGACTCAGAGAATGAAGAGGCCTAAATTAAATGTTGAGCTGGAATAAATTCTTAGTTTTTAAATACAATACACTGCAGCACTGGGAATCACTATAATCTGCTTTTAATTTATGTAAAAAAAAGTCTTGAATCTCAGTTAAGTGAGTTTGTCTTTTGTTCTCTTGGAGCTGATGCCTTTGAGTCCAGTGCATCACTCAGCAGAGGTGAATCCTCCTCCAGTCTGACCGACCGTAAGCGCAGGACCCTCCCCCAGCTCCCTGTGGATGACCCCCGGGCTAAATCCAGCACCAGAGCTCTGGGACTGAGGTCCGAGATTGGGGAGAAACAGGACACTGAACCCCAGGAAAAAGAGAACAAGGGAGACGGGGAGTCCCCAACTCCCATGGGCGACGGTGAGATGACCAGTAAACGGAAACAAAGCTCCACCTCTTCTCCATCCAAGGCTCCTCTCCGGACCTCTGGCAACACTGAGCGGAGGAAGAGGTCAGAGGAGAGGAAAGGAGGAGGAGGAACAGGAGCAGGAGAAGGAGGAGAGAAGTCTGGGAAGCCTCTAGTGCGCCAAGGCAGCTTCACAATTGAAAAGCCCAGCACTAATGTCCCTGCAGAGCTCATCCCACGCATCAACAGAGGCAGCAGTGGGCGCGAACGCAGTGACTCTGTGGGCAGCATGGATACTGCTACGCTCCTGAAGGACACTGAAGCTGTCATGGCATTCCTGGAGGCCAAACTAAGAGATGAAAACAAACTAGACCAGAAAAGTAGTAAAACTGGCATCAGCACTCTGGGTTCAGGCTCTGGCTTCCCCCCTCGGACTGACTCCATCTCTCCTGAGTCAGATGTGGACACGGCCAGCACAGCTAGTCATGTGGCTGGAGAAGCAGAGAGGAAAGCGTCAGCTGGTGGCGAACAAAAACGACGTTCCCTCAGCAGCATGCACCGGGAGAAGAGCAATATGAGCACAGTTTCCAAGACCAGCGTCACTAATGCAAGTGCCCGTGAACGCTTAGAGAGGAAGTCTAAAACAAGAACAGCGGAGGCAATGAGCCGGACTGATGCACGCCGCTGTGTTCAGCCGTCCTCTGCCTCCTCCAGAGCACGGCAGCCTTCTCTGGATCTCACTGATGATGACCAGACTTCTTCCTTCCCCATCTCTGACATCCTCTCCTCAGACCAGGAGACCTACTCTGGACCTTTGGGGCATTCCAAACTCGACAGCAGGTCTGCCAAAGCCTCCACAAGTGGATCCTCCAAAACCAGCCGTACTCTCCAGGCAGCCACGACCTCCTCCTTGAACAAGCAGGCCTCACTGCCTCAGCCGCGCCCCACAAGAGCCTCCCTTCTCCGCCGTGCCCGGCTGGGTGATACTTCTGACACGGATCTAGCTGATGCAGACAGGGTGTCTGTCGCATCTGAGGTGTCCACCACCAGCTCCACCTCTAAGCCGCCATCCGGTCGGAAGGGACTGTCACGGCTGGACATGCTGGCTCAGCCACGTAGGAACCGTCTGGGCTCCATCTCAGCCCGCAGTGACTCAGAGTGTACAATGACACGGAGCTCCACCTCTTCACCCCGCCTGTCAGCTGAGACTGCTCTGCGTCTGGGCTTGCGCTCATCAACACCAACAGAGAACAGGCTGACACCCAGGATGAGGGCCAACAGCGTGTCCAAACTGAATGAGACCAAGACTAAAACCACTACATCTGGATACTGCTCGCCCACAGGTGAGCACATCAACTGCACACATAATTTCTGGTTTATTCTGATTTTCTCATATATTGTAGGAACAAGGACAAGAGGGAAATTAAAATTGTCCATCAAGGTTTCTTACTTTATTATTTCTGTTCTTATTTTGTTATTTCTGATACCATGGTTCTTTGCAAAACATAATGTGGTGTAAGGATCAAGTCCAAAAAGGCTACAGCAATGCATATCTCATTATGTGTCAGTGTGCAAACATTTGTCTGTAAACATTTCCACTGTGTTGTGACAAACTTGTGCGTTGGTTGTCATCGTCCAGAGAGCTCTCAGCCCGAACCTGAGGGCGTTGATGCAGAGGAAGAGCTGATGGGTACTGTACCAGAGCTGTAGAGCCTTGATTAGACAGCGTGTGTGTGTGTGTGTGTGTGTGTGTGTGTGTGTGTGTGTGTGTGTGTGTGTATGTGTCAGACCTGGGTCACAGCAATAGTAGCCGCCACCAAGCTCAATTCTGTCAATTAATTTAAAGTAATTTGTCAAGAAACATACACACTTGAATCTTTTACATTTTACAGTTTAAAATGTTGCCATGAAATCCTAAATTTCTTTGGAATACTGCCAGATGTAAATTTAAATGTGTAGTTTGTAGTGTTAGTATATCACAAAAAGAAATTTCAGTGAGTAAAGCTGAAGTACGATGACCCAGCTCTAGCATATACTACCATGTTAACTCTTTGTCTCCTCCCTGACATCCATCAAGTAATAATGTGATGAAGACCCAAATGCTCTACTCATACTCTTACTTCTGTCAAAACATTTCATACAATGTTAGAGCTCAAACTTCAAAACCCATGAGCAAAAGGTTTTGGAACAGTGCTCCACCTTGTGGAGGTTTATATTCATGACACTTCCACTTTGTCCCATTTTACTCTCGAGAGACTGATGGAGCATGGTGTTGTCTCATCACGGTGCAGCTACATTAATGCAGCTGTTGTGTGACCATTGTGAAGCAGCTTAACATCCCTGGCTCTGTCAAGGTTTTATGTACCTTGTTGGATGCTTTTGTTGGCTGCCTGGGGCGGGGAGCTTTTAGATAAACTACAAATAGAGTTTCTTTTTGCTGCTGTTTCTGTTGTTTTCAATGTGGTTTTATTGTCGCCAAAACATTCCTGCAGCTGTCCAATAACAACAACTTAACTAATATACAAAAAAAATCAAGAAAGATTGCTTCACCAATCTTTCTTATTTGCAGCCCCCCATTTTTAAGTAAATTGCAGCAAATAACGTGCTATTGGAACCTAAAGTTAGTCTCTATTAGCTTTGTAAAATAAAGCATAATCTACAGTTGTTTAAGTCCATAATCAAAAAAAGCCCTACTCCTCCATGATCTACTGCCTAAGAATACAGATTTACTACCTCCACCTGCACAGTATTTGAATTTTGTCAGATCAAAGCAGGATTGGCTGGGGGCTGCCTCAGTAACAAAGCCTCTCATGTTCACAAGCTCATTTATTAACTTCATGAATAACAAAAGTTGTAATGGAAAAAAGTACCGTAATATTGACTGAATAATTGTATTGCCCTTCCATTACCTTCACAGTGTCCAGTAGCAGCAGGTGGAGACGTCTGCCGCCGGAGTACGGCTCCACCTCAGAGGAAGAGTTTGGCTCCAACCGGAATTCCCCGAAGCAAGGAGGACGCTCCCACATGCGGCCTCATCACCTCGTCCCACACCGCAGCACGAGGCTCAGCACCACCGCGAGCCTAGGCTCCGGCATGGTGACGGGTCCGGGTGGAGTCGGGGTCAAACACCGCATGAAAGAGCAAGAGGAGTACATCAGGGACTGGACAGCACACAGTGAGGAGATAGCCAGGTAAGACTGATCTATTAGTTGATATAATTTCTTAATATGATGTTGTAATGCAATGTTTAATAAGAGCTGTCCTTAATGGCTTAACTTTTATGTTGATATGTATGTGATTACAGGATATTGTGTTTGCAGGTTGCATGTGTTCATGTCTATCCTAAGTCCTAAAGAACTCCTCCATCTGTCTGATGGTTAACAGGTTATTCCCATGTGTGCGCAGGATCAGCCAGGACCTGGCTAAGGACTTGGCCATCTTGGCCCGTGAGATCCACGATGTGGCCGGCGAGATCGACTCAGTCAGCTCATCTGGCACAGCACCCAGCACCACCGTCAGCACCGCCGCCACCACCCCGGGATCGGCCATCGACACCCGGGAAGAGGTAGGCCCTGCACGTCCCACGCAGCCGGATATACAGGAGAGCATGAGAAAGGTGCCCGTTTTTCTTCTTCTATCATTGCCTTACTGCGTGTGTTTCCATTGTGCCTTTGCCATCCCTCCTGTGTTGCTTGGTTAAAAATGGCCGCCTCTCTGTTGCTTTGTAGCTTTCATCTGCTGTGAGAGGTATTCATTTATTACACTCCCATCTGCTCCACTTTCATTCCTTTATTTTTTAATTCTTATTTTTGCCATGAGAGGATTTACTTATTTTTGAACTATAGGATTAAAATCTTTTTTGGCTGGACAATTAAAGCTTTAGAGCTGTTTAGCTCTGTCTCTGACAAAGTTCCTAATTCCTTCATTTCTCACAAATCTTTACTTAACTCCATTAAGCAAAGCTGGAATAACACTGGAGAGAAATTTCTTCAAGTGTTTTATTTTATTCCCCTCCTCTCTCCCTTCTACATCTCTCCCTGTCTTTGCTCAGTTGGTGGATCGGGTGTTTGATGAGAGCCTCAACTTCAGGAAGATCCCGCCTGTGATTTCAACCAATAAGGCACCGGAGATCAACGGTAAGCCGGTGGAGCTCCGCCCCCGGGCTCCTGACAGCCTCGAGCCCCGAGCTCTGAGGAGACGCACCTGGAACCGAGAGGAGGTGAGAAGCAGCACAGAGAGCATGACCTCAAAATTATACCAACATGGAGACTTTCACAAGAACACTTCAGGTCGTCATATGTCAAACTTCATTTCTTTTTTTTTTTTCCTCTGTGTATTCAGGCAGTGTTGGACAGCCTGCTGCTCAATTCAGTTTCTCAGCTGTCCACCAAGATCAGACACTCTGTCGACAAAACAGCAGGAAAAATCAGGTAATTATACTTTGTGACATTATAACCTTCAGCAAGTGTATTTACAGTGTATCTATCCCTCAGTGTGCCATTGTGTTGCTTCGTATAGCCAAAGCCACTGTGAATGAACATGCATCCTGTTTTCTCCAGGATATTGTTTAAGGATAAGGAAAGGAACTGGGATGAAATTGAGAATAAACTGCGATCGGAGAGTGACATGCCTCTCCTGAAAACCTCCAACAAGGTACAGAAACCCGTCTGTCTGAACAATATTCGATGACAAGGAAAGTGCAGTATTATTGGGAGCTAATCGTTTTGTTGTTTTGTTTTTCCTCCTCTCTGCAGGAGTTCTCCTCAATTCTGCTCGAACTGAAGAGAGTTGAGAAGCAGCTTCAAGGTAAAGACGCACACCCCTCGTATAATCACACTAGTACCAATAATGTGAACTTAACTGAACTAGAAACACACTTGAAAAAAATATGCGGGTATTTCCGATGCAGCATCATTTTATTTGTTTATATGTGATCCATGATAGAGGAGGGCATGAACATTAAAGAGGTAAAGCAGCAAAATTAGGGACAAAACCTGAGTGATTTTTTTAAACACAGTGCTACCTAGTCTTTGATGTCGTGAGTGAGTGACTGCCCTCCACTGTAATTTAAGAGCACTGGATTGTGTAAAACATATCCTATGGTTAAAGCTCTGAACACTTGGTTTCAAATCTGAAGTATTTTCTCTTTAATATTAAATATTCATGACTAAATAAGCAACAATTAAAGTAAAAAAACACATCTTAAGGTGTTACTTATTCACTAAAAAACAGGACTTTATCAGGACTGTGTGGGGGCAGTTTGATCAGATTTGAGTAACAGTAATCAAACAACCCACCAACTGTCATCAGATTCTGATTCAAATGCTAAATCCTGATTGGTGCATTTAAGTATGTGACATCACCTTTTTCCCAACGGAGCCCTGCCCACTTCAAACCAGTAAGAAGACCACAGAGAAGAAATAAATACACAAATCTGTCGTGTGAAATAACCAAATTTGTTCTAACTTCATATAGGATGCCATCACTCACCGTAGTAAGAAACCAACTAATAAAATAAGTTTTCAGGGCCTTTAATATAAATCAAGATCGAAATTCAAAGTTTATTTTAGCAGAAGATATACATTGACTTTTACACAAAGCCTTCCACACATTGATTCTCTCCCTGTTTTTGTCTCAGTGATCAATGTGATGGTAGACCCAGATGGGACTCTGGACGCCCTGGCCAGCCTCGGCCTGACCAGCCCCACCACCCCTACCAAGCCCCAAACCGCCAAAACAACTTCCCCCTCTGCCACCAGCCCTGGGTCTGCGCCCCCAGCCAAAGAATCACTGCCGGGGATCCTTCCTGGGCCTGGAGGATCAACAGCCAGAGTTCAGGCTGCCTCTGCCAGCACAGAGGAGACTGCACGACACCCCAGCGTGGGTCTGGGGTTAACAGGAGTGGGAGGACTGCCATTCAACCGCGTGCGGCCGAGCGGAGAGGAGGCCATCGCACAGAAGTGAACAGAAAGTTTCCCTGAAATCAATGTTATGTGAATAAACATGAGTCTGGACTGGAGTGAAGGTGGCTGGTGAGCCGTGTTCACAACATGTTTTTCTGAGAGAACAGTTGCCATTCTGCTGACTACCAGTCGAGGATTATGGGTATAATATAAACATCATTTAGCTGAAGTGTTACCAGACCTGGCTGGAAATGAAGTGCTTCAACTGACCATCAGGCTCCACAGGGTAAACCCCAACTGATGCATCATACATATACCATCAAACGGAAATTCACAAATTGGATAGTCATATTATGAGCTTTTCAACTTTAAACAGTTCATGAACTGGGGGCTACCTGGCTGCTCTCTCAGTGGACAGATCTCTGTGGTTGTACAGTGTCCACTCTCCTCCAGTCTTCTCCTCTTGCCTTCTCCATGTGTCTGGACCCTACCTACACAAAGGACATGCCTTAAAACACATCCTCAATAGTAGCAGCCCCTGTCCCCTCAAATATACAGCTTTTAAGACTTTTAATACAGTACTTTCAGACAAACAGAATGCATTGTAAAATAACACTTGCAAAATATTTACACTATAATGAACTACAGCACACTGTAATGATTTATTAGCTGTTGTTCAGTATAAAGAATATTTCAGCAGCCTTAAGTACCCACCCTGACTAACCACATAGTCATACAGACATGCTTTATGCCTGAAACAGTTCACAAATCAAGCAGAATTGCAGATGTTTAACCGTCCATTGATGTGTCTCTCAAACTGACTGTTGAAAAGGATTTGTAGTGCCTCCCCATCTCTGTGCTCACCTATTTCTCCTTCACCCATTATGTTTTACTCTACCCTTCCCTCCCTTTCTCTCCCAGTAGAAAGTGTTACACAAAGTTTGCCACTCCAGTAGCATGTACAGGACAGAGCTGAGAGCTTTCTTCCTGCAAGTCGGTGTCTGTGTTGATCTTACTAATACTGAATGGTAGTTTTACACACTATTAACAGCCTTTGGGAAACCAATGATCATTTTCGCTCAAAATAATTACTTACCAAAGTTAACAAGCTTATTGATATTGTCATTTTCAAACAGTTGAGCCATCTTGAAATTCATCTGTTGTGCAAAAGCCTGAGAATCTGTATTTCAAATATGGCAGTTCATCTCATATGTCTCACCTTCCTCTGCAGTTCACCTTTTTTTCTGAATGTCAAGACCATTTTTCTGTTGACAAATCAAATATTCTTATTTATTTTAAAGAAACACTAGTTTAATCATTGCTGCCATATCTTTTTTTTTCCTGTGAGAATCAGTGCCCTTAGATTTTTTCAGTACATCCACTCAAGTGTCCTATGATTTCCAATTGGCTTTTTCTACTTTTTCCAGTCACGGGGGAATGCAACTTATTTTTAAACTTAGCAATGATGAGCAAAGAAAATAACTGTTTAAACTAAATATTTTATAATATTTAGATACTGGTATTGTAGATATTGTGTAAACCTTTACTTTTTAATGCTTTGAGTCACCTCACAATAATCTGTCACTAACCAGTTTGAGCTCAAGTACACACAAAACCTTAACATGGAAAAGCTGCTGGAAGTCTTTTGTCGATAAGAACGTGGGCAACTTACAAGGAGGCCTTTTGTGGTTCAAAATGTGTCTGAGGAACGTCAGTGAGTAGAAATGAACACATCTTTGAAAGTAAGCTCCCCATCTATTTTATGAATTTTGCTTGCAATACGGCTTCAAATCAGTGTATATAGGTGCATTGTTCTATTTCCACCAAGGCGAGAAAATCCAGCGTACTGATACTGTAGAATTGCAGAGACAGTATAGTTAACCTCTTTCTCATTGACGTTGCTGCTTTTCTAGTTACTTCTTGGGGACTAACCGTTTTCTGAGTCTCTCTTCAGCTTATAGTCTGTGTTCTAGAGTAAGAAGCAGTATATTAGTACTTAGATACTCTTGCAATAGTGAATTTAGGTACCAGAATACATGTTCATTTCCTTCTCTCTATACTGTACTGTACAATGTTTTTCAATGCCTCCAAGTGCCCGTTTTGACAATAGAAGGGCATTGATTAAAATGGAAGAAAAGATGTAGTTGTCTTAAACAAATTCTCTTATTTTGCACATCAGATTGTGGTGTTTTTTCATACAGAAGTAGTGAAGCAGCAGTGAAAGGCTGCATCAAATGTGGTCAAACGGTTTGGCAAAGAATTATATCACTTTGCCTGATATCAGAAGCAACTGCCTTGCCTCTCTGGAACCATTCTGTCTGTACAAACGAAGCCTCTAATCGTGTTACTTGTTTGTTTGTTTTTCTCCCCCCGTTTTATCAAAAAATGAAATTAGGGGACTGTGAATGCTAGGTACATGTTTATTTTAATTCTACATGTGTCATCTGATCAGTGTTCTTTGTCATTTTTGTAAAGAACAAAAACACCATTTTATTTATTTTTTTGTTTAATATTTTGTGGATGTTTCATGCATTTTATATTTGTTCAACTACCTGCATTGTTTCTTACTGTTAATAAAAGAGAGCCATTCACTCGTTTCTCTATTTTCATTTGACTGGGCATTAACATAAACCGGACTGACTTTGTGGCTATACACAGGCGGGCGATGTCACCACTGTCAGACAAGGAACCTATATTTATTTATTTATTTATTCCAAAACTGAATTGCATAACAACTCTCGGTAGGGATCTTTTAATCAAAGAAAAGGCAAAGGGTTCCTTCCATATTCAATATAGAATAAAAGTAGACTTCTCTCTAGGCCATTAATCATGTCTTAACTGAAAATGCAAATGACTCAGCTACCTCTTTGTGTTGCCTGAACTGTGAAATATTTGCATTAAGTGTTTGAATTTTTTTACACCAAGAAATGCCAACCATAGACTGCATACAGAAAGTATATATATATATATATATATATATATATATATATAAATAAAATAATGTAAGTAGCAATGAGCATATTGAAACTACAGCATCAGCTAAATGCTGTGCTTAGTACAAAGGATCGAATTCTATTTAACAAGGGCGAGTTCCTACACGACACCTTGGCTTGCACGTGGTTATGGATGACAGTGTATCTCGTCTCACTCATGAAAAACTATTACGTGAGACCTATAGCAGTACTTCTGCAAGTCTCTTACTGCAGACAACATACTCTTCAACTGCAGTAATTAGATTTCTTCTCACAACAGTAACAGCAGGCCGATTCTTATATGTTTGCAAAAGGAACCAAGGGAAAAGAGCAGTGGTGCTTGAAATCCCAACAGCACTAAAAGTAACACATTTAAGTCGTTTTCATTTAACAGCCTGGTTTGAGAATTTTTTGATAACGACAAAGAAGACTCTGCTGTGAAGTGCATTTTTATTATCATTGATGAATTTCCAGGTTTTGTTTGACTCTTATTTCACAAACTGTTTAAGTCGAAATTTATCAGTACTGGTTGTCAGACAACAGACGTGAACACTGATGGCAGGATGGTCTGTGAGGGGAGACGAAGGTTAGCCGGGGGGCCACTCCATCCTGCGTCCACCCAGGACGTGGATGTGGATGTGGTAGACCGACTGGCCTCCTTCCGGCCCGTCATTGATGACAATTCTGAAGCCTTTAGCCAGGCCCGCCTCTTGAGCACACTTCTTTGCAACTATCATCAAGTGGCCCAGCAACTAAGAGACAGAGAGAGAATGAATGAATGACAATGAGGTGAAAATGCAGAAGACCCCTGGATTACAACAGTAACTGTCCAGATAAGCCTTAAATTGGCTATAAAAGGGTTCCATCTAGTAGTCACTGACAGAAAGTTGTTGGGCAAATCACTGAAAGTGGGAATAAGTAATTTTACAGTCTTTTATGAAATATAGCAGGTCATGCAATCATACTTACTGCAGCATCGCTATCCTCCGCTTGTGACAGTTGAACAATTGGCTTTTTTGGAACGACCAGGATGTGAGTGGGAGCTTGAGGAGAAACATCAGGGAAGGCTACACACTGAAAAACAAAAGAACAAATTAAGATATATTATAGATTTTTCCATCTTTGACTTAATTTCCTACATTGATATTAATTTATTTCAATATTTTAACAGTCAATTGGTTTGTTTGGCCACCCCATGTCGATTTATTTTTAATCGCCACTGCATAAACACAATGCAGTGAGGCCTGTTTCACAGGACGTGGTGTTTTTTCCAATGTCAATCCTCGGGTGTTCCCTTCTGTAGATACAGTACGACAGGCTGGTAACACAGGCAGCTTCACATTTTGACATGCTGATTTCATTATCCAAACCACAGCAACAATAATATATTAAGGATTTGCTGAACTGGCAGGCAGACTTGGCTAAGTGGACCTTGTCATACCTTGGTGGAAAGCCAACTGTCTGCAGATGCCAAGTGGCAGCAAATCTAACATGAGCAATGACTTGTAACATGCAGAACAAAAACTAAACCGTGGATAAGGTACCTGACAAATTATGTTAAAAGCCTTTTTCCTGATTATTTTGTTTTAAAGCACATTTTCTGTAGTCTGAGAGCAAGCTGTGTTGTATCACCACAGCACACAGGTTTTATTCTGTGATAAACGACCTATACATAACACACACTCTAAATATTTATATAAAAAAGACAGTACAGCAGCAGTTTCTGCAAAGCTAACTCGAAGCTAACATTAGCTAACGTCACCTGCAGCGTGACTTATTGTACCCAAATGTGTTTATAAGTGAAAGTGTTTCATGCATACCTGGTCATCTTCATAGATGATGTTAGCAGGAATCTCTTTGCGTACGATTTTTCCAAATATTGTGTCTCCGCCCGGCTGGGAAGCCTGCGCTTTGGCCATTTCATCAGCCATGTTGGCGCAGATGATAAACCTCCTGCCAGCGCCGCTTTTGGTTCTGAGAAACTACAGCGAACGCTCATTGGCTACAAGAACGCGTCATTTTAAACTCTGCACTGATTGGTCATTAGTACTTCCTCCAACACTCCAATGCCGGAAGTGAGCTGAAGAAGTCACGATGGCGACTCGTTTGAAGGTGAGGATGCGATATCATTATTAAAACATTTCATTTTCGCTCCTTTAGCTGGTTTCATTATAAAAATACATGTTTGCATGTTCTAAGCTAAAATGGCAGGAAATTGTTAGTATCCATTCCACAGCTGCTTCAGTTCAAGTAACAGCCGTCAAGGTGCTGAAGTTGCTAGAAGCTGAATGTCTGAATGTATAAATGCAGGTCCTAAGCGTGTTTAAAGCGCTGCACAGAACAAGGATGACTGTATTCAAAGATGACAACACAGCACTGACAGGTGAGTTATGTAGTTGGTTCGTTTTATTCCCAGTAGAAGAACATATGTTGCTATATCTTTGCTGGATGATGTTTACCAACCAACCCTTACCAGACAGTAGATAACTGAATGCATGCAACTATTTTTTTTCCCCTCACAAAGCTGCCAGATTAAAGATCAACGAGGAGTTCCGGAAAAACAAAAATGAAACATCAGAAGAAAACATTAAGAAGGTACAGTGAAAGTGTCACAGAAAGTTACATGATTTGTTTATATAGATTGTACATTTTATTTGGCCGTACTTTGTCAGTAATGCATTTAACCAAGTATGATATATTAGGATATGCCACTCTGTTCTGTCATCATTGTTCTGGAGTCATGGATTGATTACCGAATAGGTCTCCCATGCACAGGCCCAGGGGCCCAATGAGTCAGGAGGCCCCTATACCAGGGCCTTAGTATGAAGTGACATTTCTTGTTGCTCCTAATCCTGATCCAAGTATTGAGTATCTGCCAATCCAACTTTTTTTTGTTGTATTTTTGCTTACATAATTAAGCTACACAGTGAGGGCTACAGTAAGCGTACTGTAAAAATAACAAAACCATTTAAAACGTCATAGCTCTGCATTACAGGTTTCCTTTGATGGTTTTCTAAAACAGGCTCATTGTTAAGCATAATAACATGAGGATGAATTCCTATAGTATTTTGTTTCATATTTGTGTCAGTGTGGATCTGCTGTGGAAGCATTGCAAAGGATTTAAAAAGCATCTCCGGAGTCATCAAATACTAAAGTTCTGGTGCACTTTTCAAGCACAGCAGCACCTTAGATTTATGTTTAACCTGCAAAAGATGCAAAACAAAGTGGGTGCTGCTATGTACGAAAAGGGGCATTTTACATGCTTGTGCCTGGGGGCCCATCGTCTCATCCATCTATGCTCTTTACCCTTCTGCTTTTACAGATGATCAAAATGGGCTTAGATGTGGAAACTGTTCTTCGAGAGGCTGTGATGCAAATGGAACATATAGGAGAAAATAAGCTCTGTATGTTATTATTTTTTCTCTCCTCTCCTGCCCTTTTTTTAAACATTTGGTACCATGCTAGAAAGTAACGTATATGCAAAGAATATACAACATGAATCTTGACTTTGTTCTGACTTATCATATTTTAATAATATTTCATTATGAGATGTACTTGCTAAGGTCTTTTCTCTCTCACACAGTGCTTCGACCCAGAGCGAGCCTTCTGCTAGAAAATGTACCCTATTGTGACCAGCCCAGGAAAAAGTCATGACACCACCTCATTACATCTTTTTCATCAAAAAAGAGACTATCATCCATTACCATCCATCTGCAATTTACCCAAATGTACCCAAAACAACATTTCAAGTTGTTCAGGATCTCCTGAACAAAGGCCGTTTTAAAGATCATCGCTACATGGAGAAATGCCTGGTTTTGATTCACTGAAGATCTCAGCTGTTCCGCTTTATGAAATCTGTAAACTGGATGTCATAATTTTATGTACAGTACGTAATTTCATGTACCTCAAATGCAATTTAGATGTGTTTTTATTTCATTTGGAAGTTTCTGCCTACTTTTCAGTAGCATATAATTTAACTGACCGAGGAGTGAAATGTTAGGCTACTTCGTTGCTGCTGAAAAAAATGTTTCATTGTGTTCTCATTAAAAAGGGGTATTTCCAGACTGTCTCAGGTTTAATTAATTGTTCAAACCACTAAAAATGATAGATGCATCTAACATGATAGTGGTCAAAGCTCAGGACAAACACCACCACAACTCCCCATTAAAGGTCTCGGAAAAATGTATGGCTGCAATAGCTATCAGGGTCTCCCAGAATCAATTTTAGTGGATGGATTCTTTGTATTTTCCAATACATTACATCAGTTGTGACATTTTACAGAAGGAGGCAAGGGTGAGATTTTATTTAAATAAAACAAAGATGTATTTTAATACGGTGTTTGGCATACAACAGACAGTGGAACAAACCCAGGGATACATGGAAATGTATTATTGTACACTTATGTAAGTGTCTTGTGTCCCCTGAATTTTGCACATATATATACATATAATATAGTGTAATCTGTACCTAGAGGAAAAACTACAGTAGGGTATAGAGTTGGTATTCTGAAGTTACTGAATTGTAAAAAATTACAGACACCCAATTTGCAAGCATAAAAGACAAACATGTATGCTTAGTTTTTTTTTTTATGCAAAAAGAGATGTAACAAATTGAATATACCTATTAAGTATTGTAAATGACGTTTATAAAAGTGAATTATAATAGTTTAACGTCCCATGGAACTAAAAACTCTTACTTTGTTCTGATGTAGCCAGTACAAGGCACTGCATTTCCCACAATGCCAAATAGGAAGAAAAAATGATTACATCATCAAAATGCGCCGTTACTCTGGCAACGCTTGTAATGACTTCCATCGGTTTTAGCCATTTAGCTAGCTTGTCAACTTTGTTTGTAAAATATCAAATTTGATGCCAAAAATAAGGTTAGTTTGTCAGTTTGTATGTGCATTTTCGTAATGTTTAACATTACCACAGACATAATAACTAGCTATTAGCTATTAACGCTTTTGTCTCGTATTTGTCAGCTCAGACACGCTATGGGAGCTGGCTGCGGCGGAGGTCCACAGTCGGGAGACTGAAGGTGGGGAGGAGGACGGAGGAGAGACGGTCAGTGAGAGGAGCGTGTTTCTGATGGGGAGCAAGGCTGGGGTATGTTTATCGTCGTGCCAGAGGCAGACAGTACATTTATTGTTTTCTAATGGAAGCACTCTTGTCTTGTTATTAGCTAAGCTAAGTTATAGCTAGTAAGCTCACCGTTGCTTTTTTTCAGGGTAAAACGTCCATTCTCCTTAGATGCCTCGACAGGTGAGTATGTGTGTGTCTAGGTAATCAACTCTCATCTCACAATTATGATAAAACCAAACCTTCTCTTAACCCCCTTCATATTCTGGATGCAGACTAATGTTAAAGAGACAGTTCACCCAAAACATAATGAAACATGCCTGTAGGAGCCATCTGTGTTTGTTTGCTAAAGAACTACAAGCCGTCACAGTTTGAAACATAGAAACAGACACAGGAGTGTGACATGAGGACGCAGACAATGTATTTCAACCGCTCGCAAGCAAGCTATGTGCTAAAACGACTGTTTGTTTCGTTTTAGTTTTTTGATATTGAACAAAAGGTCTTTGACGCATGCATCGAACTAGTCTAATTTCTTTTTTTGTTACAAGCATAACGCACTGCACATTCGCATGCACTCCACACATTCACTCACTCATTCGCCCTGGTGCAACCTAGACATTCAATCAACCCAGCTCAGCAATAAGTGATTATGTGGATATATTGTGGATAATATGAAGCGCGTTGAAATCAAGTCTGGTGTCCATTAGGCTTAACGAAAATGCTTTACTTAATAGCTCTTAAATCTTTCAGCTGCATCTCACATGACTCACCAAAAAAGACTGCAATATTAGGTTGAAAGCACCAAAAGCTAGTAAATTGATCTTTTTGCTTAGATTATGTTGTTACACAACAATAATACAGTTTTTTATCCACCAGAGATGAACCATCCAAGCCAACTCTGGCAATGGAGTACACTTTCGGCAGAAGGGCCCGAGGACACAACACCGTAAGGAGGCCCCGTTAGTCTTGGACACGTCTCGTACAAAATGGGATAAAGACACACAACTGATAATCCTGATAAGCTGTGATTGCCTCAAACCATGTATTTTTTATTCAAATTGATAAGAAGGAGCTGTGTGAAAAGTTAACCCGTGTAAAGAGATACAAAAGACTGTAAATTCTTCGCTTCTTTGTAGTAAATGCTGTAGAAGTGTACAATGTGTGTACAATTGCACATAATGTGTAACTTGTAATGAGATGGTGTGATAAAAGTGATGGTTTCTCTTTAAGCCCAAAGACATAGCCCATCTATGGGAGCTGGGAGGAGGGACCTCTTTGTCAGACCTGGTTCAGATCCCCATCACTCCTGTCAGCATCAGGTAGGTCACGTTCACACATTCCTGAGGTCTTGTTGTCTCTTTCACAGTTCACTGTTTTTTTACTGTTGTGATGTGTTTTAGAGTAAAGGGCAGTGTGTGACATGTTCTGAATATGAATATTTTTCATGTTTACTGTACGTGTAGCTTTTAAAATCAGTATGGTTTGATCAGCAGTGTCATGCCAGTAAAGGAAGGGTGTTTTCTTGGTCTGAGCCTTAGTGCTGTAGCAACACCTTCTTTTATCTATCCTGTCTTTTCCCAGGTCTCTCTCTGTCATCCTCATTCTGGACCTGTCTAAACCCAACACCCTGTGGGGAACCATGGAGAAGCTGCTGCAGGCAACACAAACTCAGTTGTTGAAAGTTTCTTCCCAGGCACAAGCACAGAAGGCCAAACCTGGAGCCAAACACCAGACGCCTGTTCACTCAGCAGCACGCGTATTACCTAAAGACTATCCTGTAAGACCTCAGCTCATTACACTAACTATTATATTAACATAATCTTTTGTTCAGTCCAGGGCAAAATATAGTAGCATATTTTAAGAGTTTTGAAGTGCATGCTCATGCTCCAGGCTCCTAGAAAATGCTTATATGTCAGAAATTAAAATGTGAAAACGCCAATGCTAACAAACTAAACCAACATGGTGAAAACCATTTTGATTTCAAAAGGAAAGTTCAGCAAGTCTCACCTCACAGTGTGGACAAAGTTGATATAATATTTGTGAGGCCTTTCTTGTAGATGAAAGGTGATAATTGTTTTGTCCAGTGGTACACATATCCTGCGTTAACTGTGACTGTGACTTAACAGGACAGAGAGCTGATCAGTCCCTTTCCTGTTCCTCTGCTCATCATTGGCAGCAAATATGACATCTTTCAGGTAAAAGTTACATTAGTCTAACTTGTCAATTTTCTTACTTCATGTTCTTCTTGGATCCTGGTATCATTTGTAACACATTCAGAGGGAGAGTTTTATTTCATCTGTGTTGCAGGAACTTGACTCCGAAAAGAGGAAAGTGGTTAGTAAAACACTGCGGTTTATTGCCCACTTCTACGCAGCCTCTCTTATTGTAAGTGTGCTTTTACTATACATGCAACATATTCACATTTAACATATGTTTTGAATAAAACAAACTGCAATTTGCACTTTTAAATTGTTTTGCTTCCTGTTTCTATTGAATCTATCCATTCTATCACCTGCTGCTGTTCCACTTGTCTTTTATTACATTTTTCTTTCTGTACCTAATCTTTTCATCAGTTCACTAGCATCAAGTCGGAGAGCCTAATGTCAAAAACCAAGAGCTTCTTCTCCCACCTTGCTTTCGGGCTGGACAGAGGGTGAGGAGGATAACACAGCATTGTACACCAACTAGTAGTGGACAAGGACTGGGACTACATTCATTCGTTTTTTAAAAACAAAATTACCTTAGTGTTATCACTAATAATTGGTAGATTTTCCAATTGCATTTCACATTTATACTTTACTAGGACTATTAGAAATTATATAATATACATAAACAGTTTTTCTCAAACATTTTGGACCTGTGATACATTCTCTATTTACAAGAGCTTTTCAAGACACAGCTCGAAATGGATTTTATAATGTAGAGATGAAGAGAAAAAACCTATTTAACTATTTCAAACAAAGATAAATTGTTGTATATGCTACTGTACTACTATTAATTTAATGCTTTGGTTTTATCTGTGTTTTTCTTTAATGTTGTGATCAGGAAAACTGTGTTCTCTGACTCCACCAAGCCTCTAGCCATTCCAGCAGGCTCTGACTCCTTCAGCCAAATAGGTGAGCACAGCACCACTTGGTGGCCAAAAGCAGTAATGCATGTAAATGGAATTAAAATGCTATTGCTGTGCTGTGTTGTAAAACATGCACCTGATTTAGAGCCACCTTCCACCTTGACATTTGTTGACTTTAGGTTCCCCTCCTACTACTGATGTGGACATTACTTCTCTGCATGCTAAAAACCCAAAGGATCTCTGGAAGAAAGTCTACGAGCGTGTCTTCCCCCAAGAGGTACTTGAATCACTGGCGGCACCTTTGTCTTTATCAGTATCGCAAAATTCAACTGGACATCATATGTCACACACAATGACTGTGTGTGTTTACTTAAAACACAGCATTCCTTCTTATAAATATGCATGTTTACTTGAACAAAGGCCTCTGTAAAAAGTCCATTTTTAATGTATTTCTGTCTGTCTAACTGACTTTGTCTTTGCAGAATACCAGTGAGCAGAGGGAACTAAAGGATCCAGCCAAAGACCCACAGTACATCGAGCCTCAGATTGATGCCATGAGAGCCCAGAAAGACCAGGTAACACATCCTGACCAATCACATGCTTGTGTTGTATTATTTAACAGCTGCACAGTTGTGAGTACTATGGCAAAGCACATCATTCACCTATGATTCTGGACAGATTATGCTACGGCACTTAGTGTCATGACTCGTGAGTTGGCAGGATGGTGATCAATCATTATTGATCAGAAATTCCTGCTTATCTGTGCTTCGTGACCCTGACCTTTGACCACCCTGTGAAGAGTAACAAGTATTGAGGAAGATAACAGATTTTAAAAACATTAAAGGGGAAATGAAGAGGAGAAGCATTCTTAGTCTTTTAGAGTTAAGGCATAGTTACACGACAGGCCCCCAAATCATATGCTCCAGAGTGCTTAAGTAATATATTATATTTAATAAGGGTTATTTAGATAATTTTATTTTCTATACCTTACTTTGGTTTAGTGAGGTCACATAGAAAACACAAATGGAATCAGCTGTTGCCCTTCTACTGCCCAAGATAAACTGAATTAAATAAGAATGAAATAAGAATAATTACACTTCATCAGAGAGATAAATAGATCTGCTGTCTTGTGCACTCTGCTCCACACCTGTCTTAGTCTTAGAGGAATGTTCCAGAGTAACCTTCTGTCCTTCAGTAACCTGTATGTAGTAGTGTTTCTGTCATGGTCTCATTAACAGGCTGTAATCTATACTGTGCTTATAACCTCAGAGATCAGTAGTGTCTCTGCCGGCCTGGCCAGGTGCCACTCTGGCACTTGAACTGTAGTAACCTGTTGGAGTCACAATGCTGTCTCACCTGATGCTGGTCATCTTGCACTGCCATTGGACGACACATAATGTAATTGGTCTGGGTTAGCAATAAGAGAAAAAGGGTAAAGTATATTCCAACTGAGTATAGACAGAGGTTTTGAAGGCCTTGTTGCATGTCAGGGCAGATTGTAAACTGATATCCTTCATGCAAACCGTATCCCTTTCTTCTGTGTATTGCTAAGAGATAATATTCTTCTAATCCACATGTCTGAGCTTGTGTACCTTTAGCCCAGTTTGTGCCTCTTATGTATTATCATAATACATTTGTGTCACAGAGCTAAGCATCTGTTTTTCTGGAAGATAAATCCCTGCCATCTTTCAAAAAATCCAGAAGGCCATTTAACAACTGCAAGTATCACAGCTTTGAAGGCATTTCTCCCATATCCCCATCTAGATTAAAAAATATTCTGTACGATATAAAACACTTTTAACCTATTTCCTAATCCAAAAAGGATGATAGCCAGAGGTGACCATTCTCCTTACTTGAGAGGCACAAACTGAGACTAGTGTACCCCATGAGTTTGGAGAGAGATAGCCTTTCAGAGGCCCCGTGGAGTTTTCTTGTAGACAGAAAAGTTGCGTTTACATTCGGTGTTACTCACCAAAATGCATTGTGTGTATCCTTGAGGTCTAATAATGTGTTGAATGCATTTCCTTCCTCATAAAACATTTACAAATGACATTTTTCTTAAAAGTTTGAAAGCTGCATTGTTTACATCCATGTTTACGAGCACGCATCTTTCTTCTGTCCTGCCTTTGTTGGCGCATTACTGCATATCTTGGCACATTACCGCCTTCTGGAGATCAGTGGAATAGTATGACACCATAGGCAGGAATGCGTAGTGAAAAACTAGGCCTACTAGTGGTCCAAAACATTGAAAATGTATAAACATATAGTATTATACACCCTTAAAAGATTTTAACCACAAGGTCACACCATTTTACCTTATCTTACTATACAACTAGTATAACCACATCAAAAATTAACTCAGAAGAGTAGAGAAAACTGCAGATTCCTGGGTTACCCTTACAAAGTAAAATATATTACAAAATCATTACTGCATTTAATACAAAATCTGAAAGAGGTTTTCAACATTTGTGTGAAATCAGAGTTCTCCATTACATGATGCTAGCTGCCAGCAAACCTTTTCCAAAGTGCAGACCAACTGGGGGGAATAGCACAATAGCCCAGGTGACCTACCTGGCTCCAGATGAAGCCTGGTTTAATGTTTGATGTTTGGAGTCCTTGAACTGTTTCAATGTACTGTGGTGTTCATCTAAATGTGTCCCGTGTTGCTGGTGGTTTAAACATAATGTTATATGTGCCCTATAACTACATTTGTATGTCTGTGGAGGAGAACAGCACCTTGTTTCTTTGCCTGCACTTTTTCATTGTACTTCATTAATAAAGAAAACGTCTGATCTTCTCTCTTTCTGTCTGCATGTGTTTTTCAGGAGTTGGAGCAGTATAAGAGGAATGCAGCTAAGTCATGGAAAGCACTGGAGCTGGAGACATGAGAAATAATCAGCTCTATGGTCACACACAAATACACCACATATTAATGTAAATACAGTATACATTTTGCATTATTTATTTCCTTTTGTGTCATTTTGGTTTTTTTTTTTTACTTCTTGGTAATTCATACAACTTGTATAACTAGAGATTAAATATTTTAAACATAACAACACTATTTGTATACTGATGATAAAATGTGTTCTAAAAAATAAACAATTGTACATTATTACAATAGGCATCTCTTCATATTTATGACACATTACAATCACAATATTTAAACAAAAAAGTAATAAATGCAATACATAGGTGACATTTTAGCACTTAGATATTCTTCTGGTATTCTATGATACACAGCAGTCAGACACTGCTTATTGAAACTGTACAGGACCTTAGGTTGAATCTGTGTCTCAGTCGTTGTTTGAGCCCAGTCAGTGTTAAAGCAACAGGTTGATTTATGGTACTTTTTAGTTTAGGACAACTCAGTTGGCTGCATCCCAGTCAACACAGATTAACCCTGCTGTACTGTACACCTTGCACTGTACACTATTCTGTAAAACTTTAAGGTAAGTGCTTACATGGAAATATTCCTTGAATGTTAGAGGAACGGGTTAAGTGCAAATGTAGATTATATGTGTTTGCAGGAGCCACAGTACTTCAGTAGACCTCATCTGAATAACATCCAGTGATGGAAAGTAACATAAGTACATTTACTCAAGTACTGTACTTAAGTAAAATACTGTGTACCTCAAAATTGTATTTCCATTTTATGCTACTTTATACTTCTACTCCTCTACAATTCAGAGGGAAATCTTGTACTTTTTACTCCACTTCATTTATTTGATACCTTTAGTTACTAGTTACTTTGCAGATTCAGATTAATAATACAAAATATAATCAACAAATACATTATGATGTAGTATTATGGATAAAGATAGGACTTGATTGATGATCCATTGGTGGAATTCACAAGCCACCCAGCAGTGTATTTATAGTAAAAAATAAGCCCCAGCTTTACCAGCTGCAACATTAATGTACATATTAATGCATCTATAATCATAATTCAATAACATAATATACATAATTTTGAAATAGGCCATTCTGCAAAACGAGTACTTTTACTTTTTGTACTTATATTTTGATGCTGCCAATACCTTTATACTTTTCCTTGCATGCAGGACTTTTTCTTGTAACTTGAGTATTTCTATACTGTGGTATTGATACTTTTACTTAAGTAAAAGATCTGAGTACTTCTTCCACCACTGATAACATCATACTGTAAATCTTTACTCTGAATGTGTTTTTAGATCTTCAGAACCAAACTCTGTTTAGCTTCCTGTTTAAACAGAAGATTCTCCCACAAATGTGTGTCTGTGGTTTTAGTGACGAACAAGCTTGTCTCTGATCTTGAAGCTGATCATGCCCAGCAGCAGGAGGGCAGGGAGGAAGGAGTAGAGGAGAACAAAGTCTAGTGTGTATCGGGACAGAGCGCCAGGATAGCCCTCATCAATGATCTGACTGCCTTGAGTGACCAGACAGGCTCCAGGCAAAGGTTTGGAATTATCTGCAACAACACACCAGAGAAAAAGATTTATTTTTAAAGACACAGCTTCAGTTCCCAAAACAGCCAATGAGTGTCCTTCAGTCTGTCCTGCCAAACGTCTTTGAACACTGAACTCCTACTTTATAAGAGCTTTTTAAGAGCATCAGCAGAAAATAAAATTGATAAATAGAAATTAGTGATTGCTGATAATATTTAATCACTCATCACATACTAGTTAAATCATTGATAGAAGATTAAAGATAATAGTGAATCAGCTGTGAAGTACATTTCCTGAATTGTACATGTGACCCAGGTCTAGATTTTCCTTCAGGGGCAAAAGATATTCCCATGTGTCCTCTACAGTTAGTAATGTCAAGTACTTTTACAGCTTTTACAACGTCAAACACTTTGTAGTCATCAAACTGTCATAAAATCTTGCAACAGGTAGACAATGATGAAAATAGTGTTTACACATTTTTTAAAAGTACTGCTCATGCTGGGAGACAGTCTGTGAGCTGTAAATACAACTTGTAAAGAGTTAAATTATAATTATGGGACCTTTTTCATTCTCAGTGTAGGTGGACACTGAGGTGGTTGAAACAACTTACTACATGTGAAGTCGAGTCCTTGGAACTCCGTGACTATGAGCAGCTCACAGCTGTACTTCTGGAAGGTCAGGTAGCTGAGCCACTGGAAGACCACTGGCATCTGCTGGGTGCTTCTGTTGAAAGGAAGAGGAGAGAGGAAGGTGTGTTACCGGTAGCATATGTCTGGAAAGTTAGCAGTGGCCACTATAATACCTTCATTTACAAAAAAGACCTGGAAAAGTTGCCTTATCAAAGGTACTAAAGGTCATAAAGTCACTTAAACTTACTAATTAAATGAAAAACATATTAAAACGTATTTGGTGTCTCACCTTAGGAAGCCAGATCCCACCATGATCCCTGCAATATTGAGCAGAGCCACTCCAGTGTTGACCATGTTAGGGTCGTGGACCACTCCTAATAGCACCACAGTCAGCAACTCACCTGAGGAAAAGAAAAACATAGTAATGACTACAACTAAAAGCCATAAACAGTGGAAACATGACATTAAAGGGATCTCCTCTTAAGTCAAACACATTTATAGGCTTGACTGTGTACTGATGTTTCTAAAACACCGAATATTTAGAAGCTATCCCTCAAAGTGTTGACAGCAAAGTAGTAATGAAGACAAAACTTTTAAGTGTTACAGGATACGAATCATGGAGATAAGCAGACTAGCCATGTCCCTGTTATGTACTTTGTATAATTTGGATAATCCTTTTGCTTTGAAGAAAAAAAAATGATTATCTTCTTATCTTATCAGCTCACCTATAATATGTGGCACCAGGACTACAGCACTGAAACACAGGAAGCGCAGGCTGTCAGGGTGCATCCCCACCGTCCTGAGAGGAAAGCAGGCAGGGACAAAAAATAGAAGAGACAAAAGAAGAGTTATTGCTGAGAGTTTGTGTTTAAGTTGGTGGTGCACATACGGAATATGAGATCCATTAAATCCTTGGGGGAGGTTAAATATGCTCCTTGCAATCCCCCCAAACAAAAACACATATACACTTACTACCCACCAGTAAAGGAAGGAGGTGAAGATGAAAACACTCAGGATGCTGAAGGGCAGGATATGGAAGATGTAGGCCAAGAACATTTGCCATTTACTGTACAGACCATCCTGACTCTCCTGATCACTGATGGCTCGCAACGCCGGAACTGACAGAGAGAAGGAGAGAGAGCAGATAATGTGATGAGAGGAAAAGAGGAGGAAAAATTGAATACTGAAAGCCCATGAAGCTCTTAAATGACTGTCATGAAATTAATCATTAAAATGAATAATGCAATATGTTCTGTCCCATCACTGCTCAGCCCAGTGTTTTATCACATCTCTTATCCTCAGTATCTGTGACAGCCAGAGCCCTAAAGCTAAGATTTTAGACTCAGCTGATAACTGAGAAATACAGTGAAGAGATAATCACCCCACACAGCCAATATCCTTCACAGGTTATTGTCTATATCATCTTATGACATACACCTTATGTATGAAATTAAGGTTAAGATAGAGTCTACTAAGGCCTATTTACATATTGCCTAAACCTTTCAACATGCATTTAACCTTCTTTAACCTTAATTAACTAGGAACTCCTCACTGAGATTAAAAAATAAATAAATCTGTTTTTCAAGAGTGTCTTAGCCACAAAAATGCTAAGTTACAAACAACACAAAATACATATCACAAGATCAGGAATAAACTTCACAAAACTCTAAAATTATTTCTGAAATCACCAATAGGAATCCCTAAAAACAAACTATAGCAATATAATATCATCATACAGTGAACTAATAAGGCAGTCACATCCAGGTCCTGACATAGTTCATACAGCAATGATTTATATTCTCTTAAAGGAACCAGTGTTTGTAGTTTATAGTAGGTCTTCCAGGGCAGAGAGTGAGATTCAGCTTTGTTTAGCTGTTTCTCTCTCTTTCTATGTGTCTATACAGTATATGTGTGAACGTTTGTCTGTATTTGAGGTTACCTTCAGTCACAGCAGCTGCTATAAATACTAACCATAAACACAATATAGATAGTAGGTCTGTAGGTAAAAAGACACTTGGGTTCATTGAACTCTAAATGGAGTCTGGGCCATTCCTCCCTTGTAGGCAGACTAAAACTATAAATGCAAACTACAGGACCTCTCTAACAACTGTGTAAAGCCACAGCCAATAACAGCAAATACCAAAAAGGTTACACATATGTAATCTTTATGCAAATACTCCTAAAGTTTAAGCTATTCTAATAGAAATGTTTTGTTTATACTGACATTTAGCCACATTTGTAGTGATTGCCAACTGCAGTTCTACTCTGTAATACTAATACTATAGTTTAACTTACAACTCATCACTTAATCTTTTTGAAAGTACATGAAGGCACTTTTTCGCCAAGCAAAATTCAAGCTAGACTTTACACATTTTTGCTGAGGGGAACAAAAATACTGCTAACTGCAGACCCCTTTCACCTACTGAACAAGAGATAAGCGAGCTTACACAGCTGAGATAAAGACGTTTGAAACATGCTGTTTAACAAAGATAATAGATCACTTTTACTCAGGTGACTACACGCACTTAATGTACTTCAGAAATTCCCTGAAGTCATCGTATCCACCTCAAGTAGATATTTATTGGGTGATATTATCAGACACACACAGTTAGATGGAATTTAATGTCACCCACTTTTCAAGTCTAATACCTCTTTTATTGTTTATGGGAATATGTACAGTATATGAGTTCTGCTTGAAATGTAGCAGTGCACAATAATAAGTGTGTCACTTTTAAGTCAAATTGTTGAAAAAATCAAAAACCTGGAAGTCAAATGTATTTTCCCCCTCTATGTACAGCTGTATGGTGTTGGTGGAACTCACAGAGAGCTACAGCATTCAGCATGCCAGTGTAGGGCGAAGCACCAACGCTCTGATAGATGATGCCAATGCGGTCCTGCACAGCACCCTTGTTGACGTCGTCGTCTAAATGCATGACGAAGAAGGCCACGAAGAGACCGTAGATCAGGTTCTGGGACAGACGCATCAGAACGCCCATCCTGTCTCTGGACAGGTTTCTTGCCGTCCGCCTACACACAGAACACACATGGAAATACATGTAAACACACACAAGGGCATACATGTCCTCACAGAAAGGGCAGGAGGGAGAATTATGCAGATGAGAGAGACAGAAAAGAACCAATAAGAGATCAGACATAGAGAGCAAACAGGAAAGGAATAAGACGGATGAATAATGGATAATCTTTGGCTGATCTTGGTAGTATTTGAGCTAACTTGAGCTGCCTAATGGTGGGATGATATTAATATGAATTCCACATCTTAAAAAAAAATTTTGTTATATTCACTTTTAAATGCAAATAAATGCAGCTAGGTACTCAAGAAGAAAGAAAGAAGACCATCTAGGTAGGCAGTAATCAGTTATTGCCTTTACAGATGGTGTCCATACACACAAGGGGACTGAAGACTCGCTCAGCACTGACCTGAGCAGAACTTCCAGTTTGGCTGCACCGCTGGGTGACTCTTTGCTCTTAAAGGGGATGGCTGGCTTGTCTGCCCGCTGCAGGCTCTGCTCGATTTTTCCCAGCATGCTCTGGTAGATGGCAGACCTCTGATAGGATGAAGTGATCTCATGCATGCGACTGAAGGTGGCCGCCTCCCTCTCACTGCTGCGCGTGTCCACTGAGGTGAAGTCAACTGTTTAACATCACAGCAATTGGATTATTTTAATGTTCATGCGACACGGACTTCATTCTTTTGCATACTGTATATTCTCAAGATATACTTATTCTTTTAGTTGTTGGTGTTTCAACATGGCTGTGAGGCTATAATGTAAATATATGTGACATAATCCAGGATCATAGTATATAGTACCATAGATGTCAAAGGGGTTACAGTACTCTGGACACTCATATCCACATTGGCTGAAGAAGTCCACCATCTCTTCTGGCTGCCCACAGAACACCAGCTCGCCACGACTCATTATAGCTATCCTGCTGAACACCTGGGACACACAAACACACACACATGGTTTTCCTGTCTTGGTAGAAAATGGTGAGTCAGTGTTAAAGGAAATGGTTTCCATTTTTCAAGTCTGAAAATGACACATGCCCATATGTACATTGAAATAGATTTTGATTGCTGTAATTGTTTCTCCTGACCATAACGACTGAGAAGAGATGTCTTCCTAATGCAATTCTATTGTAAGAGACTGAGGACAAAATCCACCGTCCTCGTTCTGAGTATAAATTACTTCTGAAGTTCATCTGTAAAGTTAATATGAGGCTTCAGCAGACTGAGTGGGAATCTTCCAGTGTATTAAATAAAAATGCCCTCTGTGTTTCTGTCCCTCCACTGTGGCTCAGCAAGGAAATTACATACTTAAAAGGTTGTAACTTTGGAAGATACCCTCTTGATTTGACTAACTCAGACTGCTGAAGCCTCATGTTAGCTTCAGCTTCACAGAAGGACTTGGTCCTCCATCACTTCCATTAAAATTGATTAGAAAGGGATCTCTTCATGGTCAGTGTGGAACAATTACAGCTACCAAAAAATGTTTCAATGTACATATGGGCATGCGGGTATTGTTTTAAGATAGACTTTCAAGGAAGTTTCAGCCTATCTGTCACTTTTTCTCTTTTCTTCAGTTTATGTGGAAACCCACCCTGAAGAGCTCGGAGCGTGGTTGGTGGATGGTTACTATGACGATACGGTTCCTCCTGGCCAGCTCTGCCAGCAGCACCACGATCTGATTGGCGGTCATGCTGTCCAGGCCAGTGGTCGGCTCGTCCAATAGGATCACCCCTGCAATGACATCATCACCCTCATGCAGGTTTGTCACACACTGAAACGTTGAGAACAAGAGAAAGGCAGGACAGTAACTTTTTTCTTCTTTTAAGTTGGAAACTTTTTTTTTTAAATGTACTTTTTATTAAGTGGCACACGCAGGACTCTCAGTGGAGCCAACTTAACTTGTGAAGATAAGTGAGTTCTTCTTTTTTTTTTTTTTAAAGTTAATTACTCTAATTAGGACAATTAAAAGATTGCCTCTTTGCATTATGAAAGCAGAGTGGAATTAGCAGATGCTTTAATTGTGAGATTAATTCATTTCCTGGTTGATTGGAGAGGCAGCGGATGGGAACTCCTCATTACTCTGTGTGTGTGTGTGTGTGTGTCCGTGGCCATTCTAATCCTGAATGAGGACTGAGACCCTTCATCCTCCCTGGAGGACTGTAGACCTGATAAACCACACCTGGGATGAGCACAGGCGCACACACACACACACACACACACTGGCACACAGAGATGGGTCTCTGCTCATTCCCTTCGTGGTGTGATAACCCAGTCTTTCATTACTCTTCTCCATCTCTCTCTCTGTCCCTTTCCTTATTCCTCTCTTACTTAGATCCCTTTGTTTTTCAGCATGGACTTCTAAAACTCTTTGGGGAGAGACAGGTCTTGTGGTGAACTTTCTTATGTTCTCAAGATGGCACAGTCCTACCTCCAGCCCTGTTGCTTCCAACAGTATATGTATGAAATATCATGTGTTACATGCAATAACAGAGTATAATGTCATAAACAGAGTGTGCAAAACATTAGGGACATCTTCTGATATTGTGTCTCAGCCCCTTTTGTATAATCCGTGTCTCACGTGTCTCAAAGCTTAAAAAAATCACCTCTAATGCTTCAGTTTATTTTCTTCATATCTCCTCATTTGAGTTCTGTAAAGCCTTACAAAATTTAAGGCACAATTGCTTTTACCTCGATTCACCTCATCATCATGGTTTAAATTTGCAGCAATAGCACCCTTTGGAAGTCTGATGTTCGTAAAACACAGATAAAACTCCTGCCATTCTCCTCACACATATCCCAGCTGCATGGATACTGACTTGGGTCCTGAAGTAGCTGGCCGGCGATGGAGACCCTCCTCCTCTCGCCCCCAGAGATCCCTGGGAAAACACGACCTCCAATAACACTGTGGGCCACGTGGCTCAGACTCAGCTCGGCCATCACCGCCGACACCTGCACAGGAGCCAGAGGTCAAGGGTCAGGTGAGAATTACTACTACTAACAAGTCAGCTGACAAAGGTCTACTGTAGATAATGTACTTGCTAGTTCTAGTTAGTGCACTTGATTAGTAGTAGGAATATTTTCTGTGTGAAGGACAAGGCCAGGAGGTTTACATTTACTTCGGATCAAAACATAAGGAAATATCAAAATATGGGAAATGGGAAAAGTTGTACATTTTTATTTTTTCGTTTTAAAAATCATGAACATAGGCTTAAAATGGCTGCTGACTTTCTTGAAAGCTGCCTTGACAGTTGCACAATTTTGACCCTTTTTGACAAGACATGCGAGCTGTGATCGTAAGAGGGGAGATTTGAAGATTTTTTGCCATTGGACCAATATAGTAAACACACCAGCAGATCTAGCAGCACTGATGACTGACAGAGGCAAAGAACACATTAGTGCAAAACAGATAAGAGTATACTGATATGTGTGCATTAGACACCGGGGTTACAAGGAATATCCAACTCATTTGAAGCTTGTTTAAATCTCTTTTACATAATCTCAGTTATCCTGACTAACTGTGATTAACTGTGACTTATGAGACAAATATACAGCAGAATATCAATGCTGATGAAGTGTCTTAATAAAGAAAAAAAAAAAGCTTAATCAACATCTTCTAATAAGTGCAAATGCTGCTGAAAACCTTGTAATGTGCCGACATCCTAATTTATACGAATTCTGTTTCAAGAATCATCCCCTCTGGTTCTCCATTTGTCTCCTTTTTGTATTTTCTCCAGCAGGGAGAAATGACAGGGTTAAGCTGAAGAAAACTAATAGAGCTGACAGAGCAGAAGAGGCTCTCAAAAGTCACCTTCTTCTTGATAGCTTCAGCCGAGTGTTTCCGCAGGGACAGCTGGGCTGTGTAGGTCAGAGTCTCCTCCACTGTCAGATAACTCAACAAGTTATCACTCTGAAATAGAAAGAGACAAAGAGAGTAAAAAAACAAACAAGTGAGAGATGCAGTGAGGCAGACAAATATCTCATGGATCTTTCAGACTTATTGAAAATATATTGCAAAATTGATTTTGTAGGCCTTGTAGTAGAACCTTCCTCATTTGTTACTTACAAGAGATATGAGTAAGACAATGCAAAATACACTGCTACAAGTGAAATGACAATTATCTCCAACAAGAAGCATATGATCACCTCCGTCTTCCTCTTGTGAGTTCGCCAGAAATCAAACTACAGTATATCTTAATGGTGTGACTGGCATGAAATTTAATGTAAACATCCACGCTACACACTCTTAGCAACAGAAAAGTGTTTCAGAGTATTTATCTACAGTATCCTTGCTGCACATCCGTGCACACTGAGTGTACATCCATGTAGGACACATACAGCAGTATACTGTGTATTTGTATGTTCATATATGCGCGTGCATACCATAACATACAGTACCTTTGCCCCAGACATATACACACACACACGAACACACATTCATTGCTTGAACCTGCTGCCTGCCTCAATTAACACGTGGCGCCTCCCAATCCCACTTCTCCTTAGTCTCTCATCTGAATGACTTTAATATCAGGAGCTCATATCACCTCCTCATCTACAGCTTAGCAGGGGAAGTTAATGACGAGGCTTAGAGAGCAGAAGGAGGGGTGCTATCAGCAAGAAGAGAGAGATGATTTGAAAGGAAGCAAGGCCAGTTTTAAGCCAGTGTTTTTAATTCAGGCTTTGGATACACTTGAGCACCTCTCATTGAGAGATTAAGTGTATGAGGAGGCCAGCAAGGGTCTTTAGTTAATTTCATCCAGAGGCCAGGGCAACCTTTTCAGGAGTTTTTGCAAAATGGTGTGTGTTCATTGAGTTTGTGGTTTGGTATTTATGCCGGTTAACCACATGCAACTTAAATACATACAAACTGTCTGCATGCAACAACTCACATGTGATACTGTGGGGCAAAGTTTAACCTGATGTCAGTGTGCGATGAGAACTAGGGCAAAGTGAAATGCGCATGTGTGTGCATGCGATTAGGTGCAAACGACTTTCAAGCCACTGTTCAGTCTCTTTATTAGTGTGTTGGCAATATTTTGTTTAACACTGCAGCTGTTATCTTTGTTATAGATCAGAAGAGGCATTCACAAACAACTGGTTCCAGTCACATTAAAACAAGAAAATACAGTATTTTATTGTATTTTCAATTTTTATAATGAATTTTTGTCTCTGGGTGTGCTGAAGTCCCAGTTTGAAACGTCTAGAAAACTTTATTTATATCTTGAGGATACAAATAACTGATTGTCTGTGTTTATACTGTGTGTTTGGGAGTTTCTGTGTGTTACCTGCAGTACATAGGAGAAGCAGTCCTGATACTCTTCTCTCTTCATTTTCCTGCCGTTAATGAAGACCTCACCCAACAGTGTACCGCAGTTTCCAATCCTCCCTGAGATGGCATCCAACAATGTGGTCTTTCCTGAGCCTTTACAATGCAAAGTGCACACACACACACACACACACGGATACATATGAACATACAGTAAAAAACAGACAGCATAAAAATTTAGATTGGCTAACAGAAGGATTCTCAATACACATTAATCCCTGTTTGCTGCAGCGAGACTTTCTTTTATGGATCTGTCTGTTTTATTTTTGAATGAAGAGTGTTGCCTCATTATTAATAATATTTTCCCCAGTGTGTATACTGGCCCCTGAACTACATGTGACCGCTCTCACACATCCCTCAGAATATCAGATCCATTTCCATTTAAAATCAGATTTATTTTAATTACTTAATTTTGTTTTGTTAAGTTTAAACACTTTGCTCTTTGGACTGAGCTAAGTGCAAACCTGAATTGCCCAGTATGCCCATGATCTGCCCACTGTCTACATGGAAGGAGACATCATTGAGGATCTGACGAGTCCATCGCTTCCTGTAGGAGGGTAAGTCCCACCATGGACCCACACGCTCACTGGAACACACACACACACACACACACACACACACACACACACACACATTTTTAACATCAACATTTTTAACATTCCCAGAATAGAATCAATCTCTGCTGTGAAGTATTTATAAGCAATCTACATAGTCAATGTGTTACATTTATTTTTCTGATATTACATTAGAAATCACAGTTAGACCACATAAAATTATAGATAATTTGATCCTAACCTGCCTGTATGTTTGCAGAATGATATAACAATCTGTATAATGTCATCCAGTTTTTGCATCTGTCTCTGTCATCCTCTTGTACTCTCTGTCTCTGCAGCATTTACCTGACCGTGTAGGAGATCTTGCTGACACTGAGACAGCAGGAGGGCTCTGATCGCTCCTCTCCACCGTCCCTCCGTACATCCCTCTTCACCTCCGACACAAACTTGAAGGACTCTTTAAATTTGGTCCCGTTCTCTGGCTCCACCGCCTGCATGGAATAAAATCTGTTCATGTCTCCAGCCAGTCTGCTACTCCAAACAACAACCGTGTCAAGTCCGTCTCAGATCAGTTTGTTCATATCCACACCACTCATATACAGCATGTGAAGCTCTGAAGTTGAGTCGTCGTACAGGCCCAGACTTTGTTTCTCTGCACCCAT
Source organism: Macquaria ambigua (assembly GCA_008360985.2). Taxonomy (NCBI): domain Eukaryota; kingdom Metazoa; phylum Chordata; class Actinopteri; order Centrarchiformes; family Percichthyidae; genus Macquaria; species Macquaria ambigua. The sequence goes on from VMKM01000490.1 coordinate 268,800, forward strand.
TCCGTAGTACAGAGCAGCAGTGCGAGAGCAGTGGTGTCTCTCAGGAACCATAAACACACAGTGAATGTTGCGTTATCTCAGAGAACTTTGATCCGGCGTTGTATAAAGAAGAGCAAAAAAAAAAAACACACATGCTGAGTAGATTGACTGGCTGTCGGTCTCACCTCAGTCCTCAAACTGTGCATTGTGACCAGAAAGGCTACAACGGATAGGACAGAGCAGATGAAGAACTGACATGACATGAACTTGGACGCTTTGAGAGAGAAGGCTTGTGAGCTGAGACAAGAGGAGATCTTCAGCCGGACTGGAGTCAAACTATCTAGCAGAGAGAAGAAACAGGGAACAACAGGAGAGCAAAAAAGGCAGATACCCTTAGAGAGAAAAAGAGAGGAACCTAACAGAAGAAGAAAAAGGGGGGCGTTGACCTCTTGACCGTGCAGACATCAACCAGCAGCTTGCCTCATCATGGACACAGACACTGGCCTCAATCATACAAACGGCTCCTCACAGGTCAGTCTATTACATGGGATCACACAAATTCAAGAATATGCTATCATTTTTAGCTCTTTTAAAGGCATCGGTTTCATCCCCACCCCCACCAACCACTGAGCTACTCTCTCTGACTGCTGCATGACCACTGATTTTATTAACTGAACTTTGTGTGCTAAATTTAGATTATAATGTGGGTATGTTGGTCAAAAGAGTCCAGTTTGAATGAGAGGATTTTCTGAACTTTGTTTAATGTGGTAAAACAAGCACTACTTTATTATTTCCTTTAACACAGGACCCCAAGTTTCTTTATTTGACATCAACAAATCAAATCAAATCAATCAAAAAATAAAACAATTGCTTTAATATTTCATGTCAAAATGTCAAATACCAAAGTAGTTGCTCTATAAAATATACAATATTTTAATATGAATTAACTTGACTATGAATGCTTAAAATGTGTGTTTTAGTATTTCCATTTATTTGGCTTTACACTAGAAAAAAAATATTCATTACTCCTGACAATTGATGCATATCACGATTAACTTCTGTTTATTTTCTCCATAGCTACTCTAAAAGTTATATTTTTCAGTTTTTTAGTTTGCAGATTGAATGTGCAGCTTTAGGTCACGATGTTCTTGTTTGTATTTCTGATTTCCAGTTTTTCCCACAATGCAAATACTTGAGGAAGTTTTCCTAACCTAAGTGTTCATCATCTATTTGTCTCTACAATAATTTGGTGACCTTTGTAATTTTCTTGTAACCAGTGGGCCCTAAAACTGACTTTAGAAAAACCATGCCCTACTAGACCGGGACAGTTTACCTAAAAAGATCAGCACTATAATTATTTCAGTTTCATCTCTGAGGTCTGGTTTAATAGCATTGGAGACATATGGTTTCCACATCTGACAAGAACTGGTTAGAACAGCTGCATGAACAATGGCAACATTTTGAATGTCTGAACTACATACATTTTCAGCTCTGTAGATGGAGGGTCTGGATTGATTTTACATGACATCTACAGTATATACAATATAACATACAGTATAGTGTACAGTAGATTTTGTGTGAGCATGAGCTGCATTTTTAATCGCATGGTTGTTCTTTTATTGGATTACATAATGGGTATATTAGGGTTGTTTTCAAATGGACTCTGGACCCACAAAAGGTCTCAGATAACTATTTGTGTACTTACACACAGGCAGATGCATGCCAATACACACTCATGAACACACAGATTCACACTGGCTTAAACATGCTCACATGCTCATGCATGCACATAGTAATCATTAAATAAATGAGTCATTAAAAGTGTCCAGTAAACTAGTTGATAAAGTTAATCTTCTGCCATTTGTATAGTTAATGGCTTTTTGCCATCTAAACTAAAATCTGTGGTTTTCTCTGCAGTGTCTGGTACAGGAGCTTCCTCCACAGATTCCCTCATACATCTTGTGAATCTGTAATTCTGAACAGAAACTTGCCGGTGCAATATCTCAGCTATTTATTTAAATACTTAGCACCTTAAATTAGTCTGGTTTGAACTTTTCAACTAATTGCTGTTTATAGATGTGAATGCTCCATCAGGATTGCTACTCAATTTCGTTGTACTCTGTGCATTGACAATAAAGGAATTCTATTCTATTCACTTTCTCATATTGTATTGCAGTTTGTCCTTTAGAACTGATACGGATACAAATAGAGATTTCAAATGAGTCCTTGCCTCTATGAAACTCAATGACCTGTCTACTCTTCTTTAACAGCATCAAGACACAGAGTTGTTCTCGTCTGAAGAAGACAGCAGTCTCTACTTCACCTACAGTGGAGGGTGCAATGAGCTGGAGGTCAACAACCTGCACTATGAGGTAAGTGACGGACAGCCGCTCTGCTCTCATACGCAGTCATCTTTAGCTTTTAACTGTTTTAACCTCTTCGTGTGTGTGTGTGTACGTCTGTACTGTATATGTGCATGTCGCATGTGCTCATAGTGTAATTGTGTGTGTTTGTGTTCGCAGGTGGACACAGCGGCTCAGATCCCGTGGTATGAGAGGTTGTCAGAGTTCAAGTTGCCATGGGAGATAAAAGGAAACAAGCAGACAGCCATCAACAAGCTCAGCCTCCGAGTCCGCAGTGGACAGATGCTGGCCGTCATTGGCAGCTCAGGTGACACACACACACACGGCTTTTAAGTATTACTGTTTCTAATCAAGGTAATAAATGTAATGGCCTCCTTGGATGATGTCATTTAATCCCCCTGCTTTTCCAAGGACCTCATGTCAGCAGCACTGTTCACAGGGACAATCAAATCCTCAGTTTCGAACTGCAGTGGGGTACATGAAACATATTACAGAACAGAGAAACAATAAAAACTGCATCTTCTTTAGACTCCAGGTGCATGAACTAGAAAGAAGGGAAGAAAAAATCTGCTACGTTTGGAGACCAATTAATGTCCAGAAAATCATGTTCACTGGTTGAGAAAAGAAGACACTTCATCAAGGTTATAGAAAAGAACCTAATGTAGTAGTACAGCCTCCAAAAACTGCTCACTGCTTTGCTTTGCTTATGTATTTGACTTGTATAGTGAGTTTTGTTGGTTGTGAGGTGTGTGTGTGTGAAGTTTCTTTCCCCTCTATACTTAAATACGTAATCATCTTCTCCCAGGTTGTGGTAAAACATCTTTGCTGGACATAATAACATGTCGCGATGAGGGTGGTACAATGACATCCGGCCAGGTCCTGATTAACAGGAAGCCCAACACGCCCCAGCTGGTGAAGAAGAGCATCGCTCATGTCCGTCAAGACGACCGCCTTCTTCCTCACCTCACCGTCCGTGAAACTCTCGTCTTTGTTGCCAAGCTGAGGCTCCCCACCCACTTCACACAAGCCCAGAGGGACCAGAGGGTAAGATTCAGGACTCGAACCTTATCCAAACAGGCACAGAATGTACAGAGCATGAGGACATTATGAGCCCATGCTGAGTCTACAAAACAAAAGGTCTTGTTTATCCACCTTGTAATACAAACACTGACCACATAGTTTAGATGTCATATTCTGCATATGATCTTCCTTTGGACCAGACGTGATGGCAGTGTAGTAAGATGAAATACTAAATGATGAAAGACAAATGTTACATGTGACAAACTGTGTCTGTTTCCTGTCACAGGTGGATGATGTCATCGCAGAGCTGCGGCTGCGACAGTGTGCTCACACCAGGGTGGGAAATGACTACGTGAGGGGTGTTTCTGGAGGAGAGAGGAGGAGAGTCAGCATAGCTGTCCAACTTCTCTGGAACCCCGGTGAGAGAAAAGAAAAAAGAGAGACAACCTCTTAAACTTGTGATTTTCCCACTTAACTTTCATTTTGAACTTTCAACCTTCCATCTGTCTGGCTTTTTAGATGAGAGACTTCTCATGAACTTGTAACTTAATCGTAAAATCACAAACTCAAAATCACATTTCGCAGGCAGATTCACATGAAGATTCTCCTCAAGGGGGAGCTGTTCAGTTATTGTTAGCTCAGTTTCTACCTGTCAACCTGCAGCCACCTATAGGAAAGGAAAGTCATATGTAATATGTTGATGTTGCCACCTGCAGGAAAAGAAAGTCATGGCTGCTGGAATTGCAGTTTTGTCTTTTTTATAGCTGCTGTTTTCATGGTGTGTGTGTTTGAGGTTTTACATTCAACACTGTCAGATAAAATAAATTAAGTTTTTGTAAGTGATTTATTTTAAACATCTAAGAACTGCAGGCAAGTGGCATTAAGTGTTGTCTGTAAAATAGTCACTCAAGCAACCAATTCTATCAATAAACAACAGATATGTAATTGCAGTAACACCCAGGTCTATAGTTCATCAATATTCATAACCAAAGACAGCCTCTACATTCCAACCCTATGTTTCAGTACCTCATCATTTTCTGTGATGCAATATAAGATGTAATATACAATACAATTAGAAATAAGAGGGTTCCCCCATTTTGAAGTATCATCCACCCATCTGTCTGGCTTTTTGTAGAACAGTTGTTTATTCATATAACTTGTCCTGATAAGATGAAATCCCAACAGATTTTCTGGATCCATTCTGCATCGCCACAACCCCCAAACCTCCAGTGCATCACCAGAAATAAGACGGAAGGGGACGATTCAGGCAAGCAGGCAGAGAGTCGTGTCTTTTTATGGATTACTGAACTGGTGTTTTTCACATTTCAGGTATTTTGATCCTGGACGAGCCCACATCAGGTTTGGACAGCTTCACAGCCCACAACCTGGTGATCACACTGTCCCGCCTGGCCCGGGGAAACCGTCTGGTCCTGCTGTCGGTCCACCAGCCTCGGTCAGATATCTTCCAGCTCTTTGACCTTGTCGTCCTGCTGTCGTCGGGTTCAGCCGTTTACTGTGGCGCCGCTCGGGACATGGTGCCTTACTTCACTGCCCTGGGATACCCCTGCCCACGATACTGCAACCCATCTGACTTCTATGGTTAGTGTGTGTGTGTAGAAAGCTCTCAAAACAGCATTAAGTGGTGTTTCTTTCCAGCACCCAACAATGTGTGAAAGTTGTTATCACCCCCACACTCACTTGCAAATTTAAGACCAAGAAATGTAACACCAATGCACAAAGTTTCCAAAAGTGGCTTTAAATTGGTCAAAATGTTTTTGGCACTGCAGCCTTTATCTGCATCTGTCCTATTAATGATAAATATTATAACATCCATGATGTCAAATGTGACCCATTCTACTTTATAAACCTTTTTATTTTTTCACGCCTCATTTTGTTGGTGTGTGTGTGTGTGTGTGTGTGTGTGTATGTGTCCAGTTGATCTGATCAGTATAGACCGGCGCAGTCCGGAGCGAGAGACCGAGTGTTTGGACCGGGCCACAGTTCTGGCTGAACAGTTCATGGAAAAGGTCCGAGACACCGACGATCACATGTGGAAACCAGCTGGGACCGACACAGCACCGACACAGACTGAAAGGTAGCCGTGTGTTTGTGTGTGTTTGTGTTTAAGTTTGGCCTCTTTTCTTCTCCTTTTCCGATATTTTTCCCAACTTTTCTCTTATTTCCACTTATCTTGTCCTTCAGTTTCTTATCTATTTCTCCTCTCATTAACCGCTCACTGATTTAACAATGACATACCTTTTATATAAAGACAGGGTTGGGGTTTTTTCCAAGAAAAATATGGTCAAAATATTTCCATAAAATTACTCATTTTACTCATCACTTACATTTTAAAGTGAACTTTAGATTATTAATTTCTAGACGTTCATCCTTTAGTGTTGATAATTTATGGAAAACTGGTTCCAGTGTGCTAACCCAGACAACCTGATCCACTGTTTTCCTGCCTGCAGCCCTCAGCAGCTGAGCCGGGTAAAAGGAGAGGAAGTAATCACTATTTCCAAGCAAAGCAACAGACTGCCTGGCAGACTACACCAATTTACGATCCTCATCAGGTAAGAACAACACACACGGATGTTTTACAGCAGTGGTTCCCAACCTGTTTTGTCCGTTGTACCCCCACATCCCTCAGATGAGTTTAAGTACCCCTTCATTGACACCACCTGTCATAACTGGATGTTATTTAATACTATTCATTATATAAAAGCAGATATTATAATATTTTTCTCATACAAGACACAGTGATCCTGGAATTGTCAATGTTTAGGCTTGATCTCTTTTCTCAGTAGGTTTGGTCTGTTTTGCATTTGTACTTCTACTACTTTTCAATCATTTATCTGTTATTTTATTCATTTCGACTTCTCTGCTCGGTTGCAAACTAGTTTTCACATATGAACTCTGACCCCCCCTTCTTCTCCCTCAGGCGTCACATGTATAATGACTTCAGAGACCTGGTCACCTTATTGGTCCACGGCTTCGAGGCCCTCCTCATGTCACTGCTGGTCGGTTGTCTCTACTACGGGGCAGGAGAAGAGCGTCTGTCCATTCAGGACACAGTGGCCCTCCTCTACATGATCGGAGCTCTCACCCCATTCGCTGTGGTGCTGGACGTCATAGCTAAATGTAAGTAATTACAGATGTTTAGGAGGACGAGAGTTCATATTCAAATTCACACCTCAGTGGCTTCAACTGCATTCAAAGCCAATCTTCAGTCTCAGCATCTCAGCGTATAAAACTGACACACGGTCACATTTTGATATTTGTCTCAGTTTCTTTGTTTAAAATGATATATTGATGTGAATGCGTTTGAAGTTGTGGTCAGTGCATTTGCAGTCGTAGAACATAGTTGGCAGAAGTGCATCAAATCAATGGAGAAAAACTGTAGCAAGACAAACCAGCGAGAGGTGAGAAGGTTCAGAACAGTTTGGCTAAAGCAATCAACAAGTTATCAGACATATCTGTGGGAGATAAAGTGGGACACCGAGTTCTTGGACCCTGAGTTATATTATAATTAATCACAACAATTGCAGAGATAGCGAGACTGAGTCTAGCCAACAGCCATTAAGAGTCAAGTTCAAGTGACAACAAAAGTTATAAAATTGATTACAAGTTCAGTAACACTGATGCAGAAAATCTCTGAAAAAACCGTTTGAACTTCAGTTCACACAATACACAATACAAATACTACATTTATGTAGCTGGAGAGCCTCCGTAACTGGTGATATTTGTTACTGTGTTGTGTATCAGCAGACAACAAACTGAAGAACAGTTACAATCTTTAAGGCAGTCTGATACCAGAGTTTATAATGCTGTACCTCATCAGACTAACTTCATGTGCTCTGTAGGTCACACAGAGAGAGCCATGCTCTACCACGAGCTGGAGGACGGCATGTACTCTGTCACCTCCTACTTCTTCGCCAAGGTAGACCACAGTGATAATGCTGCATCCCCAGCAGGGGTCAGTCTCGCTCCATGCTGGAGTCACACTTCAGTGTAATGGACAGTACTGTAATGTGGCACAGTGTTTTTTCTACGTCTGTTTTTTCTGTATATTTGAATGTATGCTTTCTCCACATTCAGGTCCTGGGGGAGTTACCGGAGCACTGTGTGTTCACCTTGGTGTACGGCCTGCCCATCTATTGGCTGGCAGGGCTTAACGAGGCTCCGGAGCGTTTCCTGCTCAACTTCCTGCTGGTGTGGCTGATGGTTTACTGTAGCCGAGCCATGGCTCTGTTTGTAGCTGCTTCGCTGCCCACCCTGCAGACCTCAGCCTTCATGGGCAACGCCTTGTTCACGGTCTTCTATTTGACTGGAGGTTTTGTCATCAGCCTGGAGAATATGTGGCTCGGTGAGGAGATGGATTCATTATCCTCAGATTAAAGATGTGTGAGGATAGAGAACAGCTTGGATGCTGGTCAGTATGTGATGTTGTTTATATCTGTGCGTGTTTTTGACTCCCCAGTGGCCTCATGGTTCTCTCACGCCTCCTTCATGCGTTGGGGTTTTGAGGGCATGCTGCAGGTGCAGTTCAGAGGCAACAAGTACCCCGTCACCATCAGTAACATCACCATCAATGTTGACGGCATCCACGTGAGTTAGAAACAAAAGCACAAATACAAAATAATAGATGAGTACTGTCCATGCACAAACCAACATCTTTCTCATCTTGTAACCTTATTCTCCGTTTGTCTTTCAGGTGGTGGAGGCCATGAACATGAACCAGTACCCTCTGTACTCGTGCTATCTGGTCCTGCTGGCAGTCTGTCTGGTCTTCATGGCGCTCTATTACTTGTCCCTAAAATTCATCAAGCAGAAGTCAAGTCAAGACTGGTGAACACATCTGGACTAGTTTCAACAATCAGACATCAGGGGAAACTTTAGGAAGTGTTTTGGGGGGGTTTTTTGCCACAGAGGAAGTAAGTTAGGTTCTAGTTCGGCTGGTTCGACACTGAGCCATGCTCTCCGTCGCCATTTTACTGTTTCTATTGCGATGTTTTACAGTGAAAAAGTGCTTAATTTTTTAAAATATCAATAAACATTTTCACAATAATTTCAACACTAGAAACTCCTGCACTTTTTAATGGTAGAAACACATGAAATAATCACACTGGCAGCTCAGTAGGGTGAAATAATTCCTAAAAACGCAGCAATTCCTCTCATCTCTGATTAACCGAAACCATCTCAGTACATACACAGCGTCAAAAGTTTAAATATGGGAATACTGTAATTAGAATTTGGGTAAGAAGAAAAAGTTGTACCCACTTGTGTTGGCAGTACCGCTGTCTGCTGCTGGATGGCAGCAGAGCACTGCAGTATCATCAAAGTAAAACGATGGCATTTTTTTTTCTCTCCCCCTCTTCTCCTTCTTGGCAAATGATTAGAGCGCCACTTTGGCAGATATCCATCTGCAGCTTTTGCTTGTTCCACTTTCAATCTTCTTTTTTTTTCTACAGCTTTATCTTTTTTGTATATGTAAAGGTGATTAAGCTTAACAATGTGTGTGCCAGTATAGGGAGCACTGGAAAAGAAAAGCCTAGTAGAGATTTAGTAAGTCACACTCAGAAAAAAAAAAGAGCTTGTACTTGTGTCCTCATAGATTGAAGATTATGTAAGCTGTGTGTTTTTGCACTGGTGCAAAAGCCTGATAAATATTTTACAGACGTGGTTTGAGTCCAAATTAGTAAAGTATTAAATCAAATTGCTCCACTTGAGCGTGTTTATTTCTGTCGCCATAGTCTCTGCTATCCTTTGGCCTCGTCATTCAGTTACATGGTGTCGTCACTTGTAGCTGTGCAGTTTCATAACTATGGATGTTACTGATAATGTGATTATTTTCAGAGATTATCCTTCACATTCTGGTTGTTATTTCAGCACCACACAAAACCCTTAAAGATGTTTTTTTTTTAAATGTGTAATCATAAAAAGGGAATATCAAGTGCATGTAACACCATAATGATAAGCTAAAAAGTTCTCAAAGAGCATAAACAAAGCTGTTCTCTGCTCTTCTCAGGGCCGTCCATAATTATCAACGTAATTTTACCCATCCATGTCAACTGTACTCATTTTTATGAACATGTAATGCTAATCAAGGAGTTCATTTTATTTATTTCTATTCTTTTGGGTAGTTTGATCTTTAAAAATGCATCATATTTTATAGTGTTCATAGGTTTTGTGTGCAAAGTTTTAATCTTTAAAGTAACTATGGCAGTCAGATAAATGTAATGGAGTAAAAAGTACAATATTTCCCTCTGACATGAAGTATAAAGTAGCATAAAATAGAAATACTCAAGTACCTTAAAAAGTACAGTTCTTTCTACCATTGAGCTGCATATAACTGGAAAAAATAGAACTAATTGTGGATGTAAAGCCTCTGAGTATACTCTATAAATAAAATGTATAATAAAAACAGTTCCAGTCAGAAGCAGAAAACAAAAAAATAACAATTCGTACAGTATACTATAAAGATTAGTATATAGTACAGTGTGTACTGTACACAGTTTGAGTGTACTGTAGTTCAATGGAACTGAGCCATTGTTAATGTAATTAGCTCCACTTTACCTGCTGCCCTTAAAAAAAAAAAAAAAAGGTTAATTGTACCACTAAATACACACCTTTTAAACCACACAAAGACCCCGGCACAGAACATGGATTCCTAACATCATTTATTAGCATAAATACTTCTGTACATTCTCAACATCATCTTCGTCATCAACATTATCAATAGCGCATTGGACAGAGTGTAACATCCAACAGCTATAACACATTACCCAACATTTCAGCTCAAAAAACTTATATAAAAAAGGAAGAGACAAAGGAGGAAAACAGTGGGATTTGGATGGAGGAGGAGGAGGACGAGGGGAGGATGAATCTTTATTCCTCAGCTGTAGTCTGGGCTTTGGCAGCGATCCCTTTCAGCTTGTCTGCATAAAACTTAAAGGACTCCTGGAAAGAGAAAGAAAGATGATTTAGCATCAAACATACAGCTGCCACATAGTGAGGCTGTAAAGGTGTGTGTGTGTGTTTCTATCTCGCGCTCTCTTCAAAAGTAAGCAGCAGTGGAGCCCTCCTGGGTCTGTCTAAATAGTCTCCACTCTCCAACCAGGTTGTCTCGTTTCATCTTTAAATCCCCATTAATACACAAATAAGGGATTTGTAGCACACTCCCCAAACACACACTTTGGCTCCCTGCCTCTGTTCCTGGCTAATTAATCTGTGTTTTGATCCAGACAGAGTGTTGTGATGGGTGTTTTTTGGAGGGGAGAAGGTGAGCGCTTTTCTGCAGATTACGCCGGCTTCTTACCTTGTACGTTTGCTTATTAATGTACTAATTAATGTTGATAAATAACTGTGTTCACTATAGGAAGAGAGAGAGAGAGAGAGAGAGAGATCCTGGCAAGGGTTTGAAACACTTTCAAAGGGTCAGTTCACCCTAATCACAAAAACATATTTTCTAACTAGATTTGGTTTTATTTGTTCAGGTTTTGAGAGATCTGTATGAGATTTTGGCCTCTCAAAGCAATTAGAAACTAAATTTGTAAAATTGCAACATTTCTTTCCATAAACAGTGTCCCCGACACTCTGAATAATCCAACCATCTCACTGTGAACACTGGAACTGCTTTCTACTGAAGAAATAGTCCCTTCTGTGGATTATCCCAATAATGGGGACACTGGGTCTCATGCGAGAACATTTTCATATTCTTATAATAATATATCTCTTACTTTTTTCTGTGAGGTTTGCTTGTACGAGTTTTCCAAGTCAAATTCGGCAAACTATCTTAACTACTGCACTAACGTAAAATTACTTAAATCGTGAATTGCTCGTTTCAACTTGATGAATGCATTTGTGAGATGTGATCATTAGCATAATCGACGCCCCCAAATTGCTATATAAAGCTGCCTGTTCCGCTCCATTTGTGGGCAGGTTTCATTCACAAAAATGTTACTCAAGTGTATAAAGGAGAACTTCTCACTGTGGAGCTTCAGGATGATCAAATAATACATTTAGCTGTGTCAGTAGACGTATAAAGGGACCTAGAAGAAAAAGAAATATTATGGCTGTCATAGCCGTCATCGCAGAGCCGAACTGTGACAGAAATAAACAAAAAAATGGCTTGGTGTGAAGTTAGGCAACAGGTGATGTTCAGTGTCAGGTGTAACAGAGGATAGCCATCTGGACAGCGACCAGCATGAAGGCGCTGAGGCAGCTGTTGGATTCTTCCAGCCAAAATACTCATGGCAGTAAAATAAAAAATAAAAATCCCACTGACGAACCTCGGCAGCCATGATGTACTATACATCACACTGATATGGTAAACAGGATCTTAATTTTAGTTGATTTCACTGAAATATTTAAACTCAGATCAAAGCATTACACATTTGATGTCAAACAGGTGCCTTTTCCCTCGTGAAGAGGGGCAGACTATCTGTACACGACTCGTACGACAGGTCTGGATCACTCGTAAATTTCATTTGTAGCTAAGAGAAAATTCTAAATGCGAAGAAAAAAGTGGTGAATGTGACGGGTTCTCTTAAATCACTCGTACTTATGAGCAAATCTGTTCGTGCGTTTCTGGGGAGACACACTGCTGTGAGAAGATGTTTTCATCAGTGGAGCAGCAACGTCTACACGGATGGAGAGGAGGGAGAACAACGAGGAGAGGTGGGTTTCTACCTGAGATGTGTTTGTAGAAACTTCTGAATACCATGACTCCTCACCTTACCCTCTCCTTGGAACTCCTCTGGCTCTCCTCTGCTTATAAAACCCAGCCATCACTTAACTATCCTGACATTCAGTGAATAATGCAGCAGCTTCTCTTCATCCCTCTTTCTCCTTCTATCTTTGCACTGCAGGTGAGTGATGGCAAGGTAAGAGGTGGGCTTCGTTCTACACCTGCCTTGAGGGGACAGCGCATTAAAGTGCAGGGGCTGAGAGGGCTGAGTGTGCGTGTGTGTGCGCGCGTCTGTTTATATGAGTGTGTGAGTCCTCTGCCAAAAATAGAGCTACATCAACTTACAAAATGTGCAATGTGCTGAAATGCTCAAAAACACTAGGAGCTAGAAAAAGAGAGCGGCTATTGCAGTGACACCATCTCGCTTACACAATATACTGTATGTACTCTGTGACCGTGGGGCATAGTTTCTCACACACACACACACACACACACAGTAACAAACACAGGAGGCTAGCTGCAGGCCTGTGTGTATTGAACTACCCTGAGCAGGCAGACTGCTCTGTCACATTACTATGGCACACACACACACACACACACACACAATGGCACATATTAGGACACCAGCCGGGCAACTGCCAGCACTAGTTAGGAGCTGCGATGTGTGTGTGTGTGTGTGTGTGTGTGTGTGTGTGTGTGTGTGTGTATTTGTACACAGGTCTGTTCGTAATATGTTTGTATGGTTGTATCAATATGGATAGGTGTGTGTGTGTGTGTGTGTGTGTGTGTGTCTGCAGTATAACGTAGGGTTGGGAGATAATTGAAAAGTATCATTTATGGACTTGCAGTGATATCAAATCATTATAACATGATCATGACATGTTACCATCGTCTGAATTATTGATTCCAATAAAAATGTTTACCCGGCGTAGCCATAATCCATAATAATTTTGCCTCAGCAGCTCCCAGATCTGCTCTCACCGTTACACAATAACACAATAACCATCTGAGTTTTGAAGGCTGTTGCACTTTTCAACATCAAAAGTGGTTATTGAGTGATGTGCTTGTCTGGGGAGTCGAGTTGGCAACATTACAGTCACAATTTCCTTGCGCAACTTAGAGGACAATCACTTATTGTTACTGACTACGTGGGGGAAGTCTGTGTGGGTGTGAGTTTGATTTAGAAGTGGTTTGAATACTTAACATTTCCCAAAAACAGTACATTCAAATACAAATATAAACTGAGTGATTACGTAGAGCATCTCATTTGTGGTTGTGTGAGACTCACAGGGGGCTCAGGGAAGGGCACCATCTCTCCTGCAGCGCGGTAAAGCACAGCCAGCCGCTTGAGTGACAGCTCGTCTACGGCTGTCCCCTCCTTCTGCATCTGCTCATGCAGAGCCTTTGCTGACGATAAGTCCTTATCCACGACTGCCAGACGAGAGGGGGAGAGAGAGAGAAAAAGTCAGCACATGAGACAAATAACAGATTATTACAGAATTATAGAGCTGAAATTAGTTGCTTTCTGTATACTATCTCCCTCTTCAGGTAGACGTTCCTGAAATGATGACTGAAATTATGTTATGTTGGTGTGAGAGCAATCATCTGTGAATCTGAAACAGCTTGAACGTGTGTGGTTGTGTGTATCAAAGAGACAAAAGTAAGGGAATTAAGGTCACCACTGTCAAAAAAAAAAGAAAAGAGCAAGTTAAAGAGACAAGAGAAAAGAAGAAAAGAAAAGAGAGAAAAAAAAGTACATAGACGGGGCAGAGAACAAAGGCGAGCAGAGCATCGCTAATTGTGTCCCCTATGGCCGCCTTGACCGACCAGCTAGCAGATGCTAATTAAATAGTCATGTCTGCTCATCTCTGGTGTGACAAGGTACGAAAGAGGGGAGACGGGAGGGTGAGAAGGTGAAGTGAAGGGGAGGACATGAGGAGAGGAGAGGAGAGGAGAGAGGATGAAGCTAAAAGAAAGGAGGGGAGGACAAAAAATATTGAGGATAAGAAAAGATAGTCAGGAGTAAAAAGGTGGAGAGGGGAGGAAAAATAATTGTGGGAAGAAAAAAAAAGAAAAGTTGAGTGGTGGACCGTGTTGCGATTAGCACGCTAGGCTAGCCAGGACAGCTAACTCATTAGAGGACATGTGTTCTTCCGACCCCTGAACATCTGCCCACAGACACACATACACACTCCTTGACCTGATGCATTGTTAATGCGTCCGCTAATGTTGACTTAGCCACAGGCCAGCGAGCCGCCCGCTGCACCGCCTTGTCTAAGTGTGTGTGTGTGTGTGTGTGTGTGAGAGAGTCTTACAATGACATTTCATCAGGTACGAGTACAGCACCTCCTTCTCAGCAAAGTCTGGAATCAGGCTCAGCAGGGTCTTGATCTTGCCCACCTGTGTACACAAACATTAATTTACATACGAGAACAATATCTGTGTGTGTGTGTTTGAATCAATTTTGAACGTGCAAATAATTGAAAATATGACATGAATAGAAAGTTTTGTTTTCTAAGGTGGCCTTTATAGTCAAACAGAAATTTAAATTAGTTTTTGCTTTAAAATCAAAATATATATTCACTTGTGTACTTATTAGCTAAAATTGCAATTACCAAAAAGAAGCCATTTATTTATTTGTTTATTTATCTATTTACCTGTCCAGGAGTCTGAGCCTTTCGAGCCATGTAGGAAATCAGCGCCTCCTTCTGTTCAGCCAAGGCGTTACACCGCTACAGCAAGACAAGAGGGACAAGAGACAAAACAAATGTGAGAAAATGTCTCCTTTTTTTTTTAAGTCTAGAAGACTCTCCAAACTGGGCTCTTCACATATGTACAGTATATAAACACACATCCACTCCAACACACCCACGCATTCATATTAACACCCGCACACACACACGCAAGTTAAAGGTTAATTATGGATTTAATAACTACTCCTTTCTTTATAAATTTAAATGTACATCACTGTTCACATCAGAAAGCATAATTATCATCACTTAGTCACATTGAAGGCCATATCTAGTACTCAGTGGAAATGTAAGTACAGCCTAAGCCCACGCTGTTCATTGCAAGATTGTCGTCTGTAAAGCTTTAAGACAATTACTGGGAGACCGGAAGTAAAAGATGAGAATGAAGAAATTAGCTCCAAAATTGAGTATAATTCTACTTTTTTCCTATGATCATTATTACACCTGAAAAGCGGTGGAAAAACTCTCCACGGCCGCCCTGCCTCACCTCCCAGCACTCGTAGGAAGATTACAAACAAGCAGCTAAGCAGAGCTGGTAGAAAGATACTTCTGAGCTAACTACATCCTGACCAATACTGGACTTTTAAACATACATTTCTGATAAGGATCCCTTAAAGCTGTGTTTTTAAGAATTGCCACAAGACGTTTACAGCTAAAAAAAAAAAAAAAAAAAAACTTGTCAGTGCTGTCTGGTGGCAATGTTTCTATACCTCAACCTATTTTTTCGCAACAATTTCTTGTTACTCATTGACCGACATATACACCGAAACGATATCTCTGATAAGCTAATATAGCCCAATATATTAGCATGAGGACACACTAAATAGCGGAAAGTAATATGGAGTTTGAGATGCAGAATAATCCCTTTGCGGTAATTCCCGGCAGCAGTGAGCCATTTCTGAAAGGATTGCAACTGTAATGGCTGCTTTTTAGGTAAAATGACAGCAGATTCTGACTCCGTCTTAGCAGTTATGCATGCACTTTATGAAGAAACTGATAACTGACAGACTTCTGTTGCTGAACGTTTAACCTGCGCATGACTGCTTATGATGAAAGAATACATACAATATAATGTGTGTGTGTGTGTGTGTTTGCGTGTGTATTTAAAGTGTGTGTGCATGAGATGCATTAACGTTGCTGTGCTCTGAGTGAGTGAGTGTGTTTTACTGGCTGAGCAGCAATGAGGTCCGATTACTAGCCAGTCGCATTAACGCAGCTCTTGACTCTTCCACCGCACAGAATTAAAAGCCGAGCGGCCTTTGCAGGCTTTAACAGGACTCAATACCACCGTAATACCAATAACAACAATAAATAACACAACAATGTAACAGTCAATGTGTCATTAATATTATTACATTATTACTACATTAATACATTATTGCCATTACAGTTTTCGAGTCACAGCGGCTAATCAGGGTAATTTGACTTCAACACTGTGTTAATTTCACTTAACTTTGTTCATGTTTCACTTCCACTTACTCCCCTTTCTTTCTTTGAAAGCATTTCCGACGCGCATAATCCGGATCGGCCTCTGGTCTCCTTTGTTCATTATTATAAAGCGTTTGTGCCTTCTGATGCTCTAGTCGCCTTTTTCCTCAATCACCCCTCCCAACACACACATGTAGGCAGTTGTAGACGAGTCTGTAAAGCGCCTGCCTCGCTGCTTCCCTCTGTCACTGCTTCACTTCTTAATGACTAACTTCATCCCTCTCGCTCTCCTCTCGCTCCCCACCGGCCTCACCTCCTTCTCTCCTGATAGCCTTGTCGTCATTATTGTCTGCTCGCTCGCTGCTACTTAAAAGCTTTTCAGAGTTTTGGTCCTGCTTCACTTATGATGGGATGGAGGAGCCGGGCCGCTACCCTCCAGCGACCCCGGAAGGGCGGCTTCCACGGGGGAGTGAGGAAGACGAAAACAGGCCATGATGAGGCACGAAAAGGAGCACACCAGTTTAGCCTGGGTCACATCAGTGGAGTCTAAACTCACAAACTTAACACTTTGACGACAAAGACAAATGGGAGAACACGTTTTTAGAATAGTCTTTGCAGTGAGACGTCCTTGTAGTTTTACTTTCTAAAACCATGAGCATTTGTTCCTGGATTTTTGCTTTCTTGTTAGCCGTGTTTTGCACCAGTACTTAATTTTTTCACGGTTTAAGAGGCATGGCACCCCGACTATGTATCAGCGGGTGCTGCTTGAAACAACTGGCATATGTTCTTTTCCAGAGCAACTTACAGCACTGCTCAGTGTTCATGATTAAAACATCATCTTCAGTTCAAATAAGATTTGACAGCAATCAAGTAATCCCAGTGATTAGCTGACTAAATCTGACCGTCTTTAAAAGCAGGCTTAGAACCCTCTTATTTTCTGCTGCCTGCTAATGTTGTGTTTAATCGCTTTTATGTCTTTATTTT
This sequence comes from Macquaria ambigua, assembly GCA_008360985.2. Lineage (NCBI taxonomy): Eukaryota > Metazoa > Chordata > Actinopteri > Centrarchiformes > Percichthyidae > Macquaria > Macquaria ambigua. Next base: position 286,010 of record VMKM01000490.1, read on the forward strand.
GATTTTTTTTTATATCACTATTGCCTCCAAATTTATATACATGTTCACAGTTTTTTAATTAAACAGTGTATGAACTGTGCTACATAAAAGAATGTGCCTTGCCCACAAGAGCAAGAGGTACTTTTATGTTATGTTGGACTGCCATGCTGTTTCAAAAGTTCAAAAACAACATCCCACTTGATAATCTTCCTCCCTCGTTCTTCTGAAGTTTAACCTGATATCTTTATAGAGAGAAAGGGGGAAGAAAATTCGAGCCAAGATGCATATCAAGCAAGAAGCATATTATAGCTTTAGAATCATGTAATCCATAGTTTGCGTTTAAATAGTGATGAAGATGAGAGTAGCAAGAAATGTATCTGTTCATTAACATGCATGCTAGTCAGACATCCCTGTTTAAAGATTGAGCGGGATAATCACTCAACATGTCAGGGAGGAATGAAGAGCAGAGACATGTCGCCTCTACGGTGTTTTGTATTTCTCTCTCTGTCTTCCAGTTTCCCTCACTGTTAGTCTGGTCCAGAAGAGCTGCTGTAACGGACCTACTTGGTAAATAAAAAGATAAAAAAGCCAGGCCTTAGCACACAGTGCATTTTAGATATTTCTTACAACTAACAAAAGTACTCTATGTACCCACTTTCTACACTTGTCTCTACCCCAATCTCATACTGCTTTCAGGAATTACTACAATTAGGAAATGCACTTTCTATTGTACTTTATATTACAATAATATTTCAAAATATAATGCTGTAAATTTACTGTCCTTTGGTTGCATATTCAATGTATTAACTACTCAGATTTGGCTGTATTAGTAGCCCTTTGCCTGCTTGTTCAAAAGGTACTTTGATTAGATCTACTATTTTTGCAGCAAAATTATAATTTATGAGATTTTAATATCAGTTTAACATATGTCCAAAACAAACAACAAATGTATGTCATGGTTGAAAATAAGAGCGGCTAAGATTGTGTGCCAAGAACATAATATGACCTGAAAAACAAGAGATTCCTTTAGTTCATGTTTAAAAAGTGATGAAGTGTAGTAAGTGAGAGCGGTAAGTAATACATCTGTGTTCATTAGTGTGCGCTCTAGTCACACATGCAGCTGAATGACTGAGAGGTGTAATCACTCAGCCAGTGAGAGTGAAATAATCACCGAGCAGCATCTTCATCTAAATTTTTGTGCCTTTCTCTGAGAATTTCTCGCTACCTCCCCATCTAGCTTCGACATATTCATGTCCCCAGGCTCAATGCAAAGTCATTGAGCTGTAATGTATGAACTGTGTTAAATAAGTGAAGCAGCAGGAGGCAAGTTTCAGACCACCAGACTCAGTGGTGGAATGAGGGCAAGCAAAATGTGAGGCTGGATAAATAAGTCAACAACTGTGGCGGAAGAACGTCTCCACCATCACCAGGGCCTGACAACTGGACGAATGCATCAGGGAGCTGTGATGGACTAAATTCATCACCAGTTCCCTTGTGGATTTGTTGGGGGTTTGTTTTAATTACTTTGATATAATAATTTAAAATGTAGCCAAGCACTCAAATGGATGACAAAAAGCTCCAGATGATTTAAAATGTATTTAAAGTGGTCAGAAACAGATTTTGCTTCCCTTACAACCTAAACAATCATGAACCAGCAGCACATGAGAAGTACCTGCCTACCACTATAGCAGATTGTTGCATTTGGTGGAGGGAGGGTTAATTTTGCAATTTTTAGGGAACAATCACAAATTCAGATTCATTCAGAGACAACCCATGGTTTTCCTCTTGTAAGATATTCAGTTTATTTAATAGCCTTTTGCCTTGAATTTTTAATTACATAACTGTTTTACATTATGATGTAATGTTTACTTTTTTGGACCCCAGGAGGAGTAGTTGCTACCTTGGTAGTGGCTAATGGGGATCCAAATAAATGAATGAATGAATGAATGAATGAATAAATAAATAAATAAATAGCACTCTTATCTCCCCTCCTCTATACACAAGGACAAAATGGAGAGTAATAAATGAAAACCATGCATTTCTTTACTTCATGTTCAAATTAAATAGTGATGAAGAGCAGTGAGCAAGAGCAGCAAGTAATGTATCTTTATGCATGTGCATGACTGCTAGTCAATTACCCTCCAATATTAATAAAGTGTATCTCAATCTCTGTGGACCACAGCCAAATGCATCTGAAAACCTTACACACACACACACACACACACACACACACACACACACACACACACACACTAGCTTACCCATCCCAAATCCAAGAGTACAAAAAAATAATATAAAATACTGAGTTTGAATCTCCTAACATACCTTTGGATAACACTGAACTGCTACTTCACACGTACATGTGTTGGCTCTCTGGCGTAATGTCTATATGGGGCGCGCACACACACACACACACACACACACACACACTAATACTCACAGCCAGCATGAACTTGGCGTCCTCGACTTTATCCATATCCAACAGCTGGAGGAAGAGATCTGAAGCTGGTCTGTAGCAGGCAAAGTGGTTGGCTAGCCGCTCTGCCATAGCACTCACTGCAACACAACATGCACGTTTCAGAACTGCATTGCATCTATTCTTATACTCATCTATTCTAAATCAGTCATTGTGTTTGTGGTGTCATATTTTGTATTTCTATTTTTGTCTATATACATGTACAGTATGTGTGTGTGTGTGTGTGTGTGTGTCTTACACTTGTCTAAGGCTTGGTCATTGCCATCTTCCAAGACCTTTCTGAAGACGAAGGATATACTGGGGTTTGTGCTGTCTGGACTAGTGAAGACTGCCTCGATCACCTCCGCTGCTGACTCCACATCACCGCTGAAGAGGGTGGGTGGTGAGAATTGATGAGTGGGAGGGAAAGAAAAGGTTAAATCAGAAAACTACACCCAATAACCTGTGCATGTTTAATCTTCAAACAGATATAAACAGAGAACAGGAGAAACAAACCCTATCCTGAGGCAAGAAGGTCAACCTCAGACGATTCTGCAAAACCCTGAAGTACATTCAATGGCAACATTTTTTATGTCCAATGCCAATGCATGGCAACTGTGGCGTGGTTTAGGTTAGGGAAAGATTGTGTTATGGTTAATAAGCACCCCTACTTTCATCCTTGTTACATAAAGGGCACACTTCTTCCTGCATTGGCATTGAATGCTCATTGAATGTAAATTGTGAGACACAGAAATGTCCAATATGGCCGTAATTCCTAGGAATACTGGGCTGGGAAAAAAAACAATACATCAGCAAAACCATGATTCATGATTCAACTTTTAAAGTGTGATTTGAGCCCTTGGGAGAGGAACACATGCATAAAATATATTATGAGAAACTGACTAGATTAAAGAACAATAAAAACTGCTCCCACATGCTGCTTTTAGACTTTGAACATTTTTGTTATTTAATATTAAAATGATGTTGGTTTCATATTTTGTCCTTTACAACCTCACACTGAGTGCAGAGCAACTCATTCTTCCACTGATGCTCACTCATACACACTCATACTGTGAGATGTTTTTCTGCTGAGGTCGCCACAACCAAACAAAGCCTGCACACCAAAGCGCTACAAATCTAAAACGACTCAATCTGGCAACCCGGCCTCGGTACTAACACTTTACGCTCCCTGCTCCCTCCCCACCGTCACGAGTCGTAATGAATATTTAACATACAGGGTGTGTGCGTGTCTCTGTGTATGTATATGTGAGAGCGTCCAGAGGTGGGGGAACATATCTACGCTGATTGTTGCGACTGGGACCGTCTGAATAATTCAGCGGCGGGCCCCTCTAAATGTGGCGCTCCGCTTTCCGGGCCTGCTTGCTTTTCCGCCCAGGCTCTTAACCAGTCAGCTTGACTCAGATACAGCGGGGACGCACGTGTCAGAGCCGCTCAGAGCGCAGCTCCCAGAGGTCAGGGTTCAAGCTGACAGGCCCGCGCTACGATGGCCAATCGGGCGTGAGACTGTCTTGCCATTCTTCACTTCCTGCTGTCCCTCCGAGTTGGCATGGGGATGCTGGCGCTCGAACTGGGGGACAGCGCTAATGCGGCAAGTGGCGCAATGAAAGTTTGATGCACAATGTGCTTCATATTTTGTTCTCTGTTGTTTGAGAAGCGGCAAAGCAGCAGAGGAGGATGGGTGTTTTCATGACATTAAAAGGAATCCATGAATAATCCTATTACGCCTGTGTTTCCGATTTGTACTCGACGCCTCACTCGCCCCGTAAGCTTTTACTTTGAGAGTGTGTCAACCTGGGTCTTGTCACACTGTGCTGCTGGTATTGCATTTAACTGTTTATATTGGTGTGCTGCACAGTAATGCCAACAGAGTTTACAAAATAGTATAACAGAATTCACACTGGACTGTAAATTGCGTCATAATTGAAATTATAATGTTTTGCTGATGCAACATGCAGCCTGCTCATCTACAGTGATTTGTTTTTCTGTTTGGTGTCGCTCTATACTCTAATTGACTATACATGGTTGGTATTCCTCTGCAAGGATTAGAGATAAAGGTGATATGATGAGGGAAATATCTGAAAAGCTGCATATGTCTAGATGTGAGTTAAAGCCCCTTTGTGTAGACACTTATGTGATTATAGGATATTTCAAATTACTCTGATGGTTAAGTTGAGACAATACCAGAGTCACCAAAGTCAGAAATCTTCAAATCTTATGCATGTTTTAAGTCGCCTCCTCAACTGAACTGCTTTCACAACTCCATTAAGAAATCGCCACATATAAGCTTAGCAGTCTTACTTCTTGATGTGTGCCAGGGCCGTGTTGTTGACAAACACCATGGAGGACAGCTTGAGGGTCGTGCCGAGGCTCTTCATCAGTGACTCCACTTCCTGGATCCCCGCCACGTCACCATGGCTACCCAGGGCCTGAACCACTCTGGTGATGGCAAGCAGCAAGGGCACTTTGTCCGCCTGCACCATGGACCTCAGTTTCTCAAGAGCCTCTGTGGAGGAGTGCAAGAAGTGAGTATGTGTGTGTATGAATTAAGTGTGTATGTGTGTGTTTACCTACACGTCTGAGTCTTACCTTTAGCCTGGCCTTTCTTGCTGTATGAAACGATGAGCAAATTGGTGGCGATATCACTCAGCTTGAAGCCAGGCACACGAGACGCAGCACTGAGACAGAGACACAAAGTATTTTTTTGGGTTGGTTTCACCTTTTGACTAAACACTTCTTATTTGTGTCAATCTGTTAAAAATAACTTTATTTTGACCTCTTGACTGTCTTTAATTGTGTGCTCCCAAAACAAACTACAGTATAACAGCTAATGATCACAACAAGGGTGAAACGTTGGCCAATATAAAGACATTTACTGTGACATGATTTGTCAAGAGATTTTGCCGTACCGTGTATTCTGAGGTTACAATTCATTTAATATCTCTAGTTGTATAGTGCTATTGTAGGCAATGCTGCAAATCAATGAGAAGGCCTGATTTCTGGCAATACTGAACTTATCTTTTTTTGTATTCAGCTTCAGCTACACTTTGTGTTTAGTGCTAATCAGCAAATGTTAGTATGCTAACATGCTAAACTAAGGTGGCAAACATTATAACTGCTAAACATCAGCATGTTAACATTGTCACTGTGAGCATGCTAGCACGCTGACGTTAGCATTTAGCCTAGTATAGCCTCACAGAGCCGCTAGAGTGGCTGTAGACTCTAAGTCTTGGTTTTATCTACAAATGTTTTTGATTGACTTTCCAGAAAATGTATTATTGTCTGATTATCTGGACAATATACATGGAGAGCAAGAAAACATGTGTTGCATAGGCAGCTTTTATATTGTATGCTTCTCCTGTTTTACTTTCTTATCTTTTGTTTAGGATCATGCATAACACACGTGTGTAATGTAATCCCATGTTGGATGGGCCGTTTCAATGGTATGATGCAAAAATAGAAAAATTCATTCATTTATATTTCGATATCGTTATATGAGATTACATATACCATGAGAGAAGATTTCATCCATATCTGAGTGTTGGGTGCAACATATAACTTCTTACCAGGGTGGATTGTACGGCTAACAGGAAATCCATTGTTTCTTATATACTCTTTATAAACTGTGATGACTGACTTAATATCTGTGACATTTTAGTCTTAGAATTCTGCACTTGGCCATTATAAGGCATCATATTCAGAAACGCATTAGACTCCACAGAGACAGAGCAGATAAACAACATGAGCTGAAAGACAGAAGACAGACAAGACAATGGGAACAAATGTGATTGACAGCAAGCCTGAGCCTCTTGTAAAGCGCCTGCTGTGACCCTGAAAATAATACAGACATCAAAACAGTTGATTACTTCCTGCTGAGCTGCTGCACGTGTGTGTTTGTATATCTGTGTGTGGTATTATGTGGGAGGGTGAGGATGGGACAGGCTGAATGCTGCAATATTGAGGTCTCCGGGAGCTGCCCCCCGCTCCTCATCACTTCTTCCTCCTGAATGTCCCTCCCTCGCTCCGTCTGCCCATCTATTTGCTGTCCTTTTCAGCCCTCCTCCTTTTCATTTCTTTGCCACTAAAACCTCAATCAAGCTTGCCTCTCGTCTTTTTCTTATTTCTTATTATAGCCCTGCAACCAGATTAATCCGTCCGCTCAATTGAGCATCAGGCCAGCAATCCTTATCACCACGGCGACACCAGGCCAAGCAGCATCCTGCAGCCGCTGTGACAGGGTCGCGGCGGAGATTGGAGCGGGAACAGGGTCGCCGACGGATTGCCGTGGAGGCCGAGCAGTGGGGCTGTGGGGTCAGAATTATTCTTATCGGGTGGGAGAAAATCTCCAGAGGCTGTTTCTCACTCACCTTTTCCACACACACACACACACACACACACACACACACACACAGCTGCTCTCTCGCCTTCTTCTAGGTGTATTGTGCTTTAGTCAATGAATCCATCATCCACCTCTTCCTCTCCCTCTCTCATCATCATCACTCTCTCAATAAGCACCCCGCTGCTCAATTCTGTACAGATTACCCAAAAACAAACACACACACCCACACGCACAGAGAATTAATGCCTATAGCGTCTTCATTAACCTCGTACGTGATTAAATCTAGCCCTCCTCCCCTCGTTCACTCCTCCTTTCCTATTCTGCTCCTTTTATCTCCTTCCTTTCCTCCCCATTTCCATCTTTCCCCGACTCTCCTCTCAGCTCATTTCACTTCTCATTTAGAGTGCAGATAAACGAAGCTTTTATCCAGGCAGGGATGCCATAAACCAATTCAAACAGAGACTGGAGATGGGTTATCACTTGTATTGCCTCGCGCTTGTTGAAACACGGGTCTAAAATTGATACGATTATTTCTCATAACATAAGAGAGTGAACCATGTAGAGAGCCGAAAACAGAGACGAGACTGATAGTGTAATAGATGTTTTTACATACTTTTTTCTTTCCCTACAAATTACTAACTGCATCTCTTTTTTCTTGTATCTATGTCATTATATTATTATTTCTTTTCTGAACACTTTGCTTCTGTGCTTTTCCTCTGCAGGGAGAAAGTGATACAAAAGAAAGGGACAAAGGGAGATAAAGAAAAAGGAGGAGATTACCTAAAAAGACAAACAGAGCAGAGAAGATCAGCGCTGCACTAAGCTCAGATCTCTAATACCTTTGTCTGTCCATCCATTTGTCTCCAGCCTCTAGCCCTGATATGACCCCCATAACACAACAACACATGATACATTACTAATTGGAAGAAGATTGATGTTTTTGCGCAAAGTCACCCACTTCCCAGAAAACCAAAATTAATCTGTACATCCGACCATGTGTGTATCTTGGGGCTTAGTAAGAACCACTGTTCATATCCAGCAGGGCTGAGTGTGTTAGCACACAATCAGTTTATAATCCTCATGTCTATTGAGGAGATGTAGTTTTAGCCTGAGGTGACCCGGTGCCACAGACTGAGGAGACAGGGAAAGTAGCAGAGCATTAACCACACTACATGCTGAATTTGTTATTCTCATACATTAACTGTGTTGATTCATGATGATCTGAACTAACAAAAGACACTAAAAAGGAATGGGTCCTTGGTATTTAGCTGCTGTTAATTATTTGTTAGGAATCACAAGGTTATCACAAATTAGATACCAGGACAAAATGCTAAAATGTGATCAAATAAAGAGACTGGAGAGAAATGGCTAATGTTTCCCCAGAGAGTCAAACCTGATACTCTGGGTCAAAATTGTTCAAACATATACTGTTTATGCCTGGTATCATAACTTACAAACTAATAAACAGTAATGTTTTTTCTGTTTTGTAAGTTTTTACCAAAACGTGTCATTTGTCGTTGCAGAAAGAGATGTTAAGGCCCTTACATGTCCTTGACTCCCATGGCATCCTCAGTGTGTCCCTCGGCCAACAGGGAACGAATCAAGTGGTCGTAAGTGGAGGCGCTGAATGTCACACCCTTATTATTGCAATCCTTCAGCATCCCATAGGCTTCTGTTGAAAGACAACGAGAGAAGGAGAGAAAAAGAAAAAATGAGTCAGAGGTTGGACAGGATAAAGAAAAGCAGTCTATCAGGGCTGTAGTAGTCCTTTTGCCCCCTGATGGTCAAAAATGTCTGACTGTAGCTTCAAATGGAAACGTCACACACCTCAGATGGTTTAAGTATTTCAAACCAGCTTCTTCTATGTTGAGTTCAGCTCTATGGCATGTGGGACAACAACACTGGGACCTCCTGTTGCTTACCTTTGGCTTTGTCCCGTTTACAGAGGGCAATCAGGCGGACCTGGTAGTCAGTATCAGCTTCAACTGTGGTGGGCTTGTTGACCTGCTCTGTGGTGGCAGCATCTTCATACCAGGTCTGTAAATGACAGACATAAAAGAAAACAGTGATAAAACTCAGCCTGATGTTTCCACCAAAACACAGCCACATCCAGCATTCAAGCCTGTGTACACGTTCGACTGTGTGCTGGCAATGAGCTGGTGTGTGGGTGTGTGTGTGTGTGTATGTGTGTGTATGACAATGTGCAATAACGCTGGGCCGGCAGGGCAGGGTCCCCTAATGCTCGCTCACCCGTGTAGCAGTGAGGGGAGGGGGTTAAGCTGTATTGGCTAGGGGCAAATTAGGTCTGGCACCCAGGGGCAAAAGAAAAGTGTGTGTGTGTTAGAGAGTGTTTGTGTGTCGGAGCGGGGGTGTCAACTCAAGAGCCCCAGGGGTCACCCAAGTTCTTCGCTCCAGGCAACAGCAATCACTTCCTGTCTCATCATGCTTCGGGCTATTGGAGCACACTCAAAGCTGAGGGAAAAATGCAGCGAGGAGGAATGGAGCAATAGAATATTATATTATTTAAAACTAAACTCCCCTTTGTCTTTATTGTATTCATTTCTTTTTAATACATTCAGATTCTGTCCACTTCATTTTGTCTTTTGGTCAGAATACAGTCGAGGCCACATGCACATATATAACTAAGAATCCTGCGGCAGCCATATGGTGGCATTTAGCTGCTGGCTAAATTAGTCTGGCATTACAGATTTACAGACAGATCAAGATGTAATTCCTTTCACCAGCCAGCCCGTCTGATTGACCACACTTCAGATCAGAGCCCCAATCCTGTTTCCTCTGCATGTAATGAACAGAGGCTTAAAAGTGGAGCGGGGTGGGGAGGTGGGGGCTGTATGGAGAGAGCAGCTGATAAGAGTCTTCAGAGGTTTTTTGGGGTTAGTTCTTATGATCAGAGGTTGGGGTCAGCTTGCTCTTTGGTTAATCTGTGCAGTGTGAAAATAATTGGGAATGAGACGATTGTATTTTAAATGATGGAGTGCAGCTTCACTTATATTATATACACTGAATACTCATGTATGCAGTTTCAAGGAAGCTCCTTGCCATATTAATATAGAGTACATACTAAACCTTCACTGACCATGTACAGAATATTACCAGGCACTATCATTATATATATTTAGAGTGAGATATTTAGAGTGAGATGAAATGTTTAGTTTTACTTCAGTTTCTAGCAAAGATTTCAGTTATTATGTTTTTATTATTTTATTTCTTATCTACAGTACCTCTTTGTGTGTCCTTACATTGTTTGTTTTGAGGTTCATGTGTGATTTGACTGCTGTAACTCTGCAATTAATAAAAGCACTCTATCTATATTTGGCTTTTTGAAAAATGAGCTGTAGTGTCTTTTCTGTTTATTTATCAAGGGCACCTCTAATCAGGGTTCGTACAGCTTTTTAAGAGTAAAATTCAAGCACTTTCAAGGTACCTAAACCATCGTCACATCTAAATTGTTACTATAAATGCCAGGAAACAACAAACAAATATCACGACGGGATCGTTTCATTTCAAATATTAAAATATTTTTGCTTTACATGAGTGATTGTGTAGGTGATGAAACACCAGATTATGTTGAAAATCAAGCATTTTTCAAGGAGTATATTCAAATTCAAGCACATTCCTAAACTTGAAAACATTACGGTTAAAATTAAGCATTTTCCAAACTTTCAGGACTTTGTACGAACCCCGTCTAATATCAAGATAGGGCTGCAATTTACGATTATGTTCATTATCGATTAATCAGTTCATCTACACAATCAGAAAATAGTGAGAAATGACCATCATAAGTTCCCAGAGTCCAAGCTGACATCAACTAATTGCTTTTTGTACAATTAAAGCTCCAAAACTAAAAGTAGATTGGATTTACAATGACATAAAACAAAGAAAAACTGCAAATCCTCACATTTGAGAAGCTGGAAACAGAGAATATTTGCTTGATAAATGACTTAAAATATTAATCGATTGTCAAAATTGCTGACAATTATCTGTCCATCAACTAGTCATTTCAGTGCTATAACTAAGGGGTACCTCCATCCTATTTCATTCAAGATTTAAGGACAGAAATGTATGCACAGGAACCATTGTGATTTGTGTTTAACCATCAGTGCTGCATGGTTGTGTGTTATTTTTGACCTCAGGCACTTTGAGTCCTCCAGAGCTCTTGGGAATCTCCAGGCCTTTGCTTTCAGCTTTATCTGCGCTGCTTTTTCTTCCCTCAGGAACCTCCTGGCAGTTATTCTTCTGAATAGCAGATCTGCCTAATGAGCATTACTGGGACGTACATATTTGAAAGCTGGGGTTTTACCTCAGGCACCTCAAAGGGCACCTCCTGGCCATTACTCTTCAGGATGTCTGCCAGCATGCGCAGGGTCCTCTCCCTGGGAATGATGTTCTCCTCCTGCATCTTCGTCCACATCGCTTCTGCCTTCTGCCAGCTGTTTGTCTCCTCTGAAAACAACAAGAAACAAAGCAGTGGGAATGAGAAAAGGTGTGTTCTTATGTAACATGTTATGAAAGCTATGACACACAGACCCATGCGGTTGTATAGTCAGTCCACATTGGTTGCAGCTCACCACTCAGCCTGCACCACAGAGTAATTTCTGACAAAGCGTTCCATGCTGAGAGAGGGCAATCAAAGCACTAATCTGATCAACTGACTGACCCTCAACTATGCTGTAATTTAGGAAACACACTAACTAGAGGTATGTGTGTGTGTGTGTGTGTGCGTGAGCGTGCGCACGCAGGGAAGTGGGGGTAATGGGCTGACAATCAGCTTTAACACTCCAATCACAACTGTTATCTGCTCTCGACTGCAGCAATCACACCATGTCTTCTGCTCTTACTTCTGACTGATCCCATTCTCCGTCTCTCTCTCACACACACACACACACACACACGCACACACCCTGGCGCAAGAGCATTGTACACTCAGAAGCACACCCAGAGGTGGGAGGTCACGACAGCAAAGGACATTGGGGGTAAGTGGGAGGTTGCAAACTGTGAGAAATAAAATAAAAGAACAAATGAAAGAGAGAAAGAGACTTACTGCAGACACGGAGGATGTAACTGTACATCTCATCTCTGTCGCACTCAAACAGCTTGGCTGTCATGTCCACCATCTGCTCCAAGGCCTCCATCTATACAAACAAACAATATATCATTTAAGCTGGAATGTTTGTATTTTCACTTCTTTGTAGCCTTGATTAGTTCACTCTGTGTGTTTGTGTTACCTGGTTGGCAGAAATGCATTTCTCTGCAAACCACTGCAGGCGTCCAGGCCGTGCCCTCAGCCCGGGGGTCTACAAAAAGAAAAACAGATGAGAATTTCTAAGGAAAGAAACCACAGAGTAGATAAATAACAGTATCAATAAACTGTAGCTGCACTAAACATCTCCTGGGTGTCATTGTATGTAACTCATGTGGGCGTCATGTGTAGGTACATGTGTTGCGTTTCTCATCCCATCTGAATTCTTTTTTAGTGATGTCGCTGTGTTCCCAGATCTCAGCAATTAACTTGTTATTACTAGAGAATGTCATTATTAGGGATGTAACGGTCAAATCCAAGTTGTAACAAACAAGAATTCATCTTTTAATCCATATTTGAAAGCATCAGACCTCAATCACAGTACAAGCAGGATATCAATATGAATGTCTATTAAAAAGTCAATGAACTATAGGTAAAATATATAACTTAAAACCATTAATGTATTATCCATAGGGTAAATGCTTATTGATCCACACAAACCCATCCAGCCTAAAGCATTTTCAACATTGCTTTTAGCTGATGTACACCAACTATAGCCTCATACATAAGAATCAATATAGATGGATGTATCACCGGTTTAAAAAATGTGTCTGCAGAAAGAGCTCCTGTACATTTCTGTGAGTGCAGCAGTTTTACATCACACTGATGTATTTCCAGATAATCTTTAAGTGTGTATAGGTACATAAGAGCCACAAGGCAGTGCATCACTGCACAGCTAACACAGCTGGTATCCAATAAGTCTGATACATGCATTTGACATCAGAGCTGCACAGAATTAGTTTGATGGTTATTATTTCCTGTTAAATGATGAATCATTTAGTTTATAAAATGTCAGAAATGTCAGAAAGTAGTGAAACTGTCCATCAAAAGTCCAAGGTGACGCCTTAAAAATGCTTGTTTTGTTCAACCGACAGTCCAAAACCAAAAGATATTTAATTTACAAATCATACAAAACAGAGAAAAGCAGCCAATTCATATATTTTAAAATCTAGAACCAGCAAATGTTTGGCATTTTTGACTTGAACAATTAACTGATCATCAAAATTGTTGTCAGTTAATCTTTTGGCTAATCAATGAATCGTCTAATAATTTCAACACTATTGTGTGTTGAGTGGAACGAACGACATTAGAGGTTCTGCTCCACTGCAGTGTGGAAAAAATAATAATTTTCATCACAAATGTTTAAAAAAAAAGATCTGTGTATCCTCTTTAAGAGCTCTGCTGAACTCTCATTTTAATAAAGACGCACTGATGAACATTTCTTGTCCGTAGTATACTGTGAAATTAAACTGTTGAGTGTGTGCATATATTCTGTTTATACCAGATCTTTGTTTAAGTTGCATCCGGCATTTTTATCACCTTCATTGATCATAAAAAATTCTCATAAGCACATACATTTTTCCTCGCAGTGGAAGATGTTTATTACCCCAAAGCTCATGTATGACGTTAGTGTCTGAGCACTGTGGCTGTGAACTTTGCACTGCTTGTGCTGTTGGTGAGAATAACAATAGGCCGACACAGTACGTTAAAACTCTGAGTGTGAAGAAATCTCCTTAATGGAAAAACGGACACATGTCTTTAGACTACAAGAAGCCCGACTGGAAGAAAAAGGGGAAGAATTTAACTTATTTAAGATTCCAAACAGCCCTAAATAGTCTTGCATTTTTGGGAGATTTGTACTTTTAGGATACAATGATATGCAGATAGAGTGTGTGGGCTGTCAAATAAGGGCTGACATAGATTGATCTGCAGGCTCATGTAGCTAAGATTTAGCCTGATATGCCGAGTGACAAGATGATTATTATCATGGAATAACAGTGATCAGGATTTCATCTGCCTCTTGGGGCTTTGAGACAATCTGAATAAGACTAGGATTGAGAAATCTCACCCTCCCTCTCTCCCTGGTAATCTGGCTGAGAAAAAAAAAAAAAAAAAGAGAGAGAGAGAGAGAGAGACAGAGCGATCTGCCAGGATGTTAATCTGAACAGGGATCAACAGCGCTCAATCCCCGCTGGCCTCTTTGATGGGAGCCCGTCATACTGTGAGAGGGAGGGGAAAGTCAAGAAAAGACGGGCTTCATCCCTTCTCTGACCATCTCTCACTGCCGTCATCCTTTCCTCTTTCAATCCCCACTTCTCTCAATCCCTCCTTCTTCCTCCAAATCTCCCCTGCTCCTGCTCGGCCTTTTTTCCCCCCCCGCCTCTCCATCCCTCCATCCGGCCCAGGCAAAGGCATTATGTTCTTACCCAACCAGCCAAAGGGACAAATTAAAATGTGTTGCACTCACTCTCTCTCTCAGTCTGTCTAATCTTCTTAGAGACTAAGGCCCAGTGCAAGTGCTCCATCTTTTTGCCTCCGATTCCCTTTACTTGGTAAAGTCTTGCAGGCTCAAAGCAGCCTTCGCTCATCTACTCGCGCACACACACACACACACACACACACACACACATGTGTTTGGGATTTGGAATCCGTCAGGACAAATCTCCCTAATCTGGGCAGAAAACAAAATCCTCAGAAATAAGAAGGCACATAACTTACACACGCACGGATGGATCAAAAGAATACAAAGTAGAAACAAACGAAAAACAGCACAGACACTCTCACTTTCACAAAGAGATAATGGAAAAATGTCATCAGGTCAGATTATATCAGGACAATCCTCTGACACACACACACGTCACAGTGTATTACAGTCCATCACTCTGCCTCTTTAAGAGTCTTGTGTGGCCTTTGGATGATCTTTACAGGTTTCTCATCCTTGCGTACAAACACAAAAACATAAAAGACAGAGCGGACCTTGTCTCACCTCCACTTAACAATCCCTCTCTATCTCAATTCCTAATGTTCTAATTCCACTAATCACCTGGCCACTTAGTCCACACACACACACACACAAACCCCTCTCCCTAACACAAAAACACATAATGGCTCACCACTCTTTAGCAATACTACCTAACCTTGACCATCACACACATGCGCGCGCCGCAATAATAGGCCCGGCCACCTGACAATCCTCTACCTAACCTTGACCATTTAGCACAAAATTGGCCACCTTTCTCTATCATTACATTTAATTAGCTGTGATTAATCAGCTGCCAATTATACCAAACACAGCCTAAAGAGAGACACCACTCTGGACCGCCACTTGACGCTCTCCGAGGGGGAAAAAAAAAGTATTTGTGTGTTTGAGCGTGTGTGTATGCATATTTGAGTGATAGATATGATTCTATTGTATTATATATCCTCAGCACTATATCCATCGTCATGCAAGTATAAGAAGTGACAGTTCAGAAGTTGTTGTTGTACTGTTCGGAGACTAAACATCTACGCTGGTGAAGTGGGCAGCAGCTTTAGAAATGTATCATCTTAGTGAGATTTTTTGCGTTATTCTGATTATACTGCAAAAGAGGGCAAACATGGGGAACTTACAGTAAGTCACCACTACTCCATTGATTACACTTTAAAGCTACATTAATCAATATTATTATATTAACAATGGATGCCTATGTGTAACGTGAAAGGTGCCACTCATAGTGATGAACCCAGACAGAATTATGCAGTTCTCCCTCAGCTCTATGAAGCTTTTTGGCACCTTTCAGCTTATTGTTTTGGTTTACCTGCCCGCAACTTTACTGTTTTGGTTCAGTCTCACCGCTCTCATCGACCCCATTTCCAGCCACAGCAAGCAGCCGTTTTCAGCAAAAAAAGCTCTGATAAACCCACTGCTCAGCATCAAACAGCAGACAGACACAGTTAGCGACTAGCTGGTGAACATAGTGGAGCATTTAGCGGCTTAAGAGCCAGATATTTCCCTCAGGAGTTGGTAGAGACCAAAATGGAGCTAAAAAGGAGAGTGATTATCAGAATTACATTCATCAGTTTGCCCGAAACACAACTTTGAATAAACGCTAATGTTGCTCCGCCTCTGCTGGATGTGAACGACATTATCTAAGTGATAATATGTCAGTGTTGTCTTTACAGCTTGTTTCACTGTGCACAAGTGGCCAAAACAAGTTTAAAAAGTAAAATCAGTTAAACCTGCTTTAAAATCATGACCTCAGAATTTCTAAAATCCTGGCTACAGTCCTGAATGTGAACATTTGCTGTTGTTTTACATCACTGTAAATTGAATACCTTTGGGTTGGACAAAGCAAGCAATTTGAAGACGTCACCTTGGGGTACAGGAAATTGTGAGTGGCTTTTTTTGTTTGTTTTACTATTTAAGATATTCTAAAGACTAAACAATTCATCTAAAAAAACTGATCAGTCCATTGTCATTTATCAAGCAAAAATGTAAATTTGTACACTAAACATTTATTAGCTACAGCTCCTAATTCTAACACCTTTATAGGAAGCTATAACATGTAGGAAGAGCCATATAATGAAATGTCTTTCTGGGTTCAAGGTCATAATTTGAGA
>VMKM01000490.1:305000-322833 GCA_008360985.2 Macquaria ambigua
GATGATTGGTTGCCATGGTTGCCAGAACCTCACAAAAACCCTACATTTTATTTTTCTGTTGATGCTTGAACTCAAACCAAGGTCAGACATGCGAGTCAAGAACCTTTGACGAGGCATGTCATGCTTTTAGTGTGTTTTTGACCACTGAAGGCCAGTCTGTTGGAAGTCTGCACGTTTGATAGTTTCAGTACACTTCTGCTTTTTATTTCAGATGGTGTATTTTAAGGTGATCCGTGCACTGCAACAGCATGGGTCCATAGGAGCGAGCCACGGTGCAGCAGGCTGCGGCACTCAACATGTACTCACAATGCCGTCAGGTCGAGTGTGACTCAAGGTTTAAGTCATAAGTCGTCCCTCTCTACTGCTTTACATGAGTGAGTGGGAGACAGAATCATTTGTTATTTAAAGATCCACTGCGTAGTTGGCACTGGTTTACATGCTGGCCTCTGTCAGACAATCGTTGTAAAAGTCATTTTGTTTTTAGAGGGTGCAGGGACTGACTCTGAGGGTCTGTCACCTTTCGGGGGGGGAGGGTCAGAGACGAGGGTGGGAGGGAAGGGTGGAAGAGGGAGTGGGTGAAAGGAAAGGGAAGGAGGTGGAGAGGTGCTCCACTGCACGGTTTCAACCTTTACGCACTCCAGAGCCACCTGCCCCTGCGGCACATTGAACTTGACCTTTTCACCGCGCTGCTGTCGACACACAGGGAGACTGTTGAGAAAGTTATCGGCTGACGTGCTTCACCGAGACCCCGGTCTAAACCTTTCTCACTTTCTGGTCCTCTCACACACTCTTGGAATTGTTGGCGCTTGTTACGTGCGCGTTTAATGCAAACACTGCACTTTGGATTAGCTCCCCACACACACACACACACACACAAAATAAAATAATAGAAGGTTAGAGTCAAACAGGAGAAACTTTGATCAAGCTGAGCTAGAGTGAAAAGAAATGTGAATATAGCTCAGAGAAGCAGCGAATGTCTGTACTGCTACTGTGAACTTTAATGAGGCCACAAAAATGCTGCCATTTGGACATAAGAAGCCTTTAACAGAGTGTTATGTTTGTGCATTTTTAAAAATCATGGCTCTGGGGCATCCTGGTGTTCTAGGGGTTTGAGGTGCTGACCATGAACTTCAATGCCCCCAGTTCAAATACAACTGGGGACCTTTGTTGCATGTCATTCCCTCTTGGTCCTGTAATTTCCTGTCATCTCTCTACTGTCAACTTTCTAATGAAAGGCATAAAATGCCCCGTAAAATACTTTTAAAAAAACATTGTTTGATGAAGAGAACGAGGGGATCCTGCAGGGGATTTATTTTTTGTTGACCATACTGTTCATGAAACTTGGTTGACAGATGGATGGATGCAGAGCAGCAACAAATGATAATTTTCATCATCTGTTAATGTATCGCACATTTTTATGAAAGATCAAATAGGGTTCAGTCTATGAAATGTCCTAAAATAGAGAAAAATACCCACAACATGTTTCCACAACTCAAAGTGACGTCTTTAAATTGATTATTTTGCACAAAGAAAAGTTGTAAATCCACATCCAATTTAGAATGAGAAAATGCTTAATGTTTTTTGTGTGTTAATCTACTGAAGTTCATAATCAAAATTGTCAATAAATGTTCTGTTGATTTACCAATTGTTTTAGCACTAGATTGATGGATTGGAAAAAGATGACTGAATGACAAAGCGTGCGGGGTAGATAGACAAATGTGTGACCTTTCTGCAGCAGTTCGGTGTCTCCTTTCTCCACCAGACCAACAATGACGTCGTGGATGCGAGGCAGGTGGTTGTAGCGCTTGTGACACTCCAGTACTGCTTCTAGAGCTCCGGACAGGTCCTCACTGCAGTCATGGGACCACACACACACAAATACACACAGAGAGAAGGAGAGAGCAGAGAGCGAGTTAGACGTCAGATCTGTCCAATCAGTCATGTACAGGATTGTGTCAGTAGAGAGCAGAGAGTGTATCATGGGTTGTTAACCCTGTGACCTCCTATTCGAGCACTACGACCTACCGCAACAATACAGGCCTTTGAATTCATGACAGCACAACTGTGGGTGATGAAGCCTTTTGGCCTCAATACATCATTCTCACACAATCAGGCACACTCTCACACACCTGTCTACGAGGGCCTAATGTCTCTCTGGACAGGCTTTTAGAGGGGAAGCAATGCAACAGACAAAAGGACTCGACTGATCTTTACCCTCTCCGCTCAGCTCATCTCGCGCCTTCCAACTTCTCTCGCTCTTTCTCCTCTTTTGTCCTCTCCAACTCCCTTTAACCTCCCCTCATTTCCTCTTCCTCTCATTTCCCTTTCCTCCTGATCCTCTGTCTCTCTCCTCCTTTCCCTCTTCCTTCCTTCCTCCCTTCTCTTGGCCTCCTCACCATCTCCCTTTTGATTTCATGCTGTCAGCTCTCACTCTCCTCCGATGACCTCGCCCCCCAGCTGAGCAATTTAGCAGAAATATGGCAACAATATTAGAGACCCCCACCACCACCAGCTCACTCCCTTCGTCTCATGTCATCCTTTTCTTGCTCAATCTATCCTCCTATCCCTCCCGAGCGGACAAACAAACAAAAGAACGTGTAGAGGGAGGATGAGTGCGCCTGATGGAGTGATAACGAGAGAAGTAGAGAGTCAGAGATAGGGAAAGGAAGCAGGAGAACGAGATGCTAAGAGAAGGGGGAGGGAGAGAGACCACTTCAATCCCCTCTATTGTGACAGCGCTGCCATCAATCTGTTGATTGGGTAATTACCATGTCAATCACACAGAGGTCAAAGCAGATAGGGCACCCATGGGGGAGGAAGGGGGCAGAGTGAGTGAGTGAGAAAGAGACAGATGGACGGAGCATGAGACAGACAGAGATTGAGAGCGAACAGGTATAATTTCTGAAGTGTTTTCTCCTCTAATCAATTAGACAAGTGGATAAGAGAAATATGCCCAAATAGACCAACAACCCGGAAAATAAAAACAGCAAATGGTATGACCTTGAGTTCGGCTTCTGTGAGGCAGAAGCAGAAGAGAGAGCGACGGAGGGAGGAGGAATGGAGTGATTAGGGTTGGAAGGTAAAGAGGTCCGCTAATTGAAATGAAGAGGGACAACATTATTCAGCAGCGCTAGTCAAGAGGCTGTTCAACTGCACAACAGTCTGATTGAACAACACAGAAGAGAGACTAAGAGATTTTTGAAAATGAGAGAAAGAGTGTGGAGATGGAATGAGATCGAGGGGCGGGGGGGGGGGGGGGTGTCATGAGTACACAATTTACTCCAAAAATGAGATGAGGATGAGAAAAAAAAGTGCAGAAAACTATTTGTAATTGACGTAATGTTGTGGTGTGGTGCACGTGGCTATTAACACTGGAGCCATTTCTACACATTGTAGCCAAGTCATGTTGGTGGATGTTTCAGAACTCCTTCTCCACATTTGTTTCATCCCTTCTATCTGTCCACCTCATTCATTCACTCCATCAGGCTCCTCCATAGCTACTTATAATCCCTCCTTCCTAATGAGACATCTTAAAAAAAAGAAAAATTCCCATCACTCTTGGCAAAAAAAAAAAAAAGGGCCTGGCGTTGCAATTACACCCCCTCTGCCTTCCTCCCCTCTCCCCCTCTCTCCGCCCACTGATCCACCCCAAAAAAGAGCTAAGGATGTCGAAAGATGGATAATTTCCCCTAGGTACAATTTAACTGTCACTTTGCGTTGCCATTTACTGCGGCGCACAGGCCTGTTAATGTCCTCAACTTTGCATGTCAGCCACTTTCCAGCCAATTAAGCCCTGAAAAAAAAAAACGAGCGCTTTGCTCAGTGGAAACCTGAAGGATTAGACAAGGAAGCTCATTTTGCCTCATCTCACCCTCACCCCCCCCCCCCTTTCCTTTTCTCCCTCTCCGTCCCCCTCTTTTGTTCAGAGATCAGCAGACCTGTTATCAAGCCACTGTCCTTGCGTGGGGGAGGACGAGGTGTCTGTGTCTCTAAACGCAAATGAGACTGCAATCATGACACCACTAGCCCACTGTTAGATGTGTTGATGAACAGCACTTACTAACGTTTACGCCAGTACCCACGGAGGTGAATGCTCACATGATGCAGCCATGTAACTGAAAACCAACATCATGACTCTGTTTGTGTGTGTGTGTGTGTGTGTGTGTGTGTGTGTGTGTGTGTGTGTGTGTGTGTGTGTGTGTGTGTGTGTTTAAAAAGGTCTTAAGGCTGCATTTGTTGATTATTTTGGCGACTCGGGGCATTTGTCATTACGAGCGTACACCTTTCACAATACACATAGTCATTGTTCAAACAACAATATTGATTAGTGTAGCATTAAAACCACAAGACCTTGTGTCTTTCAACATCTGTTTCTCTTCCTTGTTCATCTATCTTTTCTTCTGACCACCTTCTCATCCATTTACTTCTATTTTCACCTCTGGCTGCTTCCATTTATCTACTAATGCTTTCCCTTTTTCTTTTAACCTCCTTATACTTGACTGTTTTTCTTTTCAACTGTGCTTATTAGCAATGAGATGTTCTCCTTTTGTTTAAGGCCTCACTTACACTCAATACAAGACAGTAGAAGAGAGTGGAAGTGAATGAGGTATTTTTCCTACAAGCCACTCATCTCCCTTCAGCTCTCTCACCCCCCTCCTCGTCTATCGCCACGGTTTCTCTGTCTTATCATACATGTCCTGCCAGCACTTCATTTTGTAGGACTCATTAGCATTTCCTGTCGCTAATCACTTCCATAAGGATGTGGCAATCTGAGCAACCTGCCAGCTAGCGTAGTAGCAGGTTAGCACACACAACACTGAGCGGACGGGCATGAAGGCTAACGGGGCGGCGCATATGATGGGCTGTCAAGGGCTAATCTGCCGGAGAAGTGTTCATTAAGTCATTAGCACTGACGCAGTGATGAGACGGGTACAGGCGGGAGTGATGTCTGCTTTGTCCTTTTACCGCTTCCTTATGTCCCTCCTCCTCCCGACTGTCTGTTTGTCCTCTGACTGACGGAATGAAGAGGTGGAGACGAACGGATGAAGATAAAAGATTAAAAAAAGAGGAGAATAGAGCGAGGAGGTAGATTCAACTGGAGCACAAAAGTCAAGTGTTGTGGTACTCAAACCTGCCCTGAGGCTTGGCTGAACCACTCCTGGAACTACATGTTAAATCCGCTTTACATTCCATAACCATTTCACACATTTTATTAATCTTCACACGAGACAAATATATACAATTATTTATTTCCAAAAAACCTTTAAACACTAAGGGTTTCATGATAAAATTTAAAAGCATCTCAGCATTACATATCTCTTGTCATTTTGTTGATGCCAATGAAAACTAAAGCAAATTTAAAAAAGCCTCCATGGTGATTCTGTGAAGGGGCAAAGCTGTAGTTACCACGCTAGACTTACTGACAGAAAGTTTCATTTATTAACTTGTTGTTATTCATCAAACCATTTTCAAGGCTATTCAGTGCCTGAAACCGATGTTTTAGAGTAGAGATGAGCCATTCAGTCATTATCTCACTCCTGCATGGAGCAATCTGCTAAAATATAAGTTGGTAAAGAGAGGGAAAATGAGAAGAACTTAAATAAATATGTTGCTGCTGTTTATTGTTTAAAAAGGCTAAACACAAAGTGGACCACTCTGTCAAACAAATTTTATCTGTACATCAGGTTCTGCCTTTAATTTGTTGACTATTTCCAAGGCTCGACAACCAGCCAGCTAAAAACACACAAATGTACCAATAACAGAAGACAGATGATGCTAGAATACCAGCAGCTAGCTTGTTCACTTGTGTTCATTAGTGTGTGTTCAATGCAGTATCATTTGGAGGAAGTACAACTGGCACTTGATTTGTGAACAGGGCTGCGGTAAGCTGGTGTGTGTGTGTGTGTGTGTGTGTGTGTGTGTGTGTTGTGGCTGCTGTTGATGACCCACGAGTAAATTAGCCTGCTAATCTCACAGAGGCAGTGATTAACGAGTGAACCTGGAAAGTCTGTTTGTGCCAGAGACCAGACTTACAGCAAAACAAACAGCAGCAGGGGAGCACCGGTGTGTGTGTGTGTGAGCACCTAAGCATGTCTGTGTGTGCACGAGCTTCATGTGCAAAGGTCTGCCTCTACCGCATACAGCATGTACACTAGAGGTAAACAGTGTGTATGAAAGCATGTGCAGGGCGTGTGTGCGTGTGCGTGTGTAGTGGCAGGCCCCTAACGGAGCACTGCGTGGCTGTGGTAAATCCAGCAATTAGTGCTCTGTACATAATTAACATGCTAATGAGTTGATCTACTTAAAAGCTGCTCTGACAAATAGAACACACACACACACACACACACACACACACTGAATAACGCACACATACTGAATAGAGTTGAAGGGTGGGGCAATACCAGTGACCCCACAGCCAGTGTTTAGTAACACTCATTTGCATATTTGCATTATGGGAAGAAGCATCGATGGCCATCTCTCGCCACACACACACTTACACCTTGGAGTATAGCAGTGGGTGTTTTGGGAGATCAGGGGTGGGGGCTCATGGGAGAGGTTGCAGCTGGCGAATCCTCAAACAAACAAAACCTGGCTCTAACACTGCGCACACGCGCACACACACACACACACACACACACACACAAAATGAGCAATTTCCACATCCTCTCTCTGTCTGAATCGCTGACCCAGAATGTAACCTCAGCTATGATCATAGGGAGGGATGAGTGACTCATTGAGACACACATACATACACACACCTGGCAACTGGATTTGGCAGATAAAGACACAAATCTGACAACAAAAGTGAGCTGGTTGGCTGGTTAGTGGAGAGCTTCAGCCATAGAAATAAAACATAAACATGAATCTGTATCTGCATGGCCAAAGTGTGTTTGCATGATTGTATGAATCTGTGTGATTTGTAACACAGTCAGAGTGTGTTTTACCTGTCCAGGTAGGCAGTAACCAGGGGTGAGCAGAGATTGGCGGTGGGCTTGGCCAATCCTAGGGTGAAGATGGTGTCCTGCAGCCGTTGGATGACGGGGGCGCCACCCTTGGCCACTACGCTGTTGAGCGTGTAAAAGACCAAGGTGAGGTGCGTGTCATTCATCACCACCCCCTTCTCTTTCATCTCCTTCAGGATGTCCACCGCCTCTGTGATGGAGGGAAAGAGAGTTAAAGACAGAAAATGGTAATGTGAAGAAATGTTCACACCAGTAACACTTGTTCCTACAACTCTCAACATGTGTGATGCTTTGGTGAGGTGAGGGTGTGAGACTCTCAATCAAAAGATGAAGTCATGGTGAGAGAGATTTAGAGGTAAAGACGAAAGGACGAATGAAAAGAACAAAAGATGAGGAGAAAGAGAGATAATGCAGAGAGATGAGGAGAGAGTAAGCGAGAGGTGGGCAGAGCTTGGCTGGGAGAAGAGTAGGGTGTGTGAATATGATAAAAAGCCCCTTTAGCTAATTCCATGTGGGGAAAACAAACCCATATTAAAACAGCATTTTGCACCCAGCGGGGATGCAAATCCAACCCCGTATAATGCCAACTCTGCGCTAATTGCTACTTGCGGTTTTCTAAACGAGACTACAATTACCGGACCCCTACAATGGAGGCCGGCTTTTTGCCGTGGCCATGTAGAAAGCACTTGGGGGGCTAAATTATAGGTATGTGGCGACAAGGGCCCGCCGTGGCCCCAGTGAGACCCCGGTAAGCGGGCTGAGGGGTGGATCAGTTTGGTCAAGTCCAGCCGGTAATGGAGGGCTTTTTACCGGGCCACGCGCCCATCTGGCCAACACTAGGGGCTAAATGGTGAAAAGGGAGTGCGTGTGTATGTGTGTATATGTGGTGTATCAGGGTAAGGTAATTAAGATGCGTTTACTGTCTATTTAGACAGCTGCTAATGGGCTGACAGCGATACAGCCGCTCTCCACCACAGACACTAATCTATACAGCATGACCAAGAGGAAGGGAGGAGATGGAGAGATGCAGGGACACAGAATATATTTGAATAATGTGCATCAAGCCAATCCTCCAAATGCAGGGCAATATTGGCACCTTGTTTAAAATTCACTCAACAAAAATCCTTGCTCCTCACGTTGGTGAAAATAGCAGCAAACGCAGAGACAAACACCGAAAAGCAAATAAAGCTAAAGCGAACAAATGTGGGTCTAATGATACTAACACCTTCATAGCTGGTAATATAACACAAGCCCTCAAACAGGAGTGTTGCTCTCTACTGGGAACACACATTCAGACACACACACACACACACACACACACACACTTGTGGGCTGAGGGACAGGGCCACTGGTGAGTGCTTTGGCATCCTAATTTCAGTCTGTCTCTCCATCTCTCCACCTCTCTGTGCCAGTTGTTATGGCGATGGGAACCAAAGGCTGTCACAGATTTAATGGGACAGGGAAAATAGAGGAAGGAAGGGTGGAGTAGGGGTGGCTGGCAATGGAGGAGACACTGCTAAACAGGGGGGAGTTAAAGGGAGGACAATGAGACGGGGATGAAGCTTGTCAGAGGGATAAGTTTGGTTAGCTGGATGAGGGCTTGACAAGAGCCATCAAGAATGGAAAAGGGCAAACCTCGAAGTTACTGGGTTCTCTGTAACTAGTGTGATGATGTATCACACTTTTATCACCATTGCAATATACATTTCTGGATCCTAAATGGCTGCAACATTAAAACAGTAGTGGACATTCAGAAAGCCAGTAGCTCCTGCTTCCCTTTTCTTCTACTATGATGTATTTTAGTTGATTAACCAACAGAAACGGACTGAAAATTATACAATTAAGATGAAGAACAACTTTAATTGAGCACTGTATTGGCATTCCAGGCATTAACTAACATAAAGGTGACGTTAACAAAAGTATCTCTGGTAACTTTTAAACAAAAGCATGAACAACTTCTAACATAAAAACACTAAAATGCTTGAACAAAGGTTACAGGGGAAAAACAATCCGATCACAGATGGCGGTATCAATATTAAACAATTGCCCTATAATGACCTGACCTGTTGTCAAGTCTGTACTGTTTATCTGTGTCTCTCTCCATGTCTCCCTCCCTCCCTCCCTCCCTCCTTCTATCCATACCTTTCTCCATCACACTCTGACAGACCCGCTAATCACAGAGACCAATGGCTTGGAGTTGATCTGCCCAAATGGAGCTACACCAGCTAACATTGCTTCGTCCACGGTCCAAACACCCTCCCCACCCCGCTCATTCCCCCTCCATCTCTCCCCATCTCTCCCTGTATCCGTCCGTTTAGCCAGTATGCATATCCATCTGCTCAGCCGAGCATCGTGGCCAGCAAAGCGAGCCAGACCACACACACACATCAAAAGATGGGGAGGCAGACAGGCCAGGTAAACAAACATTACACAGCCCAATGGTTCATCTAATGTTCCATGACTTGACTGCTAGTGATGTCTCTTTCCCAAAACACACACACACACACACACACACACAGAGAGCATCAAAGACGAGTCCAGGACCACCTAAATCCAGAACAAGTTGTGTTTACCAAAGTGGGAGGATGGACAGATGGAGGCAGAGGGGCAAGGGCAGGTCAAAGAGACGCTTGGCGATAGAAGAGAGGTGTATTTAAAAAAATGGAGGAGAGAAGCGAAGGTAGGAGGAGGTAAAGGGGTCTTCAGGTTAAAGTTAAAACAAAAAACTATTCACAGTAACACTGAAACAAGTTGATCATTATATTGATTATCGTTGGTATGGATAATTTAAAAAGAGATTCATACGTAACCTATATATGATGCACTGTTTTATGTACCGTTTCTGTTGTTGGATAACAAAGGTGAGCTTGATACAAATGTCTATACTTCAGTGATTAACAGGTCCAGGTATGTGTGTGTGTATAGATAGATTTAGTGTATAGATATGTATATACATTTACATTTTTGTCTTTGTTTTACATTCATGGCTAACATGGAAGATGTAAATTCAATATATTTTGTGAAAATGACTGGATAACAGTGTTGCTATTGTTTTTGCACCCTAACACACAAATAAAGAGATGGAAGGTTAGCTAGATGGATGTATGGACAGATGTGAAGACAGATGTGAAGATTCAAAAAGGACCGTGATGCAGATGAGGAGTGAGCAGCAGAGGAAAATTAACTGGTGAGAAGAGGAGGAAGTAATTATAAAGAATTGTAAAAGAGTAATGGTAGAAGGAAGGTGACATGAGGATAAAGTCAAAACGGTAAAGTAAGACAAAAACAAAGTTCCCTGGCGAGGTGGGATGGGACGCTTTGAACCAAGGGCAAAAACAACAAAGCCATTAGAGAGGGTGAGAAATAAAGCGAGATGCCAGGAGACATGATCTTCAGCTGGGCCTGGTGTTTGCTAGGAGCCAGGGGGACCAGCGTCTGGGTGGGGACAGGCTAACATCAAGGTTAGCCATGTGTGCTAATGTGGCTGACAAGCGTCCCCTCCATATGCACACTCTGGCTAATGGCAAATGCGTTAGCGCTGCCTATACACACCCCGACACACACACACACACATACACAGAGAGATGGACACACCAACCATGGTGCCCACCAAATGCATTTTGCTTGAATTCACATGCAAATTTGCGTGTCCCTGTGTGTGTGTGTGTGTGTGTGTGTGTGTGTGTGTGTGTGTGTGTGTGTGTGTGTGTGTGTGAAATGCTCAAGCACTTCGGCGGACATGATCTGCCATTAGCATCAAGGCGGATTTCAATAATTCTGGAAAAATACACACAGTCCTATAATTTTCCCCCTCTCTCATTTCTCACTGACGCGGATGTGTGTGGGGGGGGGGGGGAATGAGAGAATGACACGCTTCGAGACAGAGCGGGGGAGAGAGGGTCAGATGGAGAGACAGAGGCGAAGACAGAGAGAGAGAGCGAAGGGGAGGAGAGAGGAGGCGAGGACAGACAAGGGAAACATTTTGCCTGTCACTGTGTGCAAAAAGCAGAGCGGCAAAACTGATGGTAATTGGGTCTTCGATGGGCTGAAGGAAACCCACCGTAGCATTCTGAAAATGGCCGGCTAATGTGGTTTGAGGGAGGGAGAAAGACAGATTGTGACAGAGTTGGTGACACACACACACACACACACACACACACACACACACATTTAGAACAATTTTGATAATCGATTAATTGTTTTAAATCCATCAAGCAAAGATGCTATTGAATATCTTTGGGGTTTTGGACAGTTGTTTGAAGGAAACAAGCAGCTTGAGGAAGTTGTGGTGTGCATTTTTACTCTTTACCTGACACTTACCTGACACTTTAGAGGCTGATTGATTAATCAAACAAATTGGCAGACTAACCAATGATGAAAATAATCAGCTGCAGCCTTAGAGGAACTTACCCTCCACTTTGCCGTTCATGGAGAGGGTCTTGACCAGTGCGATGTATTTACTGGCATCCAGAGCTACTGATGGGTCCTTACGACTCCTGAAGACAAAGACAAAGAGGGAGAGAGACAATTAAATATTCCACTTACAGTAATGCAACTCATCTGTTTTACTTTCAGTCTGATGCTGAAACCAGGTGGTGAGTGAAGAAAAGGAAACAAGGGAGGATGAGGTGAGAGTTTCCTGTGTTTTAGCCAGTCAACAGAGCGGCTGGACCCTGCATTAATGTCTCCCCTAATACCACTCAAGTTAAACTTTAATGGCCTACTACTGGTTGCAGCGCCTGCTTTGTGTGTGTATCCTGCTCCACTCACATTTCCCTCTTCAGGTTGAGCGCCTCCTCCACATTGTCTTGCCGACAGCACAGGTTGATGAGGTTGGCGTAGCCGCCGACTGACATCTTATCCTCGTACTGCTGCTTCAGCTCGAGGGCGCACTCCAGGTTCTGATCAGACAACAAAACGACAGATCTCAGGACTAAAACATACACAGAGACAAAGCAACTATGAGGTTTTGTGAGTTATCCAAACAAATCCTACCTCCTCAGCACAGAGAGTCTGGATGGCTTGTTTGAGAACAGCGCTCAGTGGTTTGTTCTCTGCTTTCAGTTCAGCCAATTTCTTCTCAAATGCCACCACCTTACCCTCAATTCCCTGATGGAGACAGAGAGGCGTTAAACACACGTACATGACCAAATACATACATACATACACAACCTCGTGTGTACATGAGCTTGAACTATTAGACACAAAATACATGTCATGCATGCACACTCATCTCCTCGGAGTGCGTTCTGTATTAAGTTTAAATTACCCACAGATGAAAAATACATTCTTATAAAATGACACATATTGAGGGAAATTATGAGGCAAATTGTGGCGCTCATAACATTTTTTTTTTTTTTTTGCAAATTAAACTCAAATGTGCAATTCAAGCAAAGTTCAAGTGATACATTTTTTCCCAACAGGTATACACTTATGCATTAAATTTTAATTATGTTGCATCTCATAGCATTTTGAACAATTTGTATGCATTTTTTACGCTCACACTGTCCTACTTACAGTGACACGGGAAAGAGCTGACACAGAGCCATAGGACAATCGGTCTTTGGGGTCCACCAAAGCAATCACATCCTGACACACACACACACACACAGACACACACACACAGAGTTAACATATGACATCTAACATGTATATCATTAGGGCAACTATAACAACAGCATAGAAAACATTAGTACAAATACATCATTAATCTGGTCATATTGTGCCTTTGGTTGTTGGGTTTGTCCACTCTACTGATGCTTTTCTCGAGTGACTCTCAATAATCTGAAAGTTCTATGATAAAACATCACAAGTAAAACTGCATTGGGAAAAGTAAAAGACCGGAAGTCAGGCTCTGTACCTTGGAGAGCTCTGGGACGTGGTAGGACTCCAGAAGGTTCCTGATGCCTCTGTAGAGGTTTCCTGAAATGGTTATGTTCTGCAGAGAAACGAGAGAAAGAAAATCAACATCATCAAAGCACCAATCAGCTCTTAGCACAACAGGAGCGGAACCTGTTGAATGTTGCGCGTTAAAAGGGTCAAAGGTTGAGAGTTAAGTCTGAACAGTAGCTGAACATAATGAGCACAAAGTAGGAAAGTTTTTAATAACATTAATTGGGTTTAGAATACATTTTTTCAGCCATGGCTTCATTTAAAAGCTGTCCCAAAGCTTGGGTTTGAATTTGTGGAGAAATGATTGCTTAAGTTGCATTTAGGTAGGTGCTGTTGGAAATACTGAAATTTCAAATGGAGAACACACAAATGGCCGACATTTACCAGGAGGTACATTTCATTCAGAAAGTAAAATGTTTAGGTGACATCTATTCAGCATGTAAACTGATATATGATTATGTTGTTCTGCTTTCTGGTGAATTTCAATAGCCTGATATGCTGATTACTGTTACTGAAGGTCTCATCAGTCAGACAGTATCAGTCCTTTCAGTCTAAAGGTTTATTGAGTGCTTATTGATAACGGAGGGCTTCGGAGGATCTATAAACTCTCAGAATATTTACTCCACAGCATCCTGAATAAGATGGATGAAAGATATCGTTTTATGTGAGGGTGATTTCTGCACATGCAGGTCAGAATTAGCCCTGCCAAGGCTGATATCTAAAATGTTCACTGAATTGATGGAAACCATTTTTACTGAACTCCAAACGGCCAGTTAAGACGTAACCTTTGACCAAAAAGTGTAAAGCATGATTTAATCTTCCACAACATGTTTGGATGCCCCAACTCAAACCTTCACTATTAAGAAATGGAGCACAGGGAGGAGGAGGTCATGTATTCTGTAGTGTGTGTGTGTGTGTGTGTGTGTGTGTGTGTGTGTGTGTGTGTGTGTGTGTATCGTGAATAATCCGAGTCTGATTACACACTGCAAATCATCTCTTGGAGTGCGTAAGCTCCTTTAAAGCGGGAAGGTTATGAATGAACTGGATATACAGTATATTAGTGTATGAATATGTGGCGTGTTTTCAGTAACTTCATCAGTGTGTGTGTGTGTGTGTACCTGAGTCTGTAGTTGATTAAAGTATTTCTGCAGTTTGTCTTCCTGTGCCTGCACTTCCTTGTCTGACATGTTGCCGATCAGATTGTACAAGAAGAAGGATGCCGATTCTGGACGGGATGGAAACACACACACACAGTGAGCAGTTGTCTTGGGAATACATTTCATTTGCCACCGTGTCAGTCACTGCATCCATTTGTGCATTTATACTATTTTTCTGTAACCTCTGCAGAGTGTGTGTTTGTGCTTCTTTTCTGCTGACAGAGGCTGCTTTTGGGCTGGAGTGTGAGTGAATGTGCAATGGCTGGCAGTGACAGCTTCCCCCTACTTCAACTCTCTCACACACACACACACACACACACACACACACACAGAGGCGTGCAGATGTCATCTAATGGGATGTGACATGGATAACAGTGTCCATCGCTCCCACCAGCACACACACCAGTTCCAGTGCTGGGGACTCTGTGACACACACACTGACACGGAGCGACATTAATGCTACACACACACACACACACACACACACACACACTTTTAACTACTCAGCGCTGTGTCAGCAGCCAGGCTCTATTTCCTCCGACGGAGAGAGCAGGTCTTTCACTCACACACCGACACACACACACCTGGACATAAACACATACAGGCTTCATGACGAGAAGTGGGCCGGTCAGCAGTATCCTGCTACTGAGACTGTATGTGAACACACACACAAACACTTACACACTGGGCATTTTTCTGTCATCTGAATTATAGTTGGAAGGTGAGACAGAGACTGCAGTCTGCAAGTTTGAATAATGATACGTGATGGATGACACACACACACACACACACACACACACGTCCTCTTTTCTCTCTCTCTTTCTCACCTACACAAACACACACACACAAATCTTGCATACAAGGGCACTTGTCGGATAGGACTGTCCTGACTTGCCAGTGACAACAGTGTGTATAAATGTTTCCTTACCAGCAGGCGTGGAGCTTTCCTTAGAGAAGCGCTCGTCTTTGAACAAGAGCTCAGTAATCTGGAAAAAAGAAAAACAAATTAAATACAAACACACACACACACACACACACACACACACACACACAGTGGGACAATGATTTTACTTTAAAAACTGAGAGGAGATCCTACACAGTAGAAAGAATGACATCACCACAGACAGGGTGAGGAGTTTAGTTGCCCCATAGGCGAGCCCATCCTAAACATTTCTTCTTTTTTTTTTTTTTTAAACTGTAAACCGTGTCTTTCTTTCTTTTTTAGTTTAAATTTTGAAGATTTTAATGTGTGTGAATGAATTGTGTGTGTGTTATGTTTTCAAACCATCTGGCCTAAATTTGCCTCAAGCTGAATATCCATCCTAAACATTTCTTTATTTATACGCTCAGTGTGCCATAAGGAGATTTGGATAAAAGGCAGCAGATGGCATTTGTCATATTGTGTATTCTTCCTAAATGTAACTCAGTATGTAGCAGATGGTGAGTAAATTGGTTATCATAGCTATTTTGTTGTAAGGTATAAGCCATCATATAGACAGCTGAAGATTTCCCCAACACCTCAAATACTGAAAAAAAAAGCAGTTAAGAGTTTAAATTTAACTTTCTGTCTTCATAAAGTCTTCTTTTTTACATTTAGGCACTTTGTATCATTTTCAGCTGCTAAATTATTTTTAAAATTAGAAAACCTGTTTGTTACTGCCATATGATTCTCCACTGACACTCAAACAATGTGAGCTCTTTCATGACTTACCTTCACCATGCTCTCCACATCAGCAGACCTGCAGGGGGCAGTAGAGGACAAGCCTTGAGCACCCAGTCAACATGCACCACAGTGGGTCAACAAGACTCCAACATGTCGGGGTTAATGTGCATCTCTTAAAGAAGCACCTTTACCCATACACACACATTTCCAACATGGATTTATTCTCCAATTCTTCCAATGCATGCTTCATGAGAAAACTCAAGCCCTACAAACTCTGCTTAGCTCTCGTTTTTACTCATTTCCTCGCCATTTTTTTCACCGTAAATGATCATTCTAAAGTTGAAAGTTGTCAAATCACAATAGTGCGAAATGTCTCTAAGCTATATGCTCTCGTTATTGTCGATTGCTTGTGCTGTTGGTGAACTAGGGATTTAAATTTAAGCTGCTGTTGCACTTGTTTCAAGTTGCTCTAGATAAAAACATCAGGTGGACATAGGATGTGAATATTGTTTTAAATCTTTTAGATTAGGAGTTTAAAATCATCTATTTCGTAAGATTTTCCCCATTTTTCCCCAATTTGGAATATCCAATTCCCTACACACTATATATTGTATTAGGAGTTCTCAAATGTGAAAAAATATTTGCGATAAATGAGTTTAAATTAATACATTAATTAATTTTCTGACAGCAAATGTGAATTGATTGACCATAATACTGACAGTGTCATGTTGCCATAGCTACTGAATTGACAGTGTAGTACAATGCAACACGGCAAGAAACGGCGACAGATTTTTCAGTTTGACACTCTCAATCGCACAGTACAAGAGAGGAGAGACGGCACTACAAAAGCCTGGGAAACCACAAAAGACACATACTCACACACACACACAAAGGCACACGCGCGCGTACACACAGGCTAAATGATGACAATGTGTGACATTTCTGGCGTTGTCAGCTAGTAGGTGGAGAGGAGAAGAGAGAAGAAGAGGTCTTTAATGATTAAATTATCCCCTGACCTTGTCTTTGACAGGGGCAGGTCCCACATTGCAATGACACGGCGCTCACACACACACACACACACACACACACACACACACACACACACACACACACACACACACACACACACACACACACACACACACACACACACACACACACACACACACACACACACACACACACACAGTGACAAGCCCAATTATGACCCTGTCAGGCAACCTAATAGTCAGAAGAGTGTGTGTGTGTTAATGCAATAAGAGCAAAGCAAATGGAGGAGAGGAAGTGGATTCAGACACAAAAAGGACGGACAAACAATTAGTGAATACACTGATTTAAAATATCTAGAAATTTGTGGTTCTGAGATATTGCTGCAATCGTGCATCTGCTCTTACTACCCCTGTTATCCTTGAAAATGTGTATAAGCTACAGTACATCTCTCAACTAGGAAGATGGAAAAAAGAAGTATTTTACTCTACTTACATTATTTTTCATTTCCTTGAACTAAATAGTATAAAAATATGCTACCAAGAGCATAATGTCGAATGCAACTATTGATTTTATGACCTTTAAAAAGAAAAAGATGAGACGAACGATTTTTTAAAAGCATACGTTGCATTCCTGGGAAGAAGCCGCATTATCTTTATTTTATCCATTATGTTGGTTAAATGATCAACATCCACTGAGTTAATTAACACATCAGGTACAACAAAGAATGTACTGGCTGAATGGAAAGCTCAAAGTTAAAGCTCAACTGAGCGTATTTTGGCTTTTTAGTGGAAGAAATAACTTTGGTCCCTGCAGACAAGTCAGCGCTTTTCTCTTTTGACTCACCAGCCTCGCTCAGGGGCCGGAGTGTTTTTGTGCAAGTGTGTAGTGTTAAACTGTAAATATTCATAAACACCCCTTCAACAAAAGCCCACGGGTCAGACCCTGGTCCTAAGGCTAACTCTGCATGTGTGTGTGTGTGTGTGTGTGTGTGTGTGTGTGAGAGAGAGAGTGAGATCAGTATGAGGGTCTGGGTATGAGGGGCAGTGGTGGGCATCTGGTAATTTACATATCTCCCACGGTGCTTTGGGGCGAGAGCTGAGGGATGACGGCCTCCATATGCATGAGGCACCCGTGTATGTGTGTGTGTGTGTGTGTGATGGAGTGTTTTT
>VMKM01000491.1:0-182500 GCA_008360985.2 Macquaria ambigua
ATTCAGAGGGGGGTCAGAGATGTCAGTATGTCAGACTGTAATGCCACTCCTGTGTGTGTTGTGCTGCGCTGCAGGTGGAGGAGGTGAAGAAGCACAGTCACTGCCTGGCCTTCAGCTCGGCGGGGCCTCAGAGTCAAACCTACTACGTCAGCTTTGACAGCTTCACGGAGCACCTGCGCTGGCACAGACACGCTGCCAAGGTACTGTGTACGCATGTGCATGAGAGAAAGAGTTAGAGAAAGAAAAGGAGAACAAAAGCTCATGCTCCCAGGCTCTACTTACGGGTCAGCTGCATTGTATGTCGGAACATGCGTGACTGCAAGTTGAAGTATGAAAATATGGCACTGCACCCACCACGATCCCACTGCCCATATGAGCTGAGTGGATTGAAAACTGCACATATTTCACTGCTGTCCACTCTGTAGTATATAACCTACTCACCACTCATGGCTCTCTCTCCTTTCTCTCATTTGAACTCAAGTAGGCCATAGCCAGAAACCTCTTTTTCTAAATATTAACAGGGACATGCATGTCACCAGCACCCAGAGGGCCACTCAGAATAGAAGCCTGGATAGAAGCAGCACGTGCCCTCATGACAACTGCTGAGCCTCTAGCTAACTCCGCTCTGAAAAGCTTGTGTTCACAGACTGTAGATTTCCTCCTTTAAGACAAGGTGGATGTTTATGCTGTCATTTTGTTTTAGATGGCAGATTGTATGTTTCTGTAAATTTGACCAACACATGATTACAGGTTAACTGCTCTACACACCTGCAGTTAACTAGATTACACAATGAGGTAATGTGTGATGTTAGGTCACTAACCTGTTGGACTTTCCCTCGTGTTCTCCTGATTCCCTAATCCTAAGAAGATTTGGCCATTGAATGACATTTGACCCCTTTGCAGCAGGCTACACACACACAGTAAACCAGTAAAGTCTTGTGTGGTGGTGATAATCCTGTTTAACTCCACGTTTCTCTTTATCTCTGTCACCTCTCCACTCTTGTCACTTTCCTCCCCACACCTCCCCCACCTCCATCTAGATGGTGTCCCAGAGAATCAACTCAGTAGATCTGTCCTGCTGCAGCCTGGAGCAACTTCCTCCCAACCTCTTCTACAGCCAGGACCTCACCCATCTCAACCTCAAACACAACTTCCTGCCGGCAGACCAGCGGTTGCAGCAGCTGCAGAGGTACAATGCCATCATAAATCTACAGTAAACACACCTGTGGCTAAACTATAAGGAGGGGAAGAGGCAGGAAGAAGTGAATATATCAGAAAGGAGTGGACGGACTTGAGGAGGCGTTACAGGTGGAGGAGACAGTTGAGGGTGGTTTGGATGGGCTGGTTTGGGCAAGATGAGACCTGAAAAGGTTTAGCAAAGCTTAGCATAATTTGGCCACAACAGGAGCTGGGCTGGGTTGTTGTACAAGGAGGGGAGAGACGAGACACTTACACAGTGAGGCTTCACTGGACACAGCAGGTCACGGCTGGCTGGTTTGGAAAGCTTTAGCTTTCGCCTGCAATTTGCGAGCCATCGGCCTGAGCAGTCTAGGACTGGGGCCATTGGCATGCAGGGACCAAAAAGGCAAGCCAGGGCTGTGCTGTACCAGGCTAGGCCAAACGAGCCCAGAGCCCAGAAGGGTAGATGCATCTGCAGGGAAGCTTTTAATGTGCCTGGCCTCCCTCACTCTCTCTCTCTGTGGGCACCATCTGCTGCATGCTTATCATGGTCCCAGATTAAAGCCCACAGCCAAGACGTATGTGTGGTCCTGTGTGTGTGTGTGTGTTTGCGCGCACGCATGTATTTGCATGTCATGTACACAGTGGTACATGTGCACGCCTGTCAAACCCTTTCTTTCTGCAGATTATTGCCATAAGATTTTTACCATTTAAATGAGTGTGAATTTGATGCTTGAGTATGTGTTGTAGAATGGAGTGTCTGTATGTGTGAGAGGGAGAGAGAGTTGCTTGCTTGTATGCAACTGAAAAAGTGGCTGCAGGCTACAGATTTGGGGTCAGTGCATACACAGTCTTGATACAGTACGGCATTCGTTTTTTGTTTGTTTTTTTAAGATGACTGCACTGACAGAAATGTGTGTTTGTGTGTGTGTATGGCTGTGCATGCTTGTGTGTCTTCCTGAGAGAAAATTATGAATGAGGTCAGGATTTTATGTTGCTCCACCACGGTCATTTCCTGAATCATCTTTTTCTTTTTTTAATCCTCGGAATAATGACTGGTCTTAAAAAAACGACGGTGCGAGGGAAATAACTTGTTTTTAAATCTGAGTGAGTGATGCACAGCTCCCCCGCTGGTCAAGCGAGATAACATCCATTTAGCTTTGCCAAACCTAAGTAGGCTCATCCGCATTTGACCCAGCATGACAGAAAAAGAGGTCAGTAATGGGAAAGAGATGAATAGTTAGCTGAAAATAGAGGCGTTTTGACAGAAACATGTAGCAGAGTTACTTGAGTACTCGCTTTGCCCCTGAGAGGCTGAAGTCAAAAGAGCTGGAGTCACAAACAATAATCCTCTGTATGCAGCCTCCATGATTGTGGGTGTATGTATTTTGGTGTGGACAGTTGTGTGAGAGTCTGTTTTTGTTTCAGTATAAACACTGGCTGACATCTAACATGGGGTCATAGTGCTTTGTATTTTTCCAAGAGGAATGGAATGTGTGAACCTGCCACATGCCTCTAACCCGTCTCTTTCTTTTCTCTCTGGCCAAATACTAACTGGTGGGTGATTTGCCAATCAGATAAGCATAATCAGTTGTTTGGGATACTAGCTCTTTTCTCTGGCATGGGACCTTCTTCCCAGCATGCATCTCTCCGTGAGACAGAGGTCACCACTCACTGAGGGGACTATCTGACGTTCCATGCATATGATTGAACATTTGGCCTGTTTATTTACATATGTATGATAGTTTAGCAAGTTATGAAGGACATAAAAGTAATGGAAATGAAGGGAGAAGGAAAGGGGGAGGGAGGAAAGTTGGACAGAGTAGCGGCAGAAAGACAAAATATGAGATGAGAGGGGGTATTTAAGGCCAAGTGAAAGGATTAAAGTTGCATTCATTGATTTTTTTGGCCACTTGGAGGCAGCAGAAGAAGCTAAAAACACAATTTTGACATATAATCACCTGATATTAAAGTTGACATAGTGAAAGTGTTAGCAAGCATTTGCTTATTTACACCTCCAGCAGACACAGAGCAACATTAGCATTCATTTGGAGTTGTGTTTCTGGTTACCTAATGAATCTAAGTCCAATATTCACTTTCCCTTTACCTCTTGTTTGCTCTTTGCCAACTCCTGAGGAAAATATTTCTCTTTTTAGCTTACTAAATGCTCCACTATGTTTACCTGCTAGATGCTAAGTTGCTAGTTTTGTCTCTCTGCTGTTTGGTACTGGGCAGGTAGTGTACAGTAGGTTTATCAGAGCTGTTTAGCTGAAAGATAACAGCCTGTTACAACGGCTAGAAACAAGGTTGACGACAGTGGAGTTATGGAACAGAACACCAACACAGTGAGCTAAAAGAGGCTAAAGGGCTCCATAAAGCTGAGGTGAACCACAGGGTCGCTTAATAATTTAATTAAAAATATTGATTAGCAGCTTTAAACCTACATTAACAGGTGTTTTGGCCATTTGGGGGCAGCCCATCAAGCTGTTACTTAAACACAACATTAACATATTATCACCATATAAAGTTGTTATCGTGAACGTATTAGCAAACAATTTACTCATCCAGCAGACACTGAGGAGTGTTAGCCTTCATTTGCAGTCTTGTTTCTGTCCACCTGACTATTGTAAGTCCAATATTCAGTCTCCTTTTGGCTGTGTTTTGGTCTTATCCTAGCTTAGCTTGCTAGAAGTTCCACTGTGTTCACCAGCTAGTCGCTAACTTTGCCTTTCGTTTGGTGCTGGGCAGGTAGCATACAGTGTGTTTATCACAGCTATTTTGCTGAAAGAAAGCAGCTACTTTCCATGGCTGGAAATGATGTTGATGAGAGTGGAGTTGTGAGCCGGAAAACTAAAACAATGAGCTAAAAGAGGCCAAAGGACTCCGTAGATCTGAGGGGAACTGCATATTTGGGTGATAATTCTCTGTGGGCTTGTCAGTTCGAACAACCTTTGTCATACTATCCATTGGTAATAAAGATTATTAGTGCAGCTTTAAATACACAAGGACAGTAGGGGAAATAATGTAAGAGAATGGCATGATGGGACAGCATGACACAGACAAGAAGAGACTGTGGAGGGAGTATCAGCATTACTCAGCAGATTGCAAAGGATGATTTAATGGTGGAATGACATTTTCCCACACACACCCCCACCCACTGCCTGCAGGAGTCACCCTCAGCTGGAATAACTTGGCCACCCTAATCAATAGCCCTGACGTCTCGGGTGCCTTTGTCTCCATCACCGTGATATATACTGTGTGCATGTGTGTGTAACCTGTGTGTGTACTGTACATAGGGAGGAAAATCAAGTAGTGCCAGTTTAAGCAGCTGCTCCAGCCTGCAGTGCTAACATGGCACACTGCCCACCTCCGGCTTGCCATAGTTGCTCTCTCTGTACACATGATAGGTGATAGCAGGTCGCATGTGTGTCTCTGTATGTGTGTAGATGGATAAATAAAGACAGTCCAGAGAGTCCTTTCCCCTGCTTCGCCTTGTTCCCCTGGCTCCCCACCCCCCCAGAGGGGCTAACCCCTCTGAAGGTCATCAGTCTGCCATTGGACACCACGACAAATGCCACTGGTCACTGGTGATTGAATGAACAACACAGACGTCAATGCTGCACTTGTTTGCTCAACAATCAAATGTGAAGGTTTAGTCCTACTACTAAGGAAGGATTGTTTATGGGTGTGTTGAATCTAACTGTGTTTTTCACTTAAACAAATTCTGTGTAAGCTATACTATGCCCATTAATATATTCATTAATATATTTATGAATATCTTCTACTCTCTTGCAATATTCATGTTGACAAGATACAACTACATGTCCAATCACTCGCTCATACTCTCTTCTCTTCTTCGCCCTTTTCCTAATTTGTCATTAATACTTTTATCCTCTATTTCCAGATTTTCTCGTCTGCGGAGCCTCAACCTGTCCAACAACCACCTTGGTCAGTTCCCCCTGGCCATCTGTGACATCCCAACGCTGACGGAGGTCAACCTCAGCTGTAACTACCTGTCCTCTGTCCCCAGCTCTGTGGGAGCCATGACCAAGTAAGTAACAGCAGGAAGTTATTGAGGATACAGACGATGTTAACTATGATCTAAATCTTTACTAAACCCAGAGGCTGAATATAACTCAATCCAAAGTACAGGCATATTGTAGCCCAATTCTAAATACACATTAGCTGTACTTTCTTTGTTGGTTATTCTACTATAAATTCTGTTTTTGGGGTTTACTTTACCTCTCCCTACTGTTGGCTTGTGATGTTGGTAATCATCCAACTCTTTCACTTATTGTACCGGGTCTTTACTGCTGAGTTAAGGCCAATGCTTGTTTGCATCGATGCCATCTCAGAGCTGGGAAACCAGTGAACCTTTTCACACGCCAGCCGCACTTTTACCAGCTTGAGTATCAAAAGTTTGCATGTGGGAGTTACCTAGGAACACGCACGTGGCATAGCAACCAACGTGATGTACTTTGCTTGTTTGCACATGTGAGCAAACAACAACACAACTTGCACAGATCACCTGTAGTGCATGCCCGTGACGTTTTGCCTCAGTCATGGGCTGTCCGTCGTCTTTTTAATGGCTGCTCTATGCAAGTCAAGTCGCTCCAGTCCTTTCTTATTACTCAGCTGTTTAAAACGTTAATTTGTATATTCTCTGTCATTTTAAACATTTGTTCAGCTTGTTTTTGAGCCAATCTGTTGTGCAGAATCCAGTTACATTTTTTAAATGAATTACTTGGTGACATTGTTACTCTTTTCCCCCCAAAAAATTACAGATTTTTTATTTCTAGGCCAACATTTTCAAGAGGATGGAACAAATCTGATTTTGCTGGCTGAAAACCACTTTTGTTTTTTGTTTTTTTTCTCATGGGAATGCTCACAACGTTTTAAGTTTAGGTTGAGCTCCAGTATCAGCTCCCTGGCCTGTGGAAAAGCCCTTTTACTCTCTCTTTAAAGGAGTGTCAAAATGTAAAAACATGTAAAATGAAATTAAATAAGGGTGTTAAACTTGATAATTCATGTATTATTCGGTCCAATTTACCCCACCATGACAATAGGGAATATATAGATTAAGGGAGACATTTAATAGCTGGGTCAGTACTGACATATGGAATGTACATTTCCTTTAAACTCAAACCTCATTCCAAACTTAACATACCAGGGCTAGATGAGAAGTTAATCTGCAGGAATGATCTGGTATGTCTGTAAATTCCTGATGTGGCCAGTAGGGCATTTATGCTGCTACTGCCATCTGCTGGACATTAGGTGTACTGATCATAAATGCTGAAATATTCATGATCTAAGCTCATGTTCCTCTCTCAGTTTGCAGACGTTCCTGTTGGACGGCAACAGTCTAGATGAGCTGCCTAATGAGCTGGGTTCCCTCCAGAGGCTGAGTTACGTAGGCCTTTCCTTCAACCAGTTCAACCACGTGCCCCAGGTGCTGGAGCAGTTGGCCTCCATGGAGAAGCTGTGCATGGCAGGAAACAACCTAGAAACACTCACCCTGCAGAATTTCAGACTGCTCCGTGTCAAACACATTGATCTAAGGTACGGCCATGTAGGCAGATTGTTGCAAATAATAAAAGTTATTATGATTAGGAGATTATGATAGGGGTTTTGTGATTGAAGTTTGACAACTTTGTCAAGAACAAGCATCACTTTAAGCCCTCAGTCATGCTTGTCCAAAACAATGTACTCAATGACACATGTTATCCCACTAATGATAGAAACAAAAACACTAAGAGGAAGCCAAAACATGCGGAGAGAGCCAGACAGCACGGAATCAGGAAATCATTTGCCTGTAGTGGCTCCATCAGGTGTCTACCAACTGTTTGCAAAAGCACAGAGCTGGAGTGACTTGCACTATTTTTCCAGTTAATACTTCACTCCTTCTGACTTTGCTTAGACAAGGTCAGTAAATACGTTTTCCAGCATTCTCAGATGTTTGGGCAAAGATCACTTGGTATCTCTGATTAGGATGTGTTCGTCAGTGCTGCAGCTGTTTGTTTCTGTTGATTTATTGATTTATTTGTGTCCAGTCAAGTGCTGAAACGATTAGTCAGTTAATCGATGAGTTTAGGGCTGCAACTAACTCATATTTTCAATTTCATTATCGATTAATCTGACAAATACGACTAAATGATTAATCATTTGGTCTATAAATATACCCCCTTGCCAGGGGCAAGCAGATGAAAATGAATGAACGACAATTTTAATAATGGGTTGATTGTTTAGGTCACCCAAACATGCCAAACATTTCCTGTTTCAAGCTGCTCAAATGTGAGAAATTTCTGCTTTTCTCTGTTTCATGTCATTTTAAATTCGAAACCTTTGAGTTTTGGACCATTCATCGGACAAAACAAGCAAGTTCAAGAAGTAATTTTGGGAAATTATGATGAGAAAATGATTGACAGATAAATTGAAAATAAACAATAGCTAGTTGCCGCCCTAATGAAGTCTATGGTCTCTTTCTGGTTTTATATTTTTTTTAGTTTATGGCACACTATTTTCATTTCATTCCAGTAGTTTTTAATTTAAATTGTCACTTTTTAAAAGTTTAACAGCATTTTTTAAATTACAGTTTTACTTCATAATGCCTCTTTTCATCACAAAGTATGTGCCTGTCAATCAAGACCAACAGGGAAATGATGTTGCTTTAGCTTGAATATAGTAAACCAAATTCTGGTATTTCTTTGTGGAACAGAATAATATATTTATGTATTTTCTGTCTCAGTTTTTGCAATAGATGGTTTCTAATAATTGAATACTTGAACATGGTAAAACCTCATCAGTAGGTGACAGAATGACAGTCATCTCAAGTGCAACAAATTCACTTTATACATCAAAAACCAGCTTCCATCGAAGTTGTGCACAGAACAACTGAGTACTAAACAGAACTCAAGTAGCTGCACAATATATCAGCCATCACCTGAGGCATGTTCCCTGCCTTACAAGAAAGGCCACAGCCTGTGCAGTTCAACTTGATCCAATTGGAGCTGAACCTTTGCCTCCTCCCTGCTCCCTCTGTCAGGTTGAATAAGATCTCCAGCATGGTGCCAGATGAGCCTGACCTGCTGAGGCACGTGACCCAGCTGGATGTGAGGGATAACAGGCTGACGGACCTGGACGCCTCAGTCTTCCCCAGACTGGAGGTGCTTCACTGCGAGAGGAACTGCGTCGCCAGCCTCAAGGCCAAGGGTTGCTTGCTCAAAGGCATCTACGCCTCCAACAACGGTGGGTTTGGCACGCAGGACTTCATGTTCTCTGCGAGGGCATTCATGTCTGCTTAGAAAAATACAGATCTCCTTCCCTGTCACATCACCACCACCTCACTGGTTTCTAAACTGAAATCACTGATATGAATCTGTTTCTCCGAACCTGTAACACATGTCTTACCTCACAGATGTCACTCCTTTCTTTTTCCATAGAACTTAATCTCCTCCCATGCTCCTCTCTCGACATGCATTCATTTTTCTCATCAGTGCTGCAGTCTTATTGTCTCTCTCCATCATCCTTTTCTAACTTGTCATCACAGCCCCTACCACCCCTACTCCAAACGCTCCCCTCCATTTTCCATCTACCTGCTTTTGTAATAGGCCACGTCTGTCCTTGCTGTAGGTTAATGTGTTTGGATTTCTCCCTACAGAGCTACGACAACTGGATGTCAGCCCTGTGCCCTCCAATCTTAGTTACATGGACATCTCGAGGTGAGAAAAATCCCACTAGAACACACACAAACACACACGCACTAATTGGAAAAGGGTATTTTGTAAATGTAGCTCATTTACAGTACATCCTCTCTGCCCTACAAAAGTAGAACAGCAGTAACTGTTCAGTGTAGGTGAGAAAATTTGCTTTAAAGATCTTGTAACTACGCAGCCAAATACCTGGTAAACGGATCTTTGAAAGTGTGGTGACATGTCAGAGTTGATGTTAGAGGGCTGTCATTCTTTAACCGTGTCAGCCCTGACCTTTCACGTGACGTTTCATTGTTCAAGTGAAAGATACTACTTCTGTGTTTAGCTTCTTTGTGGTCAATAAAAAGGCACGGAAAGAGTACTTTAATTTTAAGTGCTGAATTCATTTGAAAATGTTTTCATTTTTTAATCCTTTTTCCACTTTGGCCTTGAGAGAGTGTCACACCTCAGATAATCTGTCGAGAGCTGTAATTATTAATGCCTTTTTTTTTGTATGAAACACAATACTGCTTAGACTTCTGTTGCGCCTCATCTTTTCTAGAGTAGGACTGTTGGGAATTCAAATACATTCAGTATCCCGGTACTTTATATACCATGTTAGGTATCTCGCTTTACAAACTGCACATAATTTATCATCATCATCACCCCCTCTCCTCCTGTAGGAACCATATGGAGTCCTTGCCAGACTGGCTGTGTGAAGCAAAGAAACTGGAAGTTCTGGACGTGAGCCACAACCTCATCAGTGAGCTCCCGGCACGGTAAGTCTCTCTCTCTTAGCGGATGTGTCCGTAAGCCTGTAAATGGAGTACAGTGCTGCATTATTCTCTCTGCCCTTTGCCGGCCAGTCATCTATCCCCCATAGAGCCTCATAAATCACACAGATAGCCTGTAACCTCTACAGCTATCGTCCATTCTCTTCCTCTTTATATAGCCTTTTAGAAGGTCAGTTCAGACACTGCTCACTTCCTCCTCTTCTCTCTGTCTCGCATCGGCTCTGTCAACATTCTTCCCTCTGCTTCTCTCTTTTCATTT
The DNA here is from genome assembly GCA_008360985.2 of Macquaria ambigua. Classification (NCBI taxonomy): domain Eukaryota; kingdom Metazoa; phylum Chordata; class Actinopteri; order Centrarchiformes; family Percichthyidae; genus Macquaria; species Macquaria ambigua. The sequence goes on from VMKM01000491.1 coordinate 9,921, forward strand.
CTCTCTCTCTTTCCCTCTGGTCCCCTCATTGTCTGCAGATTTATTTTTTACCCAATAAGTGTCAGGATGATGAATTCCAGCTGCAGGCTCCACTAGAGGCGCTGCTATTTTCTGTTTTCACATCCTCATCCTCGCCCCCATCCTCCTCTTGCACTATCCTCATTTCCATGACTGTTTCAGCATACTTCAATTGCATTCCACTCATTCACAAGCCAGTTGTGTGGAAGAATTATGTGTCACCTGCTCACCTAGCATGTCACAATCTACCCATCTATCTATCTGTCTGTCTGTCTCTCTATCTATCTATCTATCTCTACATCTGTACACCAGTGTTGGTTCATAAAAGTCTATATGTTAATTCTTAATGTTCTAGTACTGACCAACCATCTGTATATTCTTCGTGCCGCAGGTTGTTGTGCAGCAACAGTCTGAGGAAGCTGAGTGCAGGACATAACCAGTTGCAGAAGCTGCCTGAAAGAGTGGAGCGCCCTCTGCTGGAGGTTTTAGACGTACAGCACAATCAACTGGTGGAGCTACCCTGCAACCTGTTCCTCAAATCTGACAGGTAGCATTAATCATCAGCTGGAAGTGATTTGTTTGCGCCGGACATCTGACAAGAAGATTAAGTGTAAGGAAAAATGCAGGTATATGAAGATGAAGGACAGAAATTATGAATGCGATTTCAATCGAGGACAAGATATCCAAGGGCAAGGATGACAGGGAAATAAAGAACAACCAATCAGTACAAGGAGAGGACGGGGAGAGGTTTTTAATGGGGGTCATAGAAGCAGGAATTCATATTGAAGTTTGTAATTAAAGTGACTCATCAGTATTTTTTATGTCACCCCCGTCTGAAGGAGCACAAAAATGAGTCTGTACATTCATTTTTACTTTCAGCTTACGATGCGTAAATGCATCGGCCAATAAGCTAGAGCACCTGCCGCCATCCAGCCTATCAGAGGAGAGCCACAGCATCCTGCAGGAACTCTACCTGACCAATAACCGGCTGACAGATAAGTGTGTACCCATGCTAACGGGCCACACACACCTCCGTGTTCTGCACATGGCCTACAACCACCTCCAGACCTTCCCGGCCAGGTAAAGAACTTACATTCACTCTGACTGTCATTTACTGTTCTCTCTGCTCACTCACCTGTGTTTTACATTAGGGCGGGAATAAATGGTTATTTTTATTATCGATTCATCTGTTGATTATTTATTAATCTGATTTAGACTAGAGTCCAGCCGATGCAGGTTTTTTCAGGCCAGTGCTAATATTGATAATTGAGAGTCAAAACAATGTGATAACTATATATTGGCTGATAGTCATGTTTTTACATGAACTCATAAACAAACATGTGTGATAATGATCCTTTAAATTTGGTTTTACAGAATTGTGACTAAGATCCAAACTGAGTGGGATATTTTACAGATGAAATGTAATAGTGAATTATATTTCAACTGAATTACCTCAAACATACTGTATCTTTGGCATTCTGTATTTATTGGCCAACATATAAACAGATACCGATATAACAGTGAGATATAGCCGGCCAATCAATAGCTCTAATTTATTTACACTATAAAATGTTAGAAAATAGTAAAAAAAAAAGTCCAAGTCTTCAAATTTCTTTTTTTTGTTTTTTGTCTTCAGTCTAAAACTCAAAGAGATTTAATATACAAGGATATAAATAATGAAATAGGAAGCAAATAATTTGGGATGCTGGAATCATAGAATGTGGCCAATTTTCCTTGATAAATGAATGAATTGTTGTTGATTCATTTTACGTAGTTAACTCCCCCAATGCTTTCCCCTCATTCTTCAGTAAAATGGCCAAGTTGGAGGAGCTGGAGGAGGTGGACCTGAGCGGAAACATGCTGAAGACTGTGCCCACCACCATCATGAATTGCCGGCGAATGCACACACTCATCGCCCACTCCAACTCCATCGAGGTCTTTCCTGAGGTCATGCAGCTGATGGAGATGAAAGTAAGACAGTAGTAACAGCACATCTCCGTGCGTCTTTATGTACAGCATATGTATGAGCCCCCACACTTGTACTGTATGTGCACGTTTGTGAGTACTCACGTATTTTCCTCTGTTGTCAGTGTGTGGATCTGAGCTGTAACGAGCTGAATGAGATCACTTTACCAGAGAATCTGCCTCCCAAGCTTCAGGAGCTGGACCTGACTGGAAACCCTCGTCTCAACCTGGACCACAAGACCCTTGAGCAGCTCAAGTATGTCATTATCTCTCTACAGGTCTTTTTGCTTTAGTTACAGTGCAATGTGACAATGTGGCTATAACCTACATTTACACAAGGAGTATTTTATTCTTTTTTCCATGCTAAATATTTTATCTCCCAGTGTGTTTAAATTTCGTTGCTGTTTATATAGTGTTTTTTGTTTTTCTGTTACTTTACTTGCTGTAATGGTCCACTTTCCTCCCAAAATGACTTTTATCTAAACTAATCTAACCTTACCTTTTAGTAAATACCCTGAATAGAATACTGTCAGTACACTAACTCATGTATCTTTATGCCTCGACATGATACAGTGAATTTCATCTATTTCATGTTTTTGTTGTTTTTCCAGTAATATTCGCTGCTTCCGTATTGATCCGCCTCCAACCTTTTCGAATGAGGCATCTGGTGGGCCTGCTGTGTGGAGTCATGGTTACACAGAGGCCTCGGGCGTCAAGAACAAGTGAGTTCAATTCAGTCAGTGATGAAAAAACAACCACCATCACACTCAGTCCAGTGAAGCCTCGCTAATCCAAACCTCTCGAGAATGCGCATTGTTAAAGCCAGATGACTCAAATGAAGGAAATATTGAAGCAGTGCTTACTGAAAACATGAATCATGTATCCTCACATGCAAAAACATCTCTGTATGGGCTAAATTGCCAATTCAACACTTCAACGTGCATGGTAGAGAAGAGATTCAAGCAATTGCACATATTGTTTCCATATATGTAAGTGATGTTCAATAGGCAAGTCTGCTCTGATGACGGAGGTTCTGCTGTACAGTTAAATGACTCAGAAGGCATTGTCTTCATGGTTATCGTGTGTGGAGTGGTATGATCAATATGTGAGGAGTTATTATGTCTTTGAAGCCCTCATTGTTTCCTCACTGACGTGCCTCAATGACATTATGGCCTTCTTTTGTTTTCTTTTCAGACTGTGTGTTGCGGCTCTTTCAGTGAACAGTTTCTGCGGGAGTCGTGAGGCTCTGTACGGCGTGTTTGATGGGGACAGGAATGTGGAAGTGCCCTATCTTTTGCAGTGCACAATGAACGACGTGCTGGCTGAAGAACTACACAAGACCAAGAGCGAAGAGGACTACATGACCAACACATTCCTCGTCATGCAAAGGTACATGGCAGGCTCATTTTTATCGGCCGTCCTCTTATGTTACAAATCATCCATAATATGTTGCACGTTTTTTGGTCTTGGGCACAAACTATAATGTTTGCAGTTTATTGATGGAGACCAGACATTTTAAATAGTCACTCTGCCCCCTCTTCTTTTGCCACCACAGAAAACTGGGAACTGCAGGGCAGAAACTGGGTGGCTCAGCAGCTCTGTGTCACATTCGCCATGACCCCACCGACCCCAGTGGCTGCTTCACCCTCACGGCTGCTAATGTGGGCAAGTGCCAGGCCATCCTCTGCCGCGACGGAAAGCCGCTGTCGCTGTCACTGCTTCACAATGTAGGGCTTGAGGAGGAATACCGCAGGATCAGGCAGCACAGGGCTATCATCACTGAGGTAGAGATCCTTGAACGCATCAAGTACATTGAAATCAATGTGAAGTACATTCATGTAGGGCTGCAGCTATCGATTATTTTAGTAATCGAGTATTCTACCGATTATTCCATCGATTAATCGAGTAATCGGATAAGAGATACTTTTGTCTTATTAAAGAGCAATAAGAGAAGAGCAAAAAGAAGACAGGTCTCTTAAAATGAACAACTAATTGGTTTCCTTTTTAGAGAAATTATTTTTAATCTTTAAATTGCATATAATATCTGTCAAAAATAAATATACATAAACATTGCTTTTAAGTTGGTGCAACGTAACTTTCAGAACTACAATTTTAAACTTAACTACAGTTAAGAACGTACATTAGCCAGTCTTATGAACATGACATGAATAAAGCTCAGGCTTTCACAAACTGACTGCAGCAGTTTATTTGCTGTGGTTATTTTCTTTAGCAAAACATAGCTAACTTAGGAACATAATAACTAGCCACCATGTTTACGTTCTTAACTAGCCATTACATATAGCCATAATTAAATTACATTCTTCACTAGCCTTCATCTCAACTAGCAATCATATTGCTAAGTTAAATGCTAACGTTAACGTTACCTTGTGTCAGGTCCGTTCTGTGGACTGGATGCGTATACAAACTTTTGACACTTTCTGTCGTTTTCTCTGGCCTGTCCCTTCGCCTCGGTCCTCACTATTATCTCTACCTTTCTCCATTTTCCAGTCCGCGCCATCAAATCACATCTACTTACTAACTACATGTATCCACAACGTAAGCGCTCTGTGCGGCAGTAATAATCATCCGTGGAAACACAGTGACCACTGAGCAGTATGGATTAAACAAAGCTTCGATGCAAAGAATTAGCATCGATGATTTTTAGTAATCGAGTTACTCGCGTTTCTCGAGGAATCGTTTCAGCCCTACATTCATGTAAATGTAATTTTAGATGTGCACTGCATGAGCCCTGTATTGATGTTTATACTCTTTTACACAGGACAACAAGGTGAATGGCGTGACGGATTCTACACGAATCATGGGCTACTCCTTCCTTTACCCATCCGTCATCCCGTGTCCCTACGTGCAGACAGTCACTCTCACCCCCCAGGATGAGTTCTTTATTCTGGGTAGCCGGGGCCTTTGGGATGCTGTGTCTCCCACTGAGGCCGTGGAGGCTGTTCGAAACGTCCCTGATGGCCTGGCTGCTGCTAAGAAGCTGTGCACGTTGGCACAGGGCTACGGCTGCACAGACAGCCTCAGCGCTGTTGTGGTCCAGCTCAGTGTGAGTGAAGACTGCTGCTCCTGCTGCTGCTCTGAGCCTCCCCAGCCACCTCCTAGCCCCGGCTTGGGCCCCTATCCCCCATCTTCCTCTGCCATCAAGGAGCGGCCCTCAGATGGCTCCCTCCCTGTGCCACCTTCCTCCTGCAGTGAAATCAGCAGTGAGATCAGTACCAGCGAGATGAGCAGCGAGGTGGGCTCCACCGCCTCGTCTGATGAGCCACCGCAGAGCTCCTTGGTGCTGCTGCACGAGCAGCCCCACCATCCTCACCTCCACCTGCACCATCAGGCCCACTCGCTGTCTCTACAGCACCAGCAGGCCCACACAGCCACCCAGCCCTGCCAGTACCTGTTCCCAGGTTCAGAGCTGCCCTCTGCCCGCAGCTGCTGTGCCCTCCATCCTGCCTGTTTATTAGGCTCCTTCCAGAGGCAGCTATCTAGTGCGACCTTCTCCAGCGCCCTGTCTGACAACGGGCTGGACAGTGAGGATGAAGAGCCCATCGCTGGTGTTTTCTCTAATGGGAGCCGTGTGGAAGTAGAGGCGGATGTCCACTGCCTCAAAGCAGAGTCCTCCTCCCCGTCACCCCAAACATCATTACCCTCATCCTCCAGCCAGGAGCGCGTCCTGCTGACTCTTCCCCCACCTCCTCCACCGCCATGCACCCCAGAGCCCCTGGAGGAAGAGGTCGACATGAGCCTTGGTGAGGCTGAGAACGGGCTGGAGAGAGATGAGTCGTGGCAGGGAGTCGGAGCAGGAGTTGGGGACGGAGGGAAGTTGGCAGCCAAGAGGAGGGTTAATGGGTCGGTGGCGCGCCAGGAAAAGAGTCACAACCTTATTGAGGTGGCTGCTGACGCTCCCTCTAAAAAGTCCGGGGGTTACTTCACGGCTCCGGCCCAGCCCGACCCAGATGACCAGTTCATCATCCCGCCTGAGCTGGAGGAGGAGGTGAAGGAAATCATGAAGCAGCATCAGCAGAAACAGCAGAAGCCGCCTGGGACCGATCAGCCCACGGACTACTACGACACCCCTCTCTGAACAGCACCACCACCAACTACAGCCTCATCTCCCTCCCAGCTGCAGCTTGCACAGAAGCCTACCATCAACCTAACCGCTCCGATTTTCCTGAAGAGGCCGTAAAATGCACATGAAAAAGTTGAATCATACTTCATCAGCCTTCCTTGCTCTACACAGCCTCATCATTGAAGAACCATGCACTGTAACCTGCTCCACCCATTTTTACCCAAGCAACTCATAGAATGAAATAAGCAAATGAGCCCTTTAATGATACTCAACCCTCTTGAAAAACCTGTGGACACACTCCTGGTGTCCACGGTTGTGCCCTTCTCACAGACTGTGGAACGTTGTTTTTACATTAGACAACCACCTGAGTATGTAATCAACACTAGTCTCTTTGCAATAGCATTAGCTCGCCACAACACTTGTTAATATGGATAACAATTCCATGGTTTGTTTGTTTGTTTTGTAAGAACTTACCATATCTTTTAATGTGAAAGCAGTGAAGTTGCTGAAAGAACTTTTTAAAAACAGAGACACATAATCTTTTTATTATCAGTGAACTATGTCGAATGGTACACCAGTAATACCACACTTAACTGTTGTAGATAGGGCACTTAAAATACTGTATTTCTTCAGTAAATCATGGCTCTTGGCCTGTGAAATGGCATAGAATTTTTTTGTAGAAATTTTAAATACTAACTCCTAGGAGTTGCATACTCTTTATGGTGACTCAGTCACTTTTACTAATCTTCTCTGAGAGAAATGGTGATTTTTTTTTTCCCAATGATTGTAAATAAGAGAAATGTTGTATACTGATGCTTTTTAAAGGAACTGCATACCTGTATGTCAGTGACGGTTTTAGTGGAGGATGTGTGATTCACCAAGAGTTTGCTGTTACGGAGGTGTCACCCCCCCCCTTTATCTTACAACGTAGACCCACGAATACAACACACACACACACACACACACACACACACACACACACACACACACACACACACACACAGACAGACAGACACACACACAAATGTATATGTGCAATTGCAGGTCAGAAACCCAACAACATTCCATGCAATATAACCGCACAAAGTTGCTATGGTTTGCTCCACTTTGTTTGATTGTGATGTCCTGTAGTCATCACTGTATCTAATGAACACTAATAGACAGATCTTTGCATGCACACTTGCATGCACGCACATACATACATACATACACTCACACAAACGCACATACATGCACACTCACACGTAATATTAGTCCCACCTCCCTCCTACAGTAACTGTTATCACCGGCATGACTGTGTCAAGTTCAGTAATACAAACAAATATATCCACATGGAAAAGAGACAACACAGATGTTCCTGTCTTTGTTATAATAAATTTTAAATTTGTGAATATAAGTCATGCTGTCTGAGATTTGTTTTTAATAATAATGTACATTTGATATTAAAACATTCATATAAGAGACTTTAGAATTTCAAACTAATTTATTTACAATAATATTCTTAGTTTGCTCTAGTGTTTGTACATTGAATGACCAGAAGGGGGCAGACTCATATAATGTTATGATCTACAGTATGTGATGGCTTTACATATTGAAGCCATAAATCTATAAATCCAAAGCTCGCTCTACAAGAGATTTAGCATAAACATTCAACTTAAAAATACTGATTTATTTTACTTAAAGTCTGTCTTTCTCCTCGTTGTCATTGGAAAGTTCAGAGTCTCCCACTATAGTTTCTCAGAGGCACCCATGTTTGCCATGACGACACTGCTGTCATTTCTGTGTTTCTTGTACTTCTTCTTCACACAGATGACACTGGCTGCTGTAACCACCAGCATTACTCCCAGTACAGACAGAGAAGAGGCAAGTGCAAGGGTGGTTTTATCCATGACGGAGCCTTTGTACTGACAGCTGTCCCCATAGTACCACCAGTCATCACCCACCACACACCTAGAGAGCAGAGAAAAGGGATGAGGATGAGAGAGAGAAGTCTCTTAAAGGAATAGTTTGACATTTTGGGAATTACGCTCACTTTCTTGCCAAGAGTTAGATGAGAAGACCAATACCACTCTCATGTCTGTATGGTACATATGAAGCTACCATCAGCAGGTGGTTGGCTTAGCTTAGCACAAAGAATGGAAACGGGGAAACAGCAAGCCTGGCTCTGTCCAAAGGTAACAGAAAGTTACTACGGCCGGCCAAGAAATTGTCCCGCACATAGTAAAACCACAATGTGCTGTTTTTACACGTGTCACACATTGTTACAAGCAAGATATAACATGTTAATTAGTGAGCTTGAGAGGTGCTGGTAGGATGATTTTGTAACCTTTGGACAGAGCCAGGCTAACTGTTTCCCACTGTTTCCAGTCTTTATGCTAAACTGTAACACTTCACTTTAACCGCCCTATTTATCATTTATAAGCAGTACATACACATATAAGAAATATATAGTTATAGTAAGATTTAAGGACATTGATAAGTGTTTATTAACGTATTTTCAACAATTGTAACTTCTCCTTGAAGACATATTGTCATTATCTGTTTATACAGCAGCTATGTATGCTTCACAGGAGGAGTTAAAGTTGTAGAAAACTACATTAATGAACACTTTAAAAGACCTTATATCTGCTTACAACTACATTATAGTGCGTTATAAACAATTTATTAAATGTTTATATATATATATATATACATTTATGTGTGCATGCTAAATGGGGGGTTGAAGTGTTACTTGCTAAATTAAGCTAACTGGCTGGCGGTTGCTTCATATTTTCTGTACAGACATGAGAGTGGTATCAATCTTCTCATCTAATTCTTGGCAAGAAAGAAAATAAGTCCAACTATTCCCTTAATAATAATGTCTATAATATCAAGTCAGACAGGACCCTTTAAGGCTTGCAGATTGTTACATCCGCAGTTTAGTGAGTGCAGTCAAAAAGCACACACCTGCAAGCAGCCTTCCCTCCGTCCACCACGCAGACTCCATCATTCAGACACTGCACATTGAGGCAGACATCGGAGGGTGCAGTGGTGGCAGGTTGCGACGGGGTTGTGGAAGGCGGAGGCTGGGTTGTGGAAGGTGGAGGCTGGGTCACTGTCAGATGAGACACATCTGAAGAGGGACAGCAAATGAGAAAGTTAATTGGATCCAAGTGGAGTAGCATCGATAAACATGAATGATGAAATGAAAAGGCAATGATTGTATCACATGAATGACTGTAGAGTTTTTCTGACAAGTGGGTATATGAATCATGGACGTAATCATGCATCCCTGGTATACATCCCAAGAATGTGCTGTTTGCACAGGTGGCAGAGATGAGTATGTTGCATACTAATGCATAAGTAATTGATATGTATGACAGGATGGATGTGGCTTCACATCTTGGAGTGGCTTGGGCAAAACATTTCTTCCCTTATATCTTTAATATATCTGGACACACAATGTTTTTATGTTGAAATCTGTGCAGTTTATTCTGTAATCTGGTGCTTTTACCCTCCATGGTGAGGAGAAAGATGGCGTCTCCTCCCTTTATAAAATCCCTGCTCTTGGCTCTGAGGTGGGTGAGATACACCGCAGTGCCGGCGCCTGGCCCTCGGAAATACTTGGACCCATCTGTATCTGCGACCTCAACGCCCACCTTGCGAGGGTCGTCCCAGAAAGATAAGTCAGAGTCTGTTTAAAAGGATGTTGAAAGGGTGTATTAATATAGTATTACAGCAAAAACAGTACTTTCATGATGTGCTTTTTACGTAAAGAACAATTTTTGAATCAAACACTGAAAGTACCTGTTGCCTTCATGTTGGGGTCAGTGGTGACACTGCGCTGGTTGGACATGCGCTTTTGGATGTGTGGGTGCTGGTCCATCAGCATCATGGTTATCTGTTTCCAGGGGCACGGCCATTTCTGTCCTGTGTCCCCTTCACGAGCCACCAGATGAGCAAAGGCCGACAGCTCACCAGGGTAGCCTGCCTGACCGCTGGGGTACAGCTCCATTTGGAAGGTGTAACCCTCCTTAGAGGTGAATGGGGGGCTGAAGATAGATGTGTTTGTTGGGGTGCTTTCCATAACGTGACTGAAGTTTTTCACACGCCATGTAAACTCTGGGCAGGTGGTCTCAGAAAGGTTGATGTCATCCAGTGACAGTCCCCCTGTCGAGGGACCAGAACCCTCCTTGGTCCCTTGAAAGACAACACGGAATTTTGTTTTGACGTCTAGACTCACGTGGTGCAGTTGCCACAGCTCCTGAGGGGATCCTGTTACAGCACATGAGGTAGAAACATTGAATTTATTGAGCTGCAAGTTTGTGACGGCCAGATTTCACAAGCAAAATTGTTATAGTAGATTTTGAGCTTTAGTAGAATTCAGCAATAGTCACCATCTATGATAGTTATAAGGCGCAGTTTTCCATTGGGGTTAGTTTTGTCATACTCTCGGACATGGATCTTCAGTGTGTCGCTGGGGCCGGCGCTGTTGTAGTAGAAGAACTGCAGACACTGGTATCCTCTTTTGGGGTAAAGGAGCCTGCTCTCCAGCAGAGCCGTATCCCCAGTGTTGGCTGTGCCAGTGCTGAAGTGCATGAAATACCCCGAGCCTAATGATCAGAAATTCACTTGATTAATAATTTCAATACCTAAGCATTATTTCAATGCACTTTGCACAGTGGATGATTAGAGGGAAGATTATACAGGCCAATTTATCATATAGTCATGATCCTTTAATGCAGAGATATGTATCTGCACCAGGTGTCATGTATATTCCCGCAAGATAATTCTCACCAGTGCATTTGCCCATGTTGGAGTAGTCAGTGTTGGGCCCTCCAGCAGCTTCGGCAACCCTCACCCAGTCTGCCTTGTCCCCTTGTCCCTGGACCATACCACAGATGTTCTCACGTTCAAAGTCACATGAGTCCAGGAACGTGGAGCCCTGGGCTAGAAGACATTTTATTAACACACAGATGTAGGACTTTGAACTGCTATAAAGTGATTGATTACGCAGTAAGGAGAATGTTTTGCTTATCCACATATTTCCATGGGGCAAGAATTCAGGAGATAAGTAATCTAACTGGCAGCTGATATCAACCTTACTAATACGAATTAGGTGTAATAGTGGTGCAAGCTGACACAACACTTCTTGTACAGATAATAAAATGCAGCTTTGCGTGTTGGTTGTTGACTCTTACTGCAGTTATAGAGGCGGTGCAGCTTGAGCAGGTCACTGTCACTGAACTCCATACGCTGGCCAATGACATCACTGAAAGCAGGGATCTTGGTGACGATGGTGGGCTCAGTGCCGTTGCGGAAGGCATTTTTGCTGTAGTGCATCATGGAACCGTCTTGTTCCATTCTCCAAATGTGAAGGGTGGATTTCAGAGATGTTTGTTAGGATAACTCATAAAAGTAGCTTATCACCAGCTTACAGTTGTTTAAACACTTGACAAAAGATTGCTGACACATCAAAGTACTCTGTGCTTTAATCACAGACTTTCAAAATAGATTTGATCTATTAACGATTTGAAGAGCGTAGGTCAATGCAGCTAAGATACAAAGTGTGATATTCATCGATGTGCTGATAATATCTTTTGTTTATCTTATTATGTTAAAATTATGCATGCACATGCTTATCACACAAGCAATAAATCGACAAGTGCTTTTCTTCATGACAAACCACTTGAACATTGCATGAACTGAAATTTTTTTTCCGATTCATTAGAATGTGAATTTTGTGAAAAGCTTGTGTAAATGTAATGGATAAAAGCTACTTTATACTCCTTCTCAATCTGACAAAATTATAATCATACACATGCAAATAGAAGTCATGAAGTAAGCATATGTGGGAGCACGAATGGGCAGTGTTTACATTAATTATGATTTAGTTGGCAGAGTAGCAGTGAGTGGTTCACTACCCTCTGAGATGCGGTCCCACATGATGTTGACATAATCATCGCGGTCTGCCCTGGACTGCTCATGCCAGAAACCCAGAGCATGAAGGAACTCATGTTCAATGGTGGCGATGCGGTCACAGTTACTCCCTATTGACAACGTCTGCTTCCCAACTCGCCGGTTTCCCACAGAGGAGAAACAGCTTTTAGAATAAAAACATTGCTTTTATGAACATCACACAGAATCCACAACATCTTTTCTCAAGGCCCTTTGTTGTAATTATGAAATACAGTATATATAAAAAGCATTCATTCTTGAGAAAGTACAGCTTATCTTGCCATCTAAACAGACCGTAAAAGTATAAAAGTTCTTTATGCCGTACCCGCCCCCTTTAAAGATGGAAATGTAGTTTGCTTCTCCGCTCCAAGGCTTGAAGTCGATACAGGTCTTGAGCCGGTACTGTTCAAAGGCCTTCAGAATCACACCTTTTGCATTGATCTCTGCAGAGAAGAGGATAAATCAAAGATGAAAAAAATCTGTTTTCCAAATTCCCTTTTAAGATTGACCACAATGCAGTGTAATTTCATAAAAGGCCTCTGTTGAATTATTAAACCCTGTTAACGTTCTAGATTAGGCCTTCTCCCATAAGGCTCACATGTCTGACTCACTGCACCGGCTGCAAATGGCTTAACATCAAACATACAGGATACGCCCAGTGGTGTACATGTACTGACAGCTCTGAGGTAAAATTCTTTGCAGTACAGTTACAAAAGTATCAGTATGTTTTCATGTTTCTGTTTGTTTAACCCTCATTGTTTGAGGTCCCACAGACCCCACTGCTGTATGTGTAAAAAAAAAAAAAAAATAATTGAAAAAAAAGCTAACATTTTTTTCCTTTAAATATTGTTTTTATTTTCTGTCTTTATGTTATATTGGCTATGCATTAACAAATATATATTTTTTTCAATGTACAGTTATCCTACATAGTGTCTAATTTTTTAGGTCAATTAGACCCCAGACTGACCCCAGAAAAAACTGTTATAAACTGTTAACTGTTATAAAACTCCAATAATAGAAATACAAACAGACTTATTTGGGATTTGGGAGGGGTAGAGCTGTGTGAAATGTTCTGACAACAACAATCACGGATATAAAACAGATGTAATTCCATTGTATTGAACATTGTATTGTTTTATAGCTGGTGTCTCTGAGACCCCAAACAGAAGTAATACTTAACTTTCTGTTGCAGACTTCTGAAGCATGTCATCAGATAAAAGTCATGTTTAGAAGATAGTTTCATAAAATTTGGAAAGGTCCTAAAGTATCAAGATGATAAATTAGGTGACATATAGGATTTTAAAGAGGACCTTGGGTCTCAAGGATCCCAAACAGAACAGTAGGGTTGACTAAGTTATTAAACAAAAACAGCCTGACAAGTTTTTTTTAAAAAAAGGTAATGACCAAAAACTTTTGCTGATCAAATTCACAATTTTGTTTGTTCACAGCTTTAAGGAGCTGCATGTAGGCATGTACCTTTTACAGGAACAAGTCTTGCAGTCTTACTTGTAATTAAGTATTTGTATACCACACTATTAAAATACTCAATTACAAGTCCTGCATTCAAAATTTTACTTAAGTAAAAGTGCAAAAGTATTAGCAACAAAATGTACTTAAAGTATCAAAAGTAAAAGTACTCATTATGCAGAATGGCATAATGCCACTACTTTCCATCACTGCTTACCACAAGACTAATATAGGTGCATATTTTGTATGAATCCATCCATATTCCTCAAAAAACATGAATGTACATGTTGAAAAATGTTCTAAGTCCACGTGAATTTAACTGCTTTTGAGATCTTACATACTTTTCCAAGTGTTCTAGCAGGCACTCTTACCTAAGTCATCTTCCATGTAGTATGGGATAGTCTTTGGCCACCTGTACTCATCCCCTATTATGGAGTTTCGAGTTTGCCTCTGTGGCGGTCGATAAAAGCAATCACAGGCAATCATAGGCACAACATTCCACAAAATTCAATTGTACAGGTTAAAATTAAGAGCAGTTAAATTAACATACCTCATCAAGCACAATGTCTCCCTCTACAAGATTCAACCCTGCCTCTGTGGAGACCAAGCACAAAGAAAATTGGTTTATAAAGGTTACTTGAATAATAATCTGGAAACATGAGGAAGAAAAGTGTCTTTTTTTTCCTTCCTTCTGCGTACCTTCGTTGATGTCAAAAATGTCAAGGTCCCGTCCACCGTCCACATCATAGTCTGTAAGTGGATATGAAAATAAATGTGAAGAAATTTCAAATGAAAGCGACAGAAAAGTGACAATAATAAGTGTTTTTGCTTGAGAAAATAATCACTTACCTAATACTTTTGTTGTGGGCTAAAGAGATGATTAAAACGTAAATGTTATTGATTTACAAATGTATGAAAATCAAGTTTCTTATAACCAAATAAACCAATTTCTCACCAAGCAAAGGGTAGTAGCACATAAGAGGCATACAATGTGAAGAACAAGTGCGCCTGTGGGTTTTCTTCCTGCCATGTCCTAAAGTGTCCCTCTGCATGGGACGGCGCAGGTGACAAGTACTGAGCTCTTACAGACACTCAGAAGGTAGAAATTTGAGAGGTGCATGCAGGGAATAAAATAAAGTATGCATGATCACAGGTCGATAATTGACAGAGCCGTAAAGGGTCTGAGTTATACAACAACTTCAATCTACTCTGCTATCTGCTAACAAATCTTTACACATTTGCAGATTAGCTGCAGTGAAACACTAAGCCAGGGGGCAGCAAAACAGTCATGTAGCCGGACACATTTAAAGGTTGTGATGTACTGTATCAGCCAGGTCAATTTCCAACAAACCCATATGGAAAATGTAACATTCTGAAATTATAATATGTTGTTTTTATTAACCTTTTCTTTTTACTTCTACAATACTGAATTGTAGCTGTTATTGAAATACAGTTGCCACCTTTGGTATATGCCGATACATCAGAAAGCAACAGTGATGCATTGTATATATATATATATATATATATATATATATTTTATTTATTTATTTATTTTTTTTTTTAAACAAACTACCATTTATATTGATCCAGAATAAATCAATACACTTTCTTAAGGCTGTTTCTTCACTGTAATTTTACATTGAATAAAGAAAAAAAATAAAAAAAGCAGTCTCCTGATATACTTGGGCAGCTCTGTATTATTCTCAGGGTTCTTACAAGCAGTTCAAAGCTCATTACAAGCCAATGTTTAGTTTATCCTTGTCATGGATAACCATTACCTTGGACTTCCTCAGAGCAGTGTTTCATGGCCAGTTTGGAAATGGCAGCTGCTACATGTATACTTCATCTATTATAAAAAAAACAAACATATATTTGTAAAATTCTTCTGCACTATGCTCTGCCCTCTAACAGGTCCAGCTTAGTAGTCAAAGACTGTGACGACATTCGTTTAAAGAAAAAAAAATCTATTTTCTATTTCTTTCCTACAGTACAGTATACAGTATGCTGCACATATAAACACTATTTATGGCTTCTTGTAGGCACTGCTTTGTGCTACATTGATTGTTGAATGGCAAGACAGAATGGGGTGCTCTTATTGTTATAAACCTTCTGAGAAACACAAAAGGATTACATCAAAACAGTCACCCTCATCACTGTATTTACTCCAGAATTCAACAATTGAACAAAGAAGCATACTGACAATTGCCCACACTGACAAAGAATCCTGGTATTTTAACCTTGAAAACTATTGTTACTATTCTAACAAAGTTCACATTTGCTGTTGAGCGTAATGTGGTAGCATTACATAATAAAAAAGCATAATCTGGTAGCAGTATTTCCACCGATGGCTTTAAAACAAATAGGTATCACCAGTCACAAGCAAAGCCCTTCTTTGTAGTTTGGGGGCCACAGTGGTTTTAGGACAATGGTAACATGTCCATAATGTGTCGACGGCAACTGCAGCCTATCCCAATATTGAAAGTGTCCAATTCTCCTAACCTGCAGGCCTTTGGATTTTAGGAGGAAACACACACAGACCCCAGGAGAACATGCAAACCCCAGTCATGTCATGTTCCACCTCAGGAGCCTTTTTGCTGTGAAGTGGCAATACTAACCACTGAGTATAAAAGTAAAAATATCAACTTATTCCTTTAGTGTTAAGTTATTATGTCCTATATAATACCTCATGGGACTGGCTTGTACCTCAATGACAAACCCACTCATTCACATTTAGCAGGCTGCAGATTCACCACAATCACAAGTACACCTGACAATCTGCCACCTTAACTATGGGAAAGGAAAGTAATAGCCGCAAATGTTCACGTCAGTGTCGCCACCTACAGACAACTATACATGAACCACCTGCTGGCAATGACTGCTACTACCGCATTTCTTTTTTTAAAATAGCTGCTGCTCTACTTGTGTGTGTGTGTTTTATAGTTAAGTTGTATATTTGAAACCTGCACCACCTAATTTCTAGTAAAAATGGAGCATCATTATGTCACATTGATCTCCAGTTGGTACTCAAATACAAATACAATACTTTTGCAGCACTTGATCAATAGACAAATGAGCATAAGTTCTAACTGTGTGGAGAAATTGTTACTTGTCCAGCCAACAATTTTTTGATTAAAAGAAGTACAAAAAAATGCAATTGCAACCCTCATTGTTGTTACACTCTTTGCCTGCAGGTGGCACAAGTGTAAAAATTGCAGATGTTATTACTTTTCTTACCTCTAGATGGCACACATCTGCACATCTAACTTGATGCTGCTGTAATTTTTTTTGCAGGTTGGACTGGTAGAGGGGCATCTCTGTGGCTGAATGATGTTGGCTGAGCTGGTTTTGGTTGCTTCCATCAGCAACACTGCTCCTCACTGTCTGCACAGCTTTGAATCAGTGTTATATTTTTACTGTCCTGCAGGTGGTAGTAGAGATAGAAGCACGCCTCTTGTCCTGATCATTGTGGCTCCTTCAGCCTAAAAATGAACACTGACAAATTAAAGTTTTTCTCTACCACTTTGGACCAAGAAGCAACAATAAAACTTTGCTTTATAGACATACACTCTTGTGTGTTCTCTTTGACCCATGTCTGTGTTACTTACTTAATACCACAAGATTATGTCAATTCATGCCAATCAAAAAGATAAGAGCAACATCAGATCCCTTACCAAATAAGGTTGGTGATCCATCCGTCTTTTTAATTAATCACTGAAGGGTTGTCTCTTACTGTAAAGCTTTTGTCAATAAAGCTGCAATTCATAGTGCACTTGATTATAGCAAGAACTAGGACAAAGCAGGAGGAAACAATCAAACACAGCTGTCACATTCATGCAAACTTTGGGTGGTTTGGTGGTGTCATATTTTAGGCTTTGGTGATTACTTATTGATATTTCCTGGCCTCTGCTTTATATTATTTAACAGATGGATTCATGCAATAGATGGAACTAATGGAGCTTAACTGATAGAGTTCAGGCTTCGGCCATATTTTTCCTGTGACTGACCACAGGAAGATTTAATACTAGTATGTGGAGCACCTGCAACATTTTGCAAGAATAAAAAGGATAAAAACTTGATACACAGTGCTGGGAAGGAATCCTATGGTGCACATGTTACCCCCCCCCAAAATGATTGGCAGGTTTAATTCTCAGGAAATGCAATGCATCATTTGTTACATTAAAGTGATGAGTGACTATTTTGTATCGTGTAGAAAAGGCTGCTGTGTACCCACTCATGTGGGTGGTGTGCCTGTACAGCACTAGTTTCCTGTCTGATATGCCTTTTTGTGGTGAACTCTCATCTTACCCAGAGCACATGTCTTGTGATTTATGAAGTTCATGTCTCCCCTAAGTTCTTTTTTTCATTCATTCATTACTAAAGTATTACAGTTTATCCTTGTATTTTCTCAAGGCACAGCTCAAGTACAGGTAGGCCGTTTCACTTTGATCTGTTGCCTGAGCTCATTTTGCTTCCACTGGAAAACCCCAGCATGTCTGTAGATGAGGTGAGTCATGATATATAGAGTAGGAAACTGTGGCCACTTTAGCAGACAATCTCCTCACAACTTAACTACTTTACTGCCAGCTACTGAATCCGTTTTAGCTTCAAGAGGTGTGCAATTTTAGTATGATACATTTTAATTGAGTTATGCTTTCTGGTTCTATATATGATATCTGTAAAACATTAATAGGATATATAACTGGGGGTTATATATAAAGTGATTTACTGCTTTGCTATAGGCCCCTCTTCTATATTATTTGTTGTTTATATCTAGACGGATTTATTCCTTTTTTATGAAAGACACTTGGATGTCGTCGGTCCCTCCCAGCTCCCATCACAGGGATTTTACACCACAGTGATAGCAAAGATGTAAATATTTGAATGCAAACACACTTTGGACTGCAATTGCTTAGGCTACATTACTGCTATACCTTTTAAAATGTGATGAATAAAACCACACATACATTGCAGATAACATGAAAGTGGCAGATCTATATATAAATGAAATAGACAGATCTAAGTCAGGACATTAACCTAAATAAAACATAGACTGACAATTATTTTCTGTACTTTAAATAGAGTAGTAGGCTTTCTTTTAAAAGTAGTAAAGTTCATTCAAAACATTTTCCTGAATTCTGTCAGATTTTATATTTCTGTTACTATTCGATGCTGATATCATCAAGTCCAGGCAGCCTGTGTTTACCTGGAATAGTTTGTATGTGAGTGTGTGTGCATGTGTTACATGTGTAGTCATGCGTAGTCAGGCATTCCCAGCATACAAATTCACTCTAATTTCAGCTTGAAGTGGTGTGGAAATCAACAAATGTTTTCTGTGCCAATCATCTGTCACAGTTAATTAAGCTTATGTACGTTGAAGTGTAAATTTCACAATGCACCTTTCTACACTGATGATATGCATGTATGAAACCGCAGTTGAGACATGACATGAAGTTGAGGACGTAGGACAAAAGGCAAAGCTGTTATGTCCACTGTTGAGTCAAATGTTACTTATTTATTAAACAAACAGAGGAATGTAAAGGCTGCTGTATTATCACATCAACGCTTATATAACACATCAGTTTTACCCTTTAAAACTTCCACACACTTTTAGAAAAGAATTACAAATGAAAAACGTGATCTGTATATGACTACCCCCAGTATTTACAGACAGTGAATTCATTTGCAGTAGTACCAGCCGTTCTGTGGCAGATCAGTCCTGCTGTGAGCGGTTTCAACACAGCAAGGCTTCAACCCTTCCACCACCGCATCAATAACATGCTCAATCTTTTCATTGATCTTTTCATTGATCTCATGATCAGAGGATGCATGTATCATTTCTCCCGCATTCATATTTTCTAGGTTACATAAAGATTAAAACTTGCATGGCATACATTATTGGAGATAAGGCGTTTGAGTACTCAGGTTACTGTTTGTGGAAAATAGTAACTTGATGCAAATAGATGCTGTAATGGGTTATTAGTTACTCTTATCAATACAGCATTTCATTATGTTGTCACATTAAAGTCCTTCATTCAATGGTGGTTCCAGCAATGTTATAGTTCTTTATAATGTAACTTTAAAATGACCAGAGTTATTGGATTTATGAGAATTGTGCTGTAGAAATAGTGCAGTCTTTTTTTTCTTCTCATGTATGTCTTACCTGTCTGTTGTTGCTGTTCCACCCTCCTCCTCCCCATCACCATCAGCGTCCAGGCAATGTGCATGGTCCAGGAAGATCTCCAGCAGTTTGTTAAGGCTACCCCATGACAGGGCGGATCTACGTGGTGGGGCAACTGCCAAATGTCATTATGCTGCCTCAGTGATTGTTTAGTAAATGCATGATTCTTGCCAATTCCTGTGTCTACGGACTTCCTGATTGATCTGCTTTGAGCCATCATAAATGGGATATGAGTCCAAGTATTATTCAGTACTGTTCAGCCATAAATATCTCATAGCTGAACAGATAAAAGTCAGTCAGCCAAACAAACTTAACTGCAAGAGTTTTAGTTTTAGCTATGACACATTTTCAAAAGATATTTTGGCTTATCTTCACTTGAGAGTGACAGACCCAAATTATTGAAATTTGTTTGAGTATATTAATGTGTTCATGTCAAATCTATTAGAGAAAACACCTCCGATTTCCCCCTTGTTTAATAGTGTAGCTTCTGAGAGTGCGGGCTTTGCTGCACTGTACAACTGTAGTTTTATTTTGGAGAGACCTGAGAACAAAAAACAACCAGCATACAAGAAACAACAGAAGTTAGACACCAACAATCAAAGAGAAGAGAGACTTAATAAAAACAATTACAAGAGAGTCATAAAAATATCACATAATAAAGCTTTACAATCTCAAAGGGGAATGAAAGAATCTAGTTGAGAGTGGTAGGAAATTAATTCAATTTAAAAGGAGCATAGTACCCAAATCCACTTCTGCCAAAGATAGAGTGTATATATGAGATATCAAAGTCCAGCAGTCCATCCGACATTGCCATTTAGAGAGCAATTATGAGTATGATATTTTTCACAAGAGATAAAGAGTAACACATGCTTGTGCAAGTGATGATACAGTACAGTAAAAATTAGATTATTATTGCTGATTTAGTTTTCATGCCTCTCTTCATTATGCTAGTGTACACATGCAATTACCACTAAATTACATGGTCAGTACAGAGATGGGAATTCACTGATCTGCCATGAACACTGAGTAATCATGTTCAGTAATCTTCCTTCTGAACATGTGACATAATAAAGTATATTATAATTTGGTTTCCTCTAATTGTTTTACCTCTTTATTGTTGATAGTGCTTTTTTTAAATATAAATGTCAGTCCTCCAACAAGTGTAGTGTTCCTTCTGGGAGGGCTTGAGGCATAATGTGACATAAAACCTTTGAGGCAGAACAGTATTTTCAGTTTTTTGTGATAGGGGACTCTTGCATTAAGCTCCATAAAGCTGAATGAAAAGTCTGAAGGAGCATTTAGGAAACTCACTGATTTTGTGTGTGTGTGTGTGTGTGTGTGTGTGTGTGTGAATTACTCTTAAACAATTGAGTTTAAGGCTCAGAAACACACTTTTCTATGTCCTGTAAGCCATACTGTTACATACTGACATTGTCAAACCAAACCACTGCTCTATAGAGACTCAAGTGGTTTTGTAATTACAATATAACGGGGTAATGCAAACAAATGGAACACATAACCATGGCTCAGTCATAATCTGAATCTTCAGCACATTAAACCTTTATGGAACACGCTGTGAAAGTCGTAGAATGACGCACGGTGATAAGGAAGGTCAGAAGAAATACACACAACACATGTTAAATGAAAGACTGGCCATTCCGTTTTAAAGTTTTCAATACATTCCCTTTGAAGTGTCAGAATCAATTATTACTGCTACAAACTGGGAAACGAATTGTCAGTGAGATTCTGATATAACCACTGCAGTCAGCTTAAGGATAAACAGGTATTGAACATTTTGAAGCAGTAAAGAATCTTTATCAAAAATTAATTTTGGTCATTCTCATTTTACCGTACAGTCATAATAGTCGTGATATCAATCTTCTCATCTAATTCGCAAAAAAAGCAAATAAGTGTATTTCCCAAAATGTCAAACTATTCCTTTAATTTGGTTTGCTTAAGTAGCATGGTTATAACTTCTATTAAAATACTGTTCAACAAGTAATTTCTACTAGCTACTAAAGAAAGATTTTTGTTCTTCTTCCAGCACTGGTGTTAAATGTTTTAACACCTCACATTTCCCTGGGCATCCCCATAGATACAGATGTTGTTTTTAGGGTCATTTTTCTAGTTAAATTTTTCTATCAGATGTAATGCTAAGGGAGAGGGACAGCAGGGTGTTGCGGTAAGAGATACTCTCCTGTATTTAAAAAGATACCACACAGTCCTTTTAGCAGCTGTTCTGGAGCTTTCGAGCATATGATATGATATGCCCGGTTGTTTTAATATTATAGATGTTAAAATTTATTTTTACTGTCTGTGTTAGTTTAACTCCATCTGCTGATGAAGATCATGTTATATGATCGAGAGCTCCAGAACAGCTACTAAAGGGACCTTTTGTTGAGACTGTTTCCTCTACTGCTGTTTCCAAGTCAAAAGTGGCCTTGCGACAACATACATGAAATGAATCAATGACCTTTCGTTCTGACCTCTCAAGTGAAATGCAAAGATGCTTTTCATTCCTAATAAAAATGTCTTATTCAACTGTAATGTTTCACAAATAAAACCCTACAAGGAGCCAATGTTTGTGCATAAACACTGTTACCAATAAAAAGTGCTATGTTTTAGAAAAAGCATGATTAATATTCTGCCCAAACTGTAGTCAGGACTATCTACAGGCAGCTGCAGCTTTTCCTCGCGAGGCAAAGTTTGTGTTAAATGCTTATTCTGTATTCCCACCAGACCACTTTGATGTTCATGCTGTGTTTTATCTTATCATGGACATTCATTTCTTTCTACCCTCAGTAGCACGATTACGATTAATTCTTTGACAACACCATTACACCTCAAGTATAGCTTTCATCTTAAGCTTTGGCTCAATCTGTTCCAGCCTCCATCTCTGTGTTGGTTTGTGTGTGAGTGTGAATTCACACATGTGAGAAAGAAGGAGGGCAAGTGGCATGCGAGGCAATATTTTCACTGTGTGTAATTCTTTTGAAGATAATTCCTGCCTGCTTTCGAGGTGTGACAAACTGGATTGTTTCCCATTTGCATTTGCAGACAAATTCAAAATTAATTTTCAAGCGCCACCATTTGTGCCTTTGACTCACTGTGATTGACTGTGATTGATACTCTCTCTGCTACTCGTCCATTAAAGCATCACACTGCTGAAACAATATATATTCACATTTGGCCTTTTCAACCCCTGGGATGCTTTACAAACCCATGTGTGTGGAACAGGATTGCAAGTTCTCCAACAGGTAAATATTACAGTATTTCATGTTGAATTATAGAAAAACATGAAGAAAATGACCAGAAAAACAAATTAAAATGGAGTCTCAGATTTTAAATTTTAATTGTGTACAGTGTAGTGTATAGGTTGGACATTCATACATTTTTGTTGTGTGGGCTTTGTGCTCCAGGACATTGCATTTGAAAGGAAACAAAGAGTTTGGATGAACAGTAGCCCTCTTAGTTGGCTCCACAACTGTTCAAAAATGGGGGAACTATGTATAAAAAGGGTTATGAATGCTACACTATGGATGTGAACACCTTCCAACACCCCTGAAGCTAGAAGTCAGCACCTCGGTTAGTGTTTCACTTCAAATCCAATGTACTTAAGCACAGACATAAATGATGTGCTGAAATGATGCAGATACTGTACAGGATATGTACTGTATGTAATAGCGCCAAACATTCAAAGCTACTTAAAGGGAATTTTAAGGGAAACATGGGGAAAATGAGTTCAAAACATTGAGATGTGAATTTATTGCAATCCCTAACTACCTGAAGTCACAGTGGAAACTGAAAGGGTATTTTCAATTACACCAGACATTTCTTTCCAAATGTTGTTCACGTTTTCACTTTCTGTTTGTCTTTACTTCCAACACCATCCCTGTGGTTATGATTTGAACACTATTCCTCAAATGTGTGTATTATTAGTAGCTGTGTTCATATATTTGAGTTTTCAAAATGTCTAAATATTTTTGATATTTATATTTTTCAGAAATACTCTCTTAAACATGAACTCTTACATTCTAAGAGAAATTATAATGAGGCACATTATGCTTTAGCCAGAGTCATAGAAATGTACAGCAGTTCCAAATGTATAATTCAAATGAAATGATAAAAGTCAATAAAACAGAGTTTGTATTGTGTCAGTTGTGAATGGCGAATCAAAGCATGTGGAGCATTTATGAATGGGGTGGGTGTGGAGGGGCGTTTGTACTCATACATAGGCCTATAAATGACTTACAATATGGCACTTCCTCATTAAGCAGAACTCACTAACGCGCACACGAGATCAATAACATAGAACGGTTTAATCGTTAGAAATAAACAAACCAAAACTAAAGATGCACTTTCGGGCATGAAGGCATTTTCATTTTTAAGACGTGATGTTTGCGCCACTGAAACACAAAGCAAGTTCCCACAATGAGCCCACGTGAGTTTAAGTTAAGAGATGCGTTTGTGGATTCATTTGTAATTGACGTCATCAATTGATTAGAGCAGCTTGCAGTTTGGGGGAACTAGCGCCCCAGCTCAGTGAAGCCTCCTGCTTCTCTGTCTACACAGACATACAGTGGTATCCAGTCAGTGTGTGATACGCTCTCTGTGCCTTGTAGCCGCCGCTGCTCCTCCGACCGCTGCTGAGAGGAGCGAACATCTCTGAGACTTCATTTGTCGCAAGCAATAGCCAATGGGGGAAAGGTTAGAAAGTCATTTTGTAAACTTACTGGGACCTTAATTGGATCAAGCATAGCGTTAGGGGAAGCGGATTTAGGTAATTCAGCACTTATTCGTCGAGGTAAGGCAATTTTATTTGTCATTAGTAAAAACCCATAAGACACTTAATTTAGACGACATAGCCGATGACTGACTGAAATATGTGGCAAAATTGAATCAACTTATAGGCTACCATTTGTCACGAGAACTAACAAACACGGGTATAAATGTGTTCACCCAACTAATTTGCTCAAATACACTGCACTTTATCAATCATTAGTGGTCTTTCCTGGGTGATTTTCTTTTTAGATGTCTGACAGTTGTTGAATATGTGCCGTTTGTTTGCATGCATATCTCTTTTAGGCTATTTCAGCTTCGAAAAGTGAAAACCACGAGTTTTGTCAACTGTGGACGCAAGTGATGAAAGACAAGGCGCTCTGACCAGCTGTCTGACTCCTCGTAGTGTCTTGTCCAATCGCCTGCGATGTCTCTCGCAGAACTAAGCTGTAAGATGGAGAGCAGACAGAGAGTAGATTTTCTCTTTCTCTAGCTCCTTACATCAGTTCGTTGTGTTAAAGCCGTTTAATTAAAGCTCCCAAACATTCAGTGAGGTGTAGCGCACGTTAGCGTTTGGAGCCAATAAAGCGTGCGTAGCAGTGCTTCTGGAGCAGTTTTGTGCCTTTACGCACGGAGCGAATTTGTGATAATTAACTAAAATTGAAACTATAGTACACGGCTGCGTAGGACTTCTCAACAACGCGACAATGCTGTGGACTGTGTTGTAACTTTAATTTCGAGTCAAACACTTTGGGAATTAGCATGTGAAAACACTGTACATTTTATGGCATGTAGTATACTGTATGTCAACGTGTTAAAAAGTGTTTTATAGAATGTAAATACTAAGGTCCAGCAAAATTGCTGGAATTCAGGTTACCACAGGAACAGCACATTAGGATGTGTTTGAAGGTGCTTTCCCCTGTTACCCATTATTAAACCACTTGTTTATTGACCCTTATGCCGTCCATTGATCTATGTCTGTAAGTCACCATCTGACTTTAGCTGCTGAAGCAGAATGAAAACATGGAAATGGAGAGGGTTGATGATGTGATCACATGGGTAGTTTAAAGGAATGTTAATGTATTTGTCATCTCCTTTGAATTAGAGACATGCAAATCACATTCAGTTAAGGGTAATGAAAAGGTTAATACAACCACAAACCAAATTCAATGACATGACCCAAGCTTATTAAAGCTATACAACTACTTTTCCAGATTGTTTTCACATGTGTAACGGCAAAAAGGAAGAATTACACATATGGATTTGCCCTTACACTTCTCATGTGAATTGTTTTTTTTCAACATGAGAACAAACCACAAAGTTTAGTCTTATTTTCAACACTTGAAGGTCACCAATTGCCTACTACATATTACTCAGGTCGCTGACTGCAAGGTAAAATGATTAGAATTATAGGTTGTTGTTTGGTAGCTGACAACCTGCGCATTGCTGTCAATCTTTTTTGATTCGCCCACTGGGAGAAGCAAATGCCTGCAATTTTCAAATCCTACTCATAACGGCTTTAACTACACAGATTAAAAGCTGATATATTATCAGTCAGACCAACCACTGACATTTCTCTTGAAAAACTTTGATCAGTTTTCAGATGGGGCTGTTAGATGAAGACATTGCATTCCACTCCAACATACCTGTGCCACTGGATATAACAGTGGCTGTGGTCTACTCTGTTTTTGGTGAGTGAAGTCTACAGAAAATCAAACCCAAGACAGCATACTGTGAAGTCTTGGAAGCATGTTTACCTTTGACTGTGTTATTAAGTCATACACATTCTACTTCCACCTTTAATACCTACTGTGTATATATGTATCACTTCCATCTATATTTATTGTATTTATGTATAAATTCTATATTTGCATAAGTCTATCCTCCCTCAGACATGCACACATCAATGTACAGACCCAGTGAGGCAGCCAGTGTTGCAGCTGTTCATATATTTATCTGTGCCTCTAACACGACAACATAAGGGGCCTCTGATAATGAATTCTATAGCTGGGCCATGTACTGAAAAAAAAAATCATGTCTATGCAGGTTAACTTTCATCTCAAGCTTTGATCTTGACAGCATTACTGGAGAATCCCTACATTTAATGCAGGCATAGGCTGCACACTGTTAGTGTAAAATATGAGATTTATTTTGTGAATGTTCTTGTTTACTGACACTGATTTGACGTTAGTAATTTAAAGATGGTAATTTTACATTCAAAGTAGTTTATTTTGTAATTGCCAATTGTGTTTTGGAGTCTGTGGTGATCAGTAAAGAAATGTAACTTGTGAAGCTGGCACTGTATTGTGCTTTACCTGCGACCTGAATTTAAGGGTCACCTGGAATTGCACTACTTCGTTCACACTGAGCATTGTTGGATAACTATGTATATACTGCATATGGTTGTTTAATGCCAACCACGCTTCCGCCTGTGGGACACTAGCACTATTTGGAACTTTCACAGACTTCTAGTACATGAAAAGTTAGATAATCATAAACATTTGATAGATATATCAGTAGATTAAACTCTTGTCTTTTCAGTCATGTGCTCATTTTCAAAAATACTGCCCTGTAGCAAAAATAATCAATGTTCAATGCATGACAGAGTTTATAAATGAAACTTTAGAAAAAGATATCTCCATACCTACACAAGAGTCTATTAGTCTAACAAAGTAATACATAACCTAACCGGCTGCTTGCTATTGCTTCAAATTTATTATACACATATTAGATCTTCTCATCTAATTCTCTGCAAGAAAGCACATAAGCACATTTCCCAAAATGTTGAACTATTCCAAAACCAATTCCCTGACATTAACACTTCAGCCTTGTCGTACACAATCAGCACTCACTGAGATTCAGAGGTTTTGGTCTATTTTTTCCTGCAGCAGTATGTTCACTGTTTGGCAACAGCACGCTGCTGTACGTCTCCTACAAGAAAAAGCACCTCCTGAAACCGGCCGAGTACTTCATCATCAACCTTGCTGTTAGTGACTTGGGTCTGACTCTGTCCCTCTACCCCATGGCGATAACTTCAAGCTTCTACCACAGGTACTACAAAATAGTTGTTCTCACCACCAGAGAATGGGGATACTTTCATGTGGAACACGTGATATTGCTTTTAAATCAGACTCCTTTTCATATTTCATGGTTCATTTAACAATATGGTTGGTTAGCAGTATGATTGCCTGTGAGTTCACAGATATGGAGTGTCACGCTCATGCTGTTCTCCTCTTTTCCCTCTCTCACCCTCTCCCTCATTGATCTTTCTTCTCTGTCTTTGCTTTGCACTGTCCTCTTTCTCTTTCTCACACCCCCTTGCCCTCCTACGCAGGTGGCTGTATGGGAAAACAGTGTGTTCCATATATGCTTTTTGTGGCATGTTGTTTGGCATCTGCAGTCTGACCACTCTAACCTTGCTAAGCATGGTGTGCTTTGTGAAAGTATGTTATCCGCTCTACGGTAAGTCCTCAAAGAAGCTATTTTTGCACAATGAAATGACACAGGATTTACCACCACATCACTGAATGGCTGATTGTTGAATTATCTGTGGAGGGAAACGAAATGATAATCCCTCCGTGAAGCACTGCACATTAGCCTTCCTTTGATGACTGACACGTCCAGCGGCTGCACTCAATAAGTATTACGTGTGATGCTGGTTAATGCAGTGCCATGAGGTCTTCTATTTGACCTCAAGAAATTGTGTTTTCCCAGGCTGTGTCACAAAAGGGTTTCTATACAGAACTCTCATTTAGAAGCACTTCGTAACACAAAACTTATGTGAATTATTTTTGAGCCACTTAATCAATCATTGTAGATTTTCCTTTGACATGTTGGCCTATAAAAATATATGTTCTTTTTAAATGCATTCATTTTAATGTCTTGCTGTGGTATCTCACCCCCTGCATATTAAGTACTCATTTCATTACGACTTGCTGACAGTCATGATGTCTACGTGTATTTTAGGCTGAAGGAAACATCACTCGCCATTCAATCACCTCTTCTTGCTTCAGAGGCCTCATCTATCACCTGTTGTTGCAGGCTAACTAGAGGCCTGCTGTCACTTAACTGCTCATGCTCTACCTGAGCTAGCTTGGCAATTATCAATCCAGATAATTACCCTATGGTCCTTTAGCACTCCAGCCAAATGGATACAACTGCCAAGCTGCCTCTCACCTCTCATGGGAAAAAAGAGATGCTGGCACTACTCTCTACATCTGCAGTAACAAACCTCGGCCCCAAAATACACCAGGTCTGCTCTGCTTGCCTCTGGCTGGAACACGCCCAGGTTGCAGTTGAAAACCCTGGTGACCATTGTGCCCAGTTTACAGCAAAGAGCCTCCTTTGTGGGCTGATGTGTCAAGCCACTCTCTTTATGAAGGACCCTATTCTCACCAACTTCACCACTGAGGAAAGGAAGGACCATCTTTCCTGGAGTTTGAATGTATGGAGAAGCATGTATAGCATGCATGCTGCCCATGAAGCCATTGGTGGCAACCCCCCTCTATCCAGAATTGTCAGCTACATTATTTAGACCACACACTCCTCCGTCTGAAGCCGATCATTACAAGTCGACTGAGAGGGCTAATAAGACAGCAGCCTTGGTAGTGAGAGCTCTCAATATTTGTATGTTCTAGGACAGAACACTGAATGGGGTCTCAAACACACTAACGCTGAAACATTTTCATTCATTTCTTGAGTGCCAAGGAGGCCTACATCAACTATCAAGGAGGGTTGTGCTTCCATCAGTTACACAAGCTGGCACACAAACTGATAATGTGGAGTGATGCACATCCCCTCTCTGTGACTGCAACACATATTCCTGGATTTGTTATCCAATGGCGATCCCCTTTGGGGAGAAGGGGAAACTTCATCCAGCCTTAGCGAATCAGACTTGTGATGGAAGATTTCTTTGTACCACAGGAGAACACACAGTGTCCACTCTTTTTCACCCAGCACAATCAGGGTGCACCCAGACCACACGAGAGGCGTTGGATTCTGCTGTATGGGTTGCCTTGATTCTTCCAACTCTGCTCAGAGTGAAGGGGAATTATCTGACCCTTACATCATGCTTCATGTATGCAGTAGACATAATGACAGCCAGCCACTCAGAGCTGGTGTAAGGGCTTCAACCTGCCAAGCCCGCCAACTTCATGCTGCAATTGACCAACTGTGAGAAAGTATGCAGGATTTGAACTTCTGTTTGAAATTCTTCATGCAACTACTTCCATCACTCTTCATCAGTACAAAGACTGTTCGAAAGTCTGCAGCGTTATCCCCATTTGAACGATTAGTTCATCTGCCTCTCTATGATGGTAGGCTTTGGGTGTTGCCTTTTGCCTTCAGATGCAGTCAGACGACACAATGTATAAGCTAGTTTGTTTCAAGCAGACCCTGTGCTTAAATGGAGTAAGTGCTTCTGATAACATGCAGAGTGGGGCATTTACATGGTGAGATATTTCACTCATGCTACTCAGAGAACCAGGGTTATCAAGCAACTTAAATATTTCCATCATCTAATTTACAGCATAATTTATTTTGGCAAATCAATAAATAATCATTTTGCCAGAAGCTTTCAACTACATGAGTAATAAAATATAAACTTAATCTGTTTTCACAGGAAACAGGTTTAACTCTGTTCACGGCCGTCTGCTCATTGCCTGTGCTTGGGTCTATGCGCTGTTGTTTGCCTGCTCCCCACTGGCCCACTGGGGGACATATGGACCAGAGCCTTATGGCACCGCCTGTTGCATTGACTGGCGCCTGTCCAATCAGCACACCACAGCACGCTCCTACACTGTGGCACTGTTCATCTTCTGCTATATCCTTCCATGCTGTGTTATTGTAGCATCCTACACGGGCATTCTGTTCACAGTGCATGCATCCCGCAAGAATATGGAGCAGCATACATCGGGGCAGACACACATGAGCAGCATCCAGACAATTATTGTTAAGGTAAGAGGAAAGTCTGATAAACACAAATTATTACTTCCATCATGCCAGAGATACCATTTGGCTCATACACTATTACGTGCTTTTACACTTTCTGCTAGAGTCTAAATTTCAAGTTCTGACTGAAAAATAACATGTTCTAACAATAATCCTTTAAAGCACCAGTGGAAATGACTTTCAAGAAAGAAGTTTGTGAGCTTTGCTTTGCTGCTCTTTCAAATCTCTTCTCACCTTTACATGCTTGCCCTCATCATTACC
Source organism: Macquaria ambigua (assembly GCA_008360985.2). NCBI lineage: Eukaryota > Metazoa > Chordata > Actinopteri > Centrarchiformes > Percichthyidae > Macquaria > Macquaria ambigua. Next base: position 40,556 of record VMKM01000491.1, read on the forward strand.
GTGTCTCTGTATAATCACACCCCAGAAGAGTATTATTAATCCACTTGCACTCTTTCAACTATACGCAGGATATACATGTGCTAAACCTGAAATTTAAATCAGAGCCGAGAGTCATTTGGTCATACCGGTGATTACTGGTATAACTCTTAGTACTTAGTACCCATCCAATCTGTGACCTGTAACTTTAAAACAAATGAAACACAGAAGTGCTAAAACCAAACTGACACCACGTGGTTATGCAGATAATGTTGTGGTGGTGGTGGGGGTGGGGGTGAAATATCTAAGCATGTCCTTAGAGACAAGAGTCCTCTGGAGAGTTCTTCACTCTTCCATTTGTTGAAGAAATTGGCAGTGACCTCAATAGATCTTCCAGTGATGCAGCTTCTCATTAGTAGGAATTGGCTCTGGCTGTACTGTGATGGATGAGAAGCTAGTGCTGCTTTTGCTGATAAATTGTCATCATCATATACCCTTCTCCAAGAATAACTCTGATTCATACAAAAAAGGCTCACAAAAATGCCTTTCTGCCCGTGTGGCATCTGACTGATGTTGGTCAATCCATCTTTCAGGTTGTGATGATAAATGCTCATATTCAGTCAGCCATACCAGCCAGTCACTGTTTATATTTTATCCTGTGCGTTTAAAGGATACATCTGGTGATATTCTATATATCTGTTATTGTCACCAAATAGCATAAAAAGACCAAAACCAAGAACAAATAGATCCTACTAACAAGTATAATAACACCAGACTTGTCCTCTAAATGCAAAAGTATGTTTTTTTAAATGATATCAATTACACTTTTCTCCTGTGTACTCCTTTTCCTGCAAGCTAAGTGTTGCTGTCTGCATCGGTTTCTTTGCGGCATGGAGTCCATATGCTGTGGTGTCCATGTGGGCTGCCTTTGGACACATTGACAACATCCCTCCTCTGGCATTTGCCATACCAGCCATGTTTGCCAAGTCCTCCACCATCTACAACCCAATCATCTACCTAATGCTGAGGCCAACCTTCCGCAGGGTGATGCGCAGGGACCTGGGTACTCTATGCCACGCCTGTCTGAAGGGCTGCCTCTGCTCCGAGGGGCCAGCTAAGTGCTGCTCCAAGCCAGAGATCAGGGTCAGACTTCGCACAATCCACAAACAGACCAACCAATTCCCTTCATTCAACTCCTCTGCTCAACCTCCAAAGGTAGCATTAAAGGACCACGGCTGTGAGAAGTGCAGGGGTGCTTTTGAATGCTTCAGACACTACCCTCAAATGTGCGGCGTCACTAACTGTGCTGCCAATGGAGACTCATCTAAGGATCAAGACACTCCAGTTCCCCAAACACATAAGCAGAAGACTCAAAGTGTCTGCCACAAGAAGTCTCTGCTGGCCACCATGTGTGCAAAAAGGACTTCAGAAATAGACAACTTTGATATTAATTTAGAGATGGTGCCAGGGCATGTAAAAGTGGCTTGGCCCTGATAACTCTCTCAATTTCTAATGTTTACAGAATATCTCTGGACATATTTTGCAGGTTATGTTGTTTCAGATGTGAAATTCCTTAATCTATATTTTCAGGAAATCTTGTTCAGGAATGTACCATATGCTCTCTAAGTGTTTGGACAACAGCCATGTAGCTCATTTTTTGTCGCTCACTGTGCTTGGGCTAATTTGACAAAATAGCTTTGAGGTTGAATGCAGACAGTTGTAATTTGAGTGGTATTTCGTTTGCAACTTAGTTTGCAACCCATAAACAATCTAATTATGTTGCCTTTTTAATATGTGCACTAAATGCACCTTTTTGGCATCTAGCAGTGTATTGCTGTTTGAGTCAAACTGACCTCTAAATCATTGTGTCAGGGCAATGTGGCTTAAAGAGTAATTTTAAACCTGGGTCCTATTTGTTACATATTTTTGGGTCTAAATGACTCATAGGTACAAAAAGCTTTGGAATTGGTCCACGAGATCGCCCCAGCAGGCAGCTGCGAAACAGGCTGCAATGCCTGCAATGTAATCCTTGGGGGCAATTGCGCCCGTCAAGCCACTGACAGGCTCAGATTGTCAGTGTCTGACAATATTACGGAAAGAATCCATACAGAGATAGACCTTTTTGTTAGAGAGTAAGATCCTTATTGTTTAACCTGAAACAGAAGTCTCACTCTGAGATCTTGTGAGAGGTGAGTTGTTGCAGGAAGACGACAGTGTTTCTGGTTAAACAAATAGGACTCTTACTCTTTAATAAAAAAGGTCTATCTCTGCAGGAATAAAAATACCTGAGCATGCGAAATATGCAAATGTTCAGTGAAGTGAAATGCAAAAATATGTTTAGCTATTCAGTGTTATTTCTGGGTTTCAGGCGTCTAGAAATGATCCTGGATCATGGCTTTGTTGTAAAAGGGTATAACATGCATTTGGTGATTTCCATGGTCAAGCCTAAATGGTGAGGACTCTTTTGGTGGATATTATAGCACCATACCAGTACGTCTGCATGTGAACTGAGAGCCATCTCATTTCAAAAGCTGTCAACACTTCCTTTACTATGCCAGCCCAAATATTGTTTACACTTGACAACTGCAGGTATATAGTTTATGGTGCTTGATCAATTATCTATGTACACACTTTGCAGAATACAACGCTGCTCCATAACACCATTATTATGGCGCTGCAATATATTGCCTATCTACTGGTATTATGAGAACTTCCAAGTCATTCTTTATTATGTGTAAAATGAAAATGGAACATTTCTTTAGTTGACTGCCTAACAATATTGTATACATTTCACTATATTATTTATTTCACTACAGCAGAGGGAAAGGGAAGAAAGACAAGTTAAACAAACCAGTAATCAAAAAATGTGGCTGTAGATAGATTCATTAGTGGGGAAAGACTATTGAGTTCATGTAATTGTTGTGTGTAAAAGCATTGTGTAAAGTAAACATGACTGGAATGGGATTTGGGCAGTCACTCAGGACCAAATCCATCTTTGACAACTCAAACTATTGCTTCAGTTTCACAGCCACTCAAAGAATTGTTACCCTCACATCAGCTAATCCCATGGGCCTACTGCTATTTAATCTAATTAAAACATAGTTGTTTTACCAAATTGTACAATTGGTCTTGTGTTGCAAGGCGTACTGCTTTTGATTAACAAAAGTACATAATTAGATTTTATCTATCAATCAACAGGGTGTCATTTTAACAGCATCCCTAAATCTGATTTTAAAAAAAATGGATGTAATTACTGTTAAGAAATCATTCATCATTCATGGCATGGAGGAATTAATTTTCTTGTGTTCAGTGAAGAGATTATTAAACTCACCAGGTTAAAAAAAATAACAGCAGTGGCTATCATCACATCTGTAATCCATTAAAAGGTCCATTAAAATGTGATTTCAAACAGTCTTTTCAGTGACAACAGTAAAAGGGAAAATTTGTTTTCCTGTCAGGTGTATTCGCAGAAGTTCAAGCGGATAATCTGGACACAAAAACTGCTGTTTAAACTCATACACTCTCACAAATTATCCACATTCTACAAAATGTAATGTAATAAAAAGCCTGTGTATTCAGACTAAAGTCTTAGTTACTATATACAGAGCTTTCTAGGGTCTAATTTGGGGTTTTAGTGTTGTTATTGTCTATATTATAGGTCACACATTATACACACATTATATTTGGCCCTATTGCAGTCATTTATAAAAACAAGACTAAAGTCAGGTTCAGACTTGGTGTCTTTCCTGGGTCGTGATTGGTGGATACCGACTTGTTGTTGACCCATTTCGTGGCTTGGTCCAGTCGCTTTGAAGGGCAATGTGATTTTGAGTGACGTGATATTCAGCGTGTCCCAGTTCCATACCACATACAAATTGCATATAGTATATACACTATATACTAATTGTCTTAGTATATTGTCTTTGCAGTTATACTTTGCAGTATACAAAAATATCAACATACTGAACTGTTTTATATTGCAAAGAAATTATACAATATGTCAATCACATAGCAACTTTTGAATATCTCTGCGAACTAAACTTCTCAAAAACATCAAGACATAAAAATGATTTTTCAAGTTCAATTGTTAATTTTTGTTTTCTGGGGTGTTCATAAAGCTGTCTCACCACCATCCACAATTTGTTTTGATTTCTTTCCAGCTGCAAGCACCTTTCCATTTCCTTTTGTGCTTTGCGTTGTGGGAGAATAGTGTCCATCAACAGCAAAGTCACAAGCCAAATACTTTTAGTATGCATACTAATTTTTCTGAGTATACTATATTTTGTCACTTTTTCACTACAATCTCAACACTAGCTTAGATTTAGTATGTTGTATGGAATTGACAGCTGTGTATGTTTTCATGTTTTCAGTATACTGGGGGATAACCAATAAGATGTGAAGTTGTGTAGTGCAATCTATGAAATACACGAAATACACATTTACTTTGGAATTTTAGAAAGATATTTTCATAGTTTATTCATTATGTCATAATGGCTTTCCAGTAGATTGTGGAAGGAGGATAGGGTGAGAAGGTTTTTTGTGATGCTGCACGGCACTCTACTATCATGTAGTGAGAACTGCTTCGCGTCTGTAAGAGCCAGTACACAAAGTTACAGTGATTTTTGTAATGTAACAGAACAAGACATTGACACATCTCCCAAGGCAGTACGATCTTTGGATGGTGAGAAAAATCACTTGTAATCCAAAAAGCTTGATACAATACAGCGCACCATCTCATCATCTTAAAACATAATCAGATATCATTGCAGTAAGTCGACACACTTAACAATCAAGTAGCTAATTAGTAATTCATGAACTTTTACTGTAATTTGGGGAAATGAGAGCACATAATCCACAGCTGGTCTAAAGATTAAGAGACAGAGTTCGACTTACTAATTAAAATGTTATCTACTTACACCTACTGGATACATGAATGACAACAATAATACACATGTATTAGTGGAAAACTATCCAACGGTTTCTGTCCTTTAGCACAAATTGCATTTTCCCCCCTTGTGGCTACTTATGTTTTCAGTTTCATACCGACTCTTACCTGTTCTTTTGGAGTCATTATGTCTGTATTGGGCTGGAATAAATATTTCCCCACACACCATTTAATTGTTCCTGAATATGGGTTCATTATTCTGTTAAAGCTACAGTAACCGTGTACAAACTCAATGGCTTTTCCATTTTCTGAAAAACAAATATTTGAATGAATGATGATTTTGTAATTCCATGATTAGAAGAACATGAACCCTGACCATGTTCGCTTCTACTGCTCATAAAGATACGTTTGGTAAAAAAAAAAAGAAGTCATGCAGTCATTTGAAAATGCAATCATAGCTGTTAAACTGTCACAACAATAGCCAAGTCCAAATGATCATTTTATCAAAATGAGTTATTACCCGAGTGAAAACTGTTGACAGTGAGCTCTGTGGTTATCATGAGTAACCAAGATATTTTTTCTAGAAAGATACACTTGAGTTTTCCATATGCCATTTTCAATTCTTTATGCAACACAACAACATTATATTCATTTGTTCTGTATTTGGGGGCGCCAGAGAATCAAACTCAACTCAAACCCACTGCCCATGAAACCTAAACCAAAAGTTTTTTGGGTTTTCAGTTGAAAGAAAACGGGGCCATAATAGGCAGAAAGTCCTTTAGAGGGAATGAGGCAAATCTGCCAAAGTTTATCAGATCTAGTAGGAAGAACCGCAGGTGTCCAGTATTTTCTGGATGACATCTACCTTTATGTTGCCTTCCAGTGCTCGACAAAGCTTTCCGATTGTGCAGCCAATACTTCCCTCCTTCATTTTCCAGCGCTCCAGCATCTGGTGCACCATCTCTGGCAGGCCATCGCGGTAAAAGTCGTGGCTAATGGTATCTATTTCCACAGAGGTCAGACCCAGTCGCCGCGCACAACTCTTCCATTTGGTCCCAATGTTGTCCCTCAGCAGATCCAGGTGCGCCTCGGTCACAGCATGGTCCTCTATATGACAGAAAAGATAAATCTATTAGGGGAACTATTTGTTGTTTAACACCGTTGAACTAGAAAATACTGTTGCCATGGATTATTTGAAGATAGATAGATAGATGGATAGATAGACATATAGATAGACAGGTAATAAATAATAATAATAATAGAATAATAGTAATGGAATGAGATAAAATGTAAATCCAGTTTAAAAGCAATCTTGATATATTTAAGTGATCAGGTATATTCAAGTGTTCCTGTAGTCCCTATGTGCAAAGGACAGAGCATTTAGAATACACATAATACTGTACCTTTCAATGTGAAACTGCTTATAAATAACTACTAGAGCTGAAACGATTTGTGGATTAATTGATTAGTTAATCCACATATTGACAGACAATAAATGGCAACTATTTAAAAAAAAAAAAGGAAGTCATTTTTCCATTCTCTTATTTCAGCTTCTCAAATGTAAGGATTTGATGCTGTTCTTTGCCGTATATAATATCAAACTGAGTTCCTTTATGTTTTGGACTGTTGGTCGGACAAAACAAGAAATTGGAAGATTCAGAGAGTTAGGATCTGGGAAATAACAATGGGCATTTTTCACTATTTTCTGACATTTTACGGCAAAAATGATTAATCGATAATCTGCAGGTTAATCGGTTAGGAAAATAATCGTTAGTTGCAGCCCTAATAACTAACAATGATGTTTGCAAACTGAGCGACAACAAAAGTGTACAGACATACTATCATATCTGTTACATGAAAGAAATGTTGTTATGGTTTACCATATTTCATAATGCCTTCTTTGATGGGAGAGTTAGCTGAGTCGTTAGCATGTAGAGATAATAAACTATGGGAGGACTCGTAACCTCTGATACTCATCACGTTGTTGCTCCCAATCTGGATACCGCTGGCATTGTTAATGTAAAGAGATCCTGTAACAAGCACAAAGCAAACACACATACATGTCAGCCAAAGGTGACAGAAGCAGCTGTGAATACCTCAGGCATCTAGATCTAGAATTTACAGAAGAAATGCTTCATCAAAGAGACATGTTTGTACGTACCTGGATCTTGGGGCGAACTGTTCTTGGGGGGGGTCAGGAGACGCCCAGAACCGATGTCAGGAGCAGATGTATCAGACACTGGGTAAACTGGCCAGGACTGCTGGCGGTCATAGTGGGAATGTGGATGTTGCTGGTTGAACTGTGGGAGAGAAGAGGTGCTGGCAGACATTGGCAAGCGGGCTGGAGCAGGTGTGGCAGAGTACACAGACTCATAGAGACTAGCAGTAGGGCGATACCAAGCCTCTTCCTGGCTGGTGGGCTGCACTGGCTCAGCTTTTGTCCAGGAATGGACAGAAGATACACAAGAGGCTCCGTCTTGTTCTGGCTGCCTTACAGTGTGATCTGAAGTGCTGATGTGGTTTTGCAGGAAAGGATTTAAGTTGTTGTGATAGCAGGAGTTGGCAGCGTAAGGCTGGTTCTCACAGTCATAGCTACCACATTTGTGGTACTGAAGCTCCCGATTCAGTTTCCCCTCCAAAGGTGAAGGGCTGCTAGCTACCTTTGCATCTGCCTGAATAGACTCCACAGGTGGCTCATATTGGATGCCATCCAGGTCCTCAATACTGGCTTCAACTGGCACAGATACACTTCTGTCTGAACTCACCAAAGGTGCTGGGCAATCTGCAAAGTAAGGACACAAGTTAAAGCAATAAAGCTGCTCAATCCCTTTCAACAATATCTCTAGCTTTCTGAGCATTTTGAACATTAAATGTAATACAACCAAGCAAAGGTGGACATTAGAGTGTGTACAGTATATCCAGGCCATCAAGATCACCAACAGTGCTCACCTGCCGGAAAACTTCCATGGGTCAGGGATAAATATTTCATCTTCTCAACAAGTTCGTCTGGGCCTTCATATGATTTCTGCATAAAAATCACACGGAGAATCATGATATAAAATACTCTACCATTTATCTGGCTTTATTTTAACTTCAAATCTACTGCGTAGTGTCTTCACTGTGCATACAAGACAAGATTACCACATCAAATTCTAAAGAAAATATGTTTACCCTCAGTTCCAGTAAGTCTTCCTCTACATGTGGTTCAAGCTTTTCCACATAGAAAGGAAAGAAGAAGCTGTAGCTCTCTGCAAGAATAGGAAAAAGGAGGGAACGGATGAGAAGAAGATCCACATAATAAACTGAAGGGGTCAAATGATTTAGCTTGAAATTCAAGCAAGAAAGTTTACACACTGTACATACTATACTGTACATGTCTGTACAACACAGTGACAAAAACTCAAGAACAGCTAAGAGCAAAAGCAAAACACTGCTGAAAATCCTGTAACGCTTTATTACATGTTACAAATCTTTTTGGGAATATTTTGAGGAACTACACATTTGTCAGCAAGTTCAGAAAGTGTTAGGAACTTCAAATATTTTAGGTTTTCAGGCAACAGCAGCAATATTACAGCAATGTTACAACAGTATCAAAATATTTATAGCTGCTGAGTGACTAACACAAAATATTATAATAAAAACAAGCCTTGGATTCTATAAAAAACAACAATGAAAAATGTGAACATTATTCTCTTTGTGTCTGACTACATTAGATTGTGTCATATTCCACTGATCCACATTGGACCATATGCTATAATGTTTGAAACACACACACACACACACACACACAGAAAGGGCACCTTCAAATGTTGGCCGTTGCAGCGGATTGTGATCCCAGCACCTCTTCATAAGCTGAATCATCTCTACAGGCGTGTCGTCTGGAACAAGGTTCTCTGCCGGACGGTCGCCATTTCGGACGCACTGGCTCATTTGTTCTTCACTTCTGGCATCTGAACATAGAAAAGACACTTACTTTGGTTGTCCGCATTAATTATTCACGGATAAAATGTGTCTTGTTATTAGAACATGAGCATGTCTTGGCATCCCAACTCACTTGCATAGGGCTTTTCCCCTGTAAGGATGACCCAAACCACAATTGCAAAGCTGTAGACGTCAGACTTCTCAGTGGAGGGTGTATGTATACTGTCCAGGTGCTCAGGAGCCATGTAGCTCAGTGTGCCAGCACATCTCGCCCCAGCTGATTGCCCTGTACGACTCTTCCTGCGAAACTCCTCCTTTGTGAGTTTGCTCCATGTCTGGTAGGTGGCCAGGCCAAGGTCTGCAATCTGGAAAACACAGAGGAAAAAAAAATGTAGATTACCATGATTGTACATGCAAGCTGTCAGAATCATAAATGTGTCATGGGCCATAGTGTGTAATATACCTTGATGTGAAAATCCTTGTCCACTAAAATGTTTTCTGGCTTGATGTCCTTGTGTATGACGCGTCTATCTGTGAGGTACACCATCGCTTCCAAAATCTCTACAATGATCCTGCCCTTGATGGATAGTGGCACAGGGACCTAGGAACAGGGAGAATTTAGTGTATTAATCCTTCAATTCATATAACAATACCATAATATGAGTTTTTTAAAACTCATATTATGGTAGTGAAGTTACAGACATTGATTCTGAATCTTTCCCTTGAGTCAGTGTGACTACAGATATTAAACCTGCTGACCGTCTCTAGCATGAACATCAGGTTGCCTCTGGGGATGAGTTCCATAACTAGCGAGCAGTCTCTATCCTCCATGATCACGCCCAGCAACTTGACCACCCGCTCATGGTTCAGACTTGCCATGATGCTCCCCTCCTCCAGCAGTGACCTTTTACTCTCCCTGGAAAGTATAGTAAAAATAGTGAGAACCACACATCTGCCAGACAAGTGGCATGACTTGCATTATGTTGAGTCCTTTAGTGGACTTAAGGGCAGGATGTAGGGATGCACCAATCCGATATGCTATGCCTATGCTACTTTTTTTTAGCAGATCATGTGAATAATGTCCATGCCCTTATGTTATCTTGCATAAAAATGATTTAAAGGAGTTCCATACAGTGATTTTAAGAAAAAAGAGCAGGTGTACTGGTTCAGTACTTGGCATGCGAGCCATACCCTGAGTTTAGGTGTTAGTACCGGAAGAGAAACAGTTGAATCGGTGCATCCCTTGCAGGACACATAGGAAATCACAAACTGAAATCACCTATCTGTAATCCCATGTTAAGGCTGCAATACAAATATGAATGTTGAGTTTTTTTTTAGAAGGGCTGTAAATATAAGTAGTGCAGAAAAGTTGTTGATGCATCTTATCTGAAAAACGGATGTTTGACCTACATCCGCATTTCAGATAAATTCGGGTCTCTTGTCTCTGTTTAAAAGGAAGTAGTACTTATAAATCAGTGTATGCCTTTTCACAGCCCATGGCCTGGGGATGGACACACATTGCTATAATGCCAAACTAGGCTTACAAATTATTTAACACATTTTACACAACATTCTTCCATCAATATCATATATTTCATAGTACATTTACTTTACACACACACACACACACACATACATACACATATACATATATATATATATATATATATATATATATAAACATAATGAGGCTCACTGAGTTTTATGGACAGCCAGCCTGAAGTGTCCTGCCGGGCGCATGACTCAAGTTACCATTTAGACGAAGGGGAATGCCCAAACGTTACAGTAATAGAACTTACTCGTTGCGAAGAGGGCCTGTATACATAGTCTTCAGCACCACCTGGCCGAGGGTTACATGGTAGCACAGGTAAACTTCTCCAAATCCTCCGTAGTCCAGGGGCTCTTTCTTGATGAGATCACACGATCTCATGTGAAGTGAAGTATGTGGCGCGGTGGCCATCCCTGTTTAGAAGGCACAATAAAACAGCTCAACGAGACAACTTACACCACAGCCCAGAAAAACTCATAATAAAGTAGCTAAAACGGGTATGCCGTGGAATACAACAAATGAAAATGCGCTGAGGAGACAAACTGGATGACTGAAGCTGCGATTCAACCATCCATAACTTTCAAAACACTTTGACAGACTGAAGATGTATGCTCGCTTAACGCCTAACGTTTCCGAAAGTTTCAGCAACAAGACACACTTAGCTAGCCTTCGTAACGTTAACCAAACTCTTCATACAACATCATACACCCACTTCGCTATCAATATCAGCAAAAACTGGAGTAAAACGGTTACCAAACAGTGCTGTACAATCCAAGTAGAGCACTTTATTTGTAGTTCCGGGATAGTTCCTCGACGTCCTCGATCAAAAGCGAAACCAGAGAGGGGACATAAAACTACAAACAGCCTCACAAGTCGATAACAGATCAGGACGGCTAGCAGCTTCAGGATTTTGTGTCTGAATTAAGACCTATAAACACATTCCACAACAAAACACATAAGCAGGATACGATATTAAGTTGTTTTCTTTCTAACTTTGTTCATTTTAAACGTTTTTTTAGATACAGAATTCCTCTGAAATAGGACCATTGTAGATCCTGCCGTGTGGCATTGTCGCCACCTACTGGTGAATTTAATTAACGCAGACTAAACGGCCTTGCATTGCCTAGTAGGTCTGTAGCTTTGCCAATTTGAGATTTAATGTTGATACTGATGCACTGTTGTAATTGTCTTTACGTCCACACAATTTTCAGCTGTATCTAAACAGCATCTGTTATCTAAGTGCCCAAAGCTTTTGCTGAACCCTAATGAATGAGGAAGCACACTATAATGACTTTGATATGATAAGTACAACAAACCAGCTAAAATGATGCCCTTGCCTAATTAAAAAAAAAATACAATCAAGTTCATTGATAAAACAAGCGTTTATGTGAAACTAGAGCGGAAAACCACCTGAATTGTAGCCTCTGACAGCGTGGGCGATGTATGACACGTAAGCCTACATTCTGGGCAGCCTATCTGTGAACACCCACACTATAAAATCCTCCATTTACACACTAAAGCCACAACAAAGCAGTATCATATTTACCTGTCTCGTGTTGTCTCGGTTTTCTGGTTTACTTTTTTTTCTATTATTCACGTTTATTGCTGGTAATCTTCAGGGTTATTTGGAAAACTTTCCAACTGTGACAGTTTGCAGTTTATTGAGCACTGTGATAGACTATTAAACAGACAAACTGGTGGTTAAAATTGATGAATGATCTATGTCCTAGATCAAGTGGTCAGACCCATTTTCATTAAGGGTGCATTCTCAGTCAGCTTTGGCAATAATTGTTTACAAATATTTAATAACAAATAGCCTATATTAAAAGCATGAGTTATTTCGGGTATTCAACCAAGTACTCAGATCTTGTACTTAAACAAAAGTAGCAATAGCACAGTGTAGACATACTCTGTTACAAGTAAAAATCATGCATTCAAATTTTTACTTAAGTAAAAGTACAAAAGTATTGGCATCAAAATATACTTAAAGTACCAAAAGTAGAAGTACTCATTATGCAGAATGGTCCATTTCAGAATAATGTATATTATATTATTGGATTTTAATTATTCATGTGTAGACCTACGTCACTTTAATGTAATGTTGGTAGCTTGTGAATGTCCCCCTGGAGATCAATAAAGTTTTATCTTAATCTAGATTTTTACATCATCATTTATTTGTTTATTATATTATATATAAGTACAGTACTTGAGTAAATGTACTTTCCACCACTGTATTCAACTTTGAGGCAATGGCTGTTTTAGACTAATTGAGGCAAGAATAACAGGAGTACTCTCATGGAGGAACAGAGTATCAGCATGGAGTGGACTGATAACCAGCTCACTCCATGTTTTCCAGTTCAAGCCATGATACAAGAGGTCATTTTGTCATGTGAAAGCACTCTGTGCATAGACTTGGGTCGCCTTACTTATCTGCCGCAGACCCCCATTCAAGCTGTAGTCTGGTGGTCACACACTGCCCCACATAGAACAACAACAGATCACTAGGAAACCAACTGGCGCCTGCGGTGTAAATGTGCTGTCAATGCGGGGCAGTGGGTTGGTTGCAGCACTTCCTGTTGATGTTATTAACGTCATGATAATCAGCACAGAACTGCCAGGTGCCATCCTTTCTCTGTAACAGCACTGCTGAAGCTTCCCATGCTGTCAATTGGCTTCTTAATGGCTGCCCCAGTCATCTTACTGGTTTTCTGTTCATCTGCCTGCCGGGCTCTTGGCTAGAAGATACGTTGGGGATGGAGGTGGGTGAAAAGTGCGAAAAGCTTCTCATGAAAGTTGCTGTCCTGATGTCCCTTTCTGTTAGTGTTGCCGACTACTGGCTCTTCCCCTGGTGTTTGGAATGTCCCTCAGGCAAGGGTGGTGTCTGGACAACCCTTTCCAACGGTGTCAAGTCACAAATGATGCTCTGATGGTAGAAAGGCTGACCATCCAGGGTGCGGGGATTGGTAGGGACCCTGCATGTGTGTGGCCGGTGTGACCAATCCTCCCCATCCCCTCACTGTCACTGGATTTGTGATCCTCTTCTGAGAACATTATGGTGTTGAATAGGCGGTTCTTGGTGCTTACACATCCTTCGCTCATTCTGCCTCATGCATCAGCAGAGGAATTTGAAGAGGCAAAGTTACTCTCAAAGATGGTGGGGGCTTAAGTGAATAATTTAGAATTAATTTGCCTCTTTGATTTGAGGTTAGTGTTCTGAACAAGGAACAGCAAAAGCCCATAGTCTCTTCCTCTCCGTGTGATGGCTGTAAAGCACAAATTCTCCATAAAAGTTATTTGCTATTCAACAATGAGGCAATTGCCATCTCTGAAACCCATCTTGCTTCTTAGTGTGTTAGTTTAAACACGATTCAGTCCAATGCAGTGGTGTCCAAGACCTTAAAATGCCTTATTGGTATATTTATTAAAATCATGCTCAATTTTAGCATGATATCTCACATAATTGTCATCTATTAGTGTAATGATTACTGATAATCTAATCTGGTTGAAGGCAAACGCAATCTTAAATGGGCAGAAAGTTGATATCTACCTTATGCAATTCTTAAAAAAAAAAAAAAAGTGAAGATTTTATCCCCAATTCTTTTTCACACTGAATGGGCTGTATATTCCATCTGACTTCATGGTGCCCCATTGTATTCCTTTAATGTTTCCACAGGGGGTTGGCTATATTTTGCTCTGGTATGTGGACAGTCTGTTGTATTTTTAAAGTTTATTTTAGGGCTCAGTATTTGCTGTCACCGGGCTAGGGGGCAGGCTATTCATATTCTAATCATATATCTAACTAAAAATCCAGGGTTGGGTTTAGACCACAGTTTTGTGTGCGCAGCACTTGAATTCTCCGTTAACGCCACGCTCCTTGTGTCAGCAAACTACAACTCCCAGAATTCAACACGAGGAGCTTAGGCAAGCAGTGCTCGGCTCGCTTGGACTCGGAGCTGCAGCATTTGTGCCCCTACAGCGGGTTTGGGAAGCCGTCAAGCCGCTGGATAAGCATTTTTAAACAACGAGGAAACACGGCGTGGCATCTCTTTTCACTATTATTTTTCAGACGGGGTCTTTCAGCATGGGTAATGGCATCAATAAGGTATGATTTTCATCTGTTGCACGCGACTGGTTGAGTTCACGAGTGGTCTTCGGTGTAAGTGAGATGATAGTGGTTGTCATCTTTAATAGAGTCTTTGAGATGTTTAGCAAAAAAAAAAAAAAAGTTGTGGCTGCTCATTAGTTTAAACACGATTCAGTAAATATAGACGTCGTGTCTGGTTGAGAAATGATTAAACATAAACGTTATAAACTTAAGTGGTCTAACTATGGATATTTAACATAATGGTGATTGTTGTACCTGATCTTTTGGTTATATTTCTATAGTGACATGATCCCAAGTTTACATTTGAGCCATGGGCTATAATTTCTAATTATCACTTCATATTTTCAGGGTGTCATTTGAGTCAGCTGTTTCAAGTCCCCTCAGCTGCTGTATCACTTCACTATATCAATAATGCTTTAACCATGTCTGCTTCAAACGTTTACATCTATATCTCTGTCCTTATAGGTCCTGCCTGACTTGTACTTGGGAAATTTCAAAGGTGTGTCTAAGTGTTTCTTTTTAAAAAAATGTTTTTGAATCATTTTGGTTTGGTTCTTGTATGTGACATCACATACCCATGGTCTTTGTTTTTGTTTATGTCAGATGCAAGAGACAGAGAACAGCTAGCCAGAAACAACATCACACACATCCTGTCCATTCATGACAGCGCGGCTCCCATCCTCCAGGTGAGAAGCTCTCTATCTCCTTACATACAGTACATGACACCTTTTGCCTTAGTGTGCATCTTAAATTTCTCATTAATCTTTAAGCAGAGCATTGAAGCAAATGAGGCAGGACAGATCTGATTGGCTGAGACCCCTCTTGGTGTATTAGTGCAGTGCACATGACCTGAGCTCTGACACAGTCCATAAACTGGTCTGTCCGGTTGTTCAGGAAGAAGTGCCACGCTGCTTCTTGAGCAAACAGTCGTCGTCTGTCCCAAGTGAATACACAATCAACAGTGGAGTTTCTTACTCATGTGATTGTTGGAGTATCATGAAAAATGCCAGTCAACAACTGTTGGTTTGCTGAGTTGCGTGCTTGTGTGGGTTTGAGAGTAGGCGGTTGTTCTTGCTTCAGCCAGTGTGGAATGTGCAGACTGGCTTTATTATTTTTTTTTCTAGGTTATTGATTTTGATGTAAAGTTTCTCTAATAGCTGCAAGCGCAAAAGCAGCCTCTGTTCTCAGTTTGGTCATTTTAAAAAGGGACATGTGACTACAAGTCAGCTTAAAATTGCCTTCATTCTTCCACATACAATAGCACAGCCTGTGTTCACCATCAGCAACACACACATGAAACCTTAAGAGCGTTGATGTGCAGTGGTATTTATCACCTGCTGTTTATTGATTTGTGCTAAATATATTAGAGCAGGTGACTGCTGACGGGTAACTATTATACTTTGTCCCTCAGGAGATGACCTATCTCTGCATTTCAGCAGCTGACCTGCCCACACAAAACCTGTAAGTACCAAAATGTGCAGCACAGCAACAGAGCACAGAACAATGAAAGGCTGAAGCAGAGAGAGAGAGTACCACATGCATACGAGGCTGCACTGTGTGGGCGTCTGAGGTTCATTTTTCTTCAAGCTAACGTGTAAATGATATGCTTTCACAAGCTCAACATTTAACTGTGAACTTATTGCCTGACTAGATCACAGTAACATGGCTGGATTTGGGTCTCGGTGCGTGGTTGTTCTTTTGACATGCACAAGCCCATGCAGTTGTTTTTATGTAACGTGAGAAAATGGGGAAGAAAAATCAAGGGTGGTGCGTGTATCACCAAGGGATACCCTGGTTTATACACACGTTCAAACACACGGAAATCTTCTATGGCCAAATTCACATTTCAAGCGGTCTTTCAGCAGGAAGGAAGTCTCGCAGTTCTGCAGTTTTAGCATGATGGTTGGTGCTGTGCCTCTATTTATATGCCCCACCCCACCCCCACCCCTGCCCCCACCCCTCTCCACACACTTGCACATGGACATGCACACACACACACACACACACACACACACATGCACACTAATACCCCTGTCACTCTTGTTGCCTTACACCTCTTAGGTTCAGAGTGCGAGGTGTTTGAAACCTGTTTTGTGAAATAAGACACCAACTCTCTCAAATGTGAGATGAACACACCCTCATCCTCATCCGTCCAGGATAAGAAATGAAAGGGTTTGACAAGTCGGATGCAAAAACATACACACAACATGTACAAAAAAATAAAAATAAACCCTCACATGTACACAACTGGTCCGCCTTTAGATGCATGCAGGAGCTCAAAGTGTCAGTGAAGACAAAATAACAGCACATAGTCACAGTTCTCGCAGCAGGTCTTGCTGTGTTCTTATAATGGTTTAATGTGGTCATGGCCTATTATAACAAAAAAATGTTTTATGCTCCACAGGACTCAGCACTTTAAACAAAGTATAATGTTCATGCACGAGTCCCGACTGAAAGGAGAAGGCTGCCTCGTTCACTGGTGAGAGCAAGACTGCTTGTTGTGTCTTTACCTCAAAGCTAGAATAATAACTTTATTTATATAGCACCTTTTAAAAACAGAGTTTACAAAGTGCTTTGACAGATAAAGCAAAAGCAGGATACCCAGAATGCAATATAACAACAGAAAGTCAAATAGTAAGGCAAAACAAAAGCAAGATAAAAATTAATTATAGATAAATACAAATAAAAACAATAAAAGCATAAAAAGACGATAGAATCAAGGTCCACTCACACAGGCTACTGAAACGAGAGATGCTACTTAAGTAATGGAACTAGATAGATTTCCTCCCTCTATCTTATAATACAATCATAGACATGTTGAATATAAATGTACAGTTCATCTACAGCTGGGAAAAAAAACTGAGATCAACCAAGTCCACGAGTGAACCCATGTGTAACTGCTGCACAGGGGAGATTAAATGATAAGCAAAAGCCTATTCTTGAACTTCCTAAAACAGAGTACAGTAACACAATACAGCCACATTGTGTTTTTTGCAGTGGGGTAGCTGACCATACGTTCACAGGGGAAAGTTATATTTGGTTAGACAGAGGGTCTTCTCAGAAATACAGGGGAACAAGAAGCTATTTACAAGATCTGTATTGCCATGGGTTTCTCTATATGCTTACTGATGAAATCATTTAGATTTAATTCAAATATGTAGAGTGAAAAGTGTGTATTTAATCAGTTTCTACACCTCAGTCCCCTTATTTTACCACATAATTCTTGTATTTTATTCTCTGTCCACCTGTCACTGTCTGTAGTCTGGTTGGTATTGCCTAGAGTGTCACCTACTGTAGGTATTTAATGTGATCTTTATTATTGGGAATCTTTGAGCTATTTTACATAATTTTTAGTTGTTGTTATATCATACTGAAGGTTATGTGTTTTCAACCTTTAGCTCACACAGTATGTTTACATGCACATGGTTTTGAATCTGGTTTTACGCACATTCAGGATATGATGTTTGAATGCTGGATTTAACTTCTTTTTTTTCTATAATGGAAGACAAGAGCAACAAAAAAAATATGTACTGCTTTTAAATAATTTCATGATGTATTATTTACTTTTACTGACTAACTACTGTGTAATTCCAGTTGTGGATTCGCTTGTGACCTTGGCAGAGAATGATCAGAAACCACAGTATCCTGGTTTCTGACAGAATATCTAGGTTTCTTAAAATCAGGATAAGGGTTTATCCGCATTTCTGAAACCAGGATATGATAGTTACATGTGCAAAACATTCTTACAGTTTGGCAGGTGTGTCCCGCAGTGTCACCCTGGTGGTAGCTTACATCATGACGGTGACAGGACTGGGCTGGCAAGAGGCGCTGTCTGCGGTGAAGGTGGTCCGGCCCTGCGCTGGCCCCAACCTGGGCTTTCAGCGCCAGCTCCAGGAGTTTGAGGCTACTCAAGCTGATCAGGTCAGTCCTAGGAACTGAGCGAGGGTAAGATGGAGTGCCAGAAAGCGTGGAGTATTATCACTGCATCACTGAATAGACGTGATTAATGTAAGAATGGAGAAAGTTACACCATCAGTGTTTTGCATTTTGTAAAATTCTTTACATTGTCATCAAAAGACAAACCGTTTTCTTTCCCTACAGTTCAGAGAATGGCTACAGAGGGAATATAAGGACAACCCCTTCAGTGATGAGGCTGATATACGTGACTTGCTTGCCAGGGCGTCTAAAGTCAATGGTAAGCAGGTGGAAAACCAGGCATCTACCCCACCTGGAGATATCTGATCAGATCTTTTGATGAGATTGCAGCTCAGTCTGGAGGATTACACCAGTGTGTGACGCTACAGTATTCTGGACCTCTCTGGAAGTCTAATGTGGTTTGAAGTGGACTACTGTCAGGATGTTTATCGCCACTGGAATGATAAATATCATAGACATGAACATTGGAAGAGACAATTAATATGTACAGCACATATTCATTTTTAGCATTGATTGATGTTTCTGGTGCTTTTTTTTTCTAATTTATGAATGTTCTGAACTGTGTGTTTTTTTTTTTTTTTGTACTGTGTCATCAGGATTTCAAATTGTGAAATAAAAGGAGTAAAGTCAAGTGCTTTGTGAGGCTGTCAGTCGGTGGGCTGTCATGTTGAAGGCGATAAGACACATTCTGTGCTGTGTTTACGTCTCTGTTTCCTGGTTGTCTTCCTGTTTGTCTAATGTGCAAGGGAGGTCATGCATGGGGACATGAAAAACACCAAGATCACATTCTTTATCAGTCTTTCTGCTCAATGGTCTTTAGAGTCTATAAAGTTTTTTTTTAAAAAGCCATTAATTTCACCAAGGTGATATATTACATACAGTAGTCTTATAAACACTGTAGATAGCAGGGCATGTGCATGGGTAGCCACTGGAGGGCAGTAATACTAAAGTAGCCTAAAATACATAGTCTTTTGAATCCAACCATGTGTACTCTTCTGACACTGGTTCCTCCGGCCTCATCTCTTTCCCCAATAACAAAATTAAGACTTTATAGAAATTTCTAGTCAGCAGTTGTCAATGGAAATTAGCTCGAACTCACAGGCTTTTAGAAAAACAAAAATATGTGGTGGAATATTTTTGTGTTGGTAATGTGCACAGGTAATTGTTCCATTCCGTCCCGGTGTCTGCTCAGGGTGTCACTAGAGGGATTCCCCACCACAGCGCTGTGTGGGCGCCGAGTTTCACAGAAATGAGCGCCTGATAGCTGCGCACCTTCTCTCGAACTTCTCCGAGCCCGAGAGGCTCCTCCTCCCTGTCACAAATCAAGTTGTGATAACGTTTAAGAATAGGACACCGAGAGCTTGAAAACAGATTTCAGCGGAGGAGCTCACATGATCAAAGGTAAGCGGCAGCAGCTCCTTTTTAAATGAATGACGGTATTTTCAATATCATAATTAATGAAAACGTTAAATGTATCAATTAACCCCCAGTTTCAGCCACTCACCTCTGTATCAAGTTTGACAGGTAGAATCTCAAGATAACAGTAACTCACTGTAATTAGAAGTTTCACATTCAACTTAAAGTTTCTAGTAATTATATAACTTGTAAACACGAGTTTAAATCGTATTAAATTTGAATTAATGTCCTACAAAATTGATAAAATTAAGTGTAAGAAGGTGGTGTCATAGGCCTATTTCACCACACTATGTAGTTGGGTTAAAATTCTTTCTTGTAATTTAACTCTAGCTGCGTGACTGGTTGTGTTTTTATTCATGCATGTATGTCAAATGAGTCAATTTTCTAAACGTGATTAAGACAATTACCCACTTCAACCTCTACCCTCATACCCTTCCTTTGTAAGTGAGGAGAGTGCTGCAGAGGATAATCTATGTGGAGCACTAACTAACTCTAAAAGAAGTGTAATTGGAAAGTAATTTAAACTAGAAATTGTAGTAATGATAACTTAACTATTTTAAGCTGAACCTAATATCTTTATCCACTGATACATTTGAACTTTTCTCAGGTCCATGCAAATGAGTGATTCTCACATTAGAGAAAGTCATATTAAATTAGATATGCGTCTCCTTAAAGCTTTGTATTATTTCTTTTATTTTGCAGAGATGAACCTGGATGAGGACAGCGGCCTGTCAGTCAGTTGCGGCAACGGCAAACTGAGGCAGTGGCTGATTGATCAGATTGACAGTAGAAGATATTCCGGCCTGGTCTGGGAAAATGATGAGAAATCCATCTTTAGGATTCCGTGGAAACATGCAGGAAAACAAGACTATAACAGAGACGAGGATGCTGCGCTCTTCAAGGTCAGACCATCCCAGCTGTCTTCTCACACTGCACCTGAAGCCTCTGACTATTGCATTTTAAACACACTATTGCATATGAATTACCAAAAAATGCAATAATGTAGTTACTTGTTTACATTTGTAATTTTGTTACAGCTGTGTAATACTCTTTGCAAAAGGCTATTGCTGTAATAGGATAGTGTTCATGCATCATTGCTCCATTCTTCAGAGCCCTAACTTTTTAAAATGTTTGGTAGATCACTAAAGAGGAAGTGTAAATGAATCTATTCAATCATTGTTTTAGGCATGGGCATTGTTTAAGGGAAAATATAAAGAAGGAGTCGACAAGCCAGATCCCCCCACATGGAAAACCAGACTACGCTGTGCTCTTAATAAAAGCAATGACTTTGATGAGTTAGTGGAAAGAAGCCAACTGGACATCTCAGAGCCCTATAAAGTCTACAGAATCATTCCAGAGGAAGCCAAAAAAGGTAAGTCTATGTAAATATCATCCATCAAAAATGCAGTATAGTTTTGCAGAATAACATGTATGTGGTGACAGATGTAACAAGGTGAGGAGTTGGGAGTGAAGCAGTTTACGGTTGAAATTTGATAACAAATTGTAAAATCTAAAGCTGTGCCACAGCAATGGTTCATTTGCATGTACAGTATACTCCTGCATTTCACAAAGCTCTCACATTGTTTATAGACTATTGCCATTTTTTTTTCACATACATATGCACCACTGCAGTTGATTCTGATGAGGCAGGAAGCACAAAGGAAGCCAAAGCATGTACCAAAAAGGCCGTAGTGCTTTTTTTAGAGGGCTTCGGTTACTAAGTGCAGGGTGCACATAACACAACCAGACGACCTCCAGCCTTGCATAACTAAGTCTCTGCCATCATACAACAGTTTTTGTCGCACTAGAGCAGTTTTTGCTCTCTGTGCTAACACTTAATTCTCGAAATGAACAGGATTTAGATTGGCACTTGCATTAGTCGTCTGTTGCACTCACTTTGCAAAACACCCTGTTATCACTCAAGTGAAAATAGCAGGACCTCACAAGTGCACACAACATATTCACAGTTTGAACCTGCCAAAATGAATTAGGGTAGTTAGGTTCACAGAATATTGCTCTTCACATGTTCTCAGTTTATTGTTAATCTGTACAAAAAAAAAAAAAATAATAAAAACTATGGTATGATTCTGCATTATTGTCAAAGATGTTAGTTCCATTTTTCTGGAGGATGGGAGAGCTGTTGAGCTGTGGATAAGCAATGTCTTCATAGCCAAGCATTGCCAATATTGTGGACCAATTATCTGACAAATGTATTTCTGGTTTTGTACATTTACAGGAATGAAGATGAGCAGTATGGAGGAGACACCCTCACATGTAAATGCCCATGGCTACATTCCTCCATATACGTCTCTGCACACCCAGGTCAGCAGATTGATTCTGTGGCTGCTGCATGCTATAGACTGGCCCTAGCACATAAATGAATCTGCACTATTACTGATTGCAAATGTCTTGGTTTAATGACATCCTCTCTGATTGACCATCCCTATGGTCCCTTCCTCAGGTACCTGGCTATATGGTTTCTCAGGAGAGAAGGGACTGGAGGGAATACCCACCACCAGAACAACAGCCTCTTCCTCCCCCACATCACCATGGGCCACATGCAGAGGTGCAGTATGGTCAATGCCACTACCCATCACCGTTCAGCCGGGCTTGGCCTGGGTCCCATGCAGAAAATGGTAAGAAACAGCCATACACACTTCATACAACATTTAGAGCTGGTCAGGATTATAGAACCATGTAGATAGATTTAATCATTGACTGTGTGACATTGAGTGTGACTGTAAAGCTCAGTATGATGCACTGTCTATCATAAATTTCGTCTGGTCTATTATATAGATTTTCAGCTTGCTTTAATGCATTTCACAGATATTATCCAAATAATAGCACCAATTTCCAACCCCAGACACAGAGCTGCGACATCCTGTCAGTCGTTTTATCAAATGAGAAGCCAGGACTGAGATGGAATAAAGTTGTGACTTTGCTGATGCAAAATAGAAAGAGCGCTTGTAATCACGCTGATGTGTTTTATCGTGTAATGCTCTCATCCATCTATGAGCTGAGGCGTTAACAGGTCATAAGGTATTATCAGCAATCTTCGATTTGTAGGTCATTTGGTAATTTAAAATGTTACAGTTACAGTTATCACAGTCCTTCACATATAGTTTACAGTGGAATTCAAGTTTGGTCTTTAAGGTGGGGACCCCCTTCCCCAACATTACACTCAGAATCTTAATGTAAATTTACCGTCCATTATTTAAAAACAATACTAAGCAGTAGCTGCTTATTATTCCTTCCTTGTAGATTAAAATATATTAATTTGATCTTCTCATGCACAAAGAACAAAGCTAGCTGAACTTAGCAAGCCGTCGCTGCATCCCTATAAAATGAAAAAAGACCCTCAAATTATTAATATTACTTAGACCATTGTGAACAAAGATGCCATCAGTGTGCCAAAACCCGCTGCTGCTTGTCATATAGTATTTGCTAGTTTTATATTTTAGTCAGGACAGTCTTGATAAGGTGTACACTATTTATTGAAAGAACGATATGCATTTGAGCTTGGCCGTGCTTGTGATGCTCAAGAACCCTGGTGCAAAGTCTGGGATACAAAACAGTTAAATGATATCATATTGAGAGGACAAATATGTACAATTCCCATGAACATAAATGCTGATACATGTGCAGGCTGAGGAGATGGTGGGAGTGAAATAGCGGGGAAAACAGGCAGCGGTTGATTCAGCAGCTATGCAGTGCTGATCAGTGGTCTGTGCAGAAAAAGGAGTCAAATTTGTTTATGTGGATGGCCTGGTGTTGTTTGAGTTACGTTGTTTTTGTACTTGACTGTGAAGACATGTGAAACATGTGACTTCTGTGCATGCCTGACAACAAATGAATGTATGTTAAGGGATTTTTAAAAAATGATAACCAGTATTTATTTAATTTATTCTGCACAGGTTTTCAGCTCTCCTTCCACACCTACCTGTCAGAGTCCCAACCGCCTGTGTATACAATGGACCACAGCAATGCCATAACAGGTAAAGAATCATCTCGGGCTCATTTAAAGACAGATACACACAGACATTCACTCACATGCTTGTTTTTTGCATATACAGTATATTTGCATATACAGATAAGAAACTACAAACACCTACTTACTTCCCCATTCTGAACTCAGAGCAGTGAATAGTGAGGTTTTTTTTTTTAATCTATCACATGATGATAGATTAAAAAAAGAGGGTGAAAAGATGCTTGGAATGATAAGAGAGAAGTGAGTAACACTAAATTAAGTTTTATTTAAGCTTGACATTTCAGGGCATCCATATGATCAGGCTGTGAGGCTCAAATTGTGATGCTGACAAAGTTTTCCTACAAGGATACATCTGCTAAATGGTTGTCTCTTTCTTTCAGATTTCAGCCTGCATGTGTCCCTATTCTACAGAGAGTCTTTGGTGAAGGAGGCTACCATCACCAGCCCAGAAGGTTGTCGGATCACCTCTTCTTCCTCCTCCTCTCCATCTTCTTCCCCATGCTCAGAGGAAAAGTTTCACAGCGGGGCAGAAGTCATCCTTTTTCCGTTCCCGTACCCTGAGTCTCACAGGCAGGGTGCTGAGATGCTTCCTAATGTACTGGAGAGGGGGGTGCTTCTGTGGATGACGCCTGATGGGTTATACGCTAAGCGCCTCTGCCAGGGACGAGTGTACTGGGAAGGACCTCTGGCTCCATATATGGATAAACCCAACAAGCTGGAGAAGGAGCAGCCATGCAAACTGTTTGACACCCAGCAATTCCTTATTGGTAAGCTCTGATATGTTTCTGTGTGTG
Organism: Macquaria ambigua; assembly: GCA_008360985.2. Lineage (NCBI taxonomy): Eukaryota > Metazoa > Chordata > Actinopteri > Centrarchiformes > Percichthyidae > Macquaria > Macquaria ambigua. The sequence continues at coordinate 65,126 of VMKM01000491.1, forward strand.
TTCTGTTCACACCTGCAGGTTTGGACACAATGACAGGAACACCTGTGCAATTTGATTCCGTTCAATACAACATTCCTGCAATAAAAACTACTTTTGTGTTTATAATGTTAACTTTTTGTTCAGATTCTGTCACAGTTTTTATTGATATAGCCCTAAATCAATCTGTCCTTAGAAAAGTAGCAATATCATGAAATAAAAGTACTCCATTACAAGTAAAAGTCCTGTGTTTAAAAAATTACCTTAGGTGTTCATTAATGTACAGTTTTGTCAACAATTATAACTTCTCCTCTGAAGACATATTTGATATTATTAAATATGTGTTTTGCTCTATTGCCATTCATTATCTGTTTAAACACCAGCCTCACCTTATGGGTGCCCACAGGAGTTGACAAACACATTAATAAACACTTATATCTGCTTATAACTAGATCGTAGTGTGATATAAGCCATTTATTAATTGTTTATGCTTGTACATGCTAGAAAGGGGGGTTTAAGTCAATTGTTACCAAGTAAGTAGCTGATTGGGTGCAGCCAATTTGAACTACTTTATATCCCGTTTTGTAGTTTGATCTGTCGCGATGAATCCTATTTTATAAGATTATCATATGTTTTGTATATAAAATTTGAATGTGAAAAGTAACAAGTAACGTAGGCTGTCTGATAAATGCTGTGGAGTAAAATGCACAATATTTCTATTTTTGAAATGTATAAGTATAAAGTATGGCATAAACTGGACAAGTGCTTTAAAATTGTACTGAAGTACAGTAATTAAGTAAACGTGCTTAGTTGTTTTCCAGCAACTTAACCAGCTCAACTTAATGGTAATGTTCTACCCCACAGTTTGAGGTGTCATTGTACTATATTTAATACAATGACACCTATATACTGTATATTATATTAAGTGTTCACAATATTTTGTCCAGGAGATTGAGTCCAACATTATGAAGAAAAAACATTTTTTTACAGAAGGTTGCTATTCAAATGTTCAGTCCATATACAGTAAGTGAATAGATCTCCATTACCATGTATTTTTTATCCTTTGGTGTAGATGCTCTTTATTTAAGGTAATGGATTTGGCTTTTACTGCTCATTACATCCTTTAAGCGATTAGAATAACTAATAAGCACTCTGCTTCAGCTATTTACAGTATGACGATGGTTGTGGTCAAGTTGATAATGGCTGTGATGATGTTGATGATAATAATGAAGGAGAGGCTGCAGGTGCGTTAGCTGGGTAAGTCCCTCTCAGTGTTGAGGTGACACTGAGAAACTAGTCACATTCTCAGCAGGGGGCCAAAGTGTGTGGAGTCCCCACCCACCTCCTGTGGTCCACCACACAGTATGACAAGATGGTGTTTTCTGTGCCATTTCACACTGAAATTTCCATCATCATCCTCATCAGTGGTTTCCAGAAAAGTCATCATGATTAGGGAAAATGTTGTGTGAGCAATTTTGGGTTTTTAATGTTTCTTTACTGTATATTTTAAATGTGACATGCTGGAGTGTGTGATAAGTAGCACATAGTTTGTTTGTTGTGGGTAATGCACCTCATTCCCCTCTCTTTTCCTGCTCTTCTTCTCTCAGAGCTTCAAGATTTTGCCCATAATGGCCGACATTTACCGAGACACCAGGTGGTGCTATGTTTTGGAGACGAGTACCCCGACCCACAGCGGCCGAGGAAGATGATCACAGCACAGGTACCCATACACTACAGAACTTTACTTAGTAATTGAAAGCATTTTCTTTAAAGCATAGGAGCTATTACATTCTCAGGTGGTGAACATTTGTTATGTAATTATTTATTACTCTATCAACCATATATCCATATTGGCTAATGCATATATGGTTGTTAGCAATACATTTTGAATACTGTCCTACAAACGCAAAATGCAGTAACTAGCCTACATATTTGGTCAAAATTTAATTAAAACCTGATTCTGACTTTTCGTTTACTCACAAATTATACCATATTAATGTGTAATTTCTGTGAAAACACCTTTTTAAACCTACAACAAAACACATGTAAACAGCTAAAATACAGCCAAACCGCAGTAAGTGCACTAAATCGCACTAGCTGCTGAGGTAGCCACAGCTAGCCTTAACTAAAACTAAAACTTAATTTCATTTCATTAATTTTCTCTAGCTGTTATCTGTAATTGAAAAATATCCATTTTATATGAACTGACAGTTATTCAGTTAGTTTTTCCACATGACTAAATAAGGCAGTAGCTAAATCCAATCATTAATGAGGAAAACAAACCCAGCTATGGTTAATTAGCTTAGCAGATCTCAGTGACTCTCTGACTAGTTGAATTCATGCAATTCAGTGTGGTTAAGCTACCATTAAATGTATGAAAATGCAAATTAATTTATTATATTGAATTCAATAAAAATATTAATAGTAGTCGAGTCAGACAGGCAGACACCTAGCAAAACACGGATACATTTAATTCATATTTATGGCCTGTAAATAATCAAATTAAAGTTAATGTTCTTAAAGAAACTAGTTAAAATGGACATGAAAGCTGAAAGAAGTGCAGTATATGCATATTTTATGTTTTATGTAGGTTCTATAGTAATGATTTGTTTTGGAAAAATTATCAACCAGAAGAGACATAAAACGAAAGCATTATAATCTTTGCTACGCAGTTTGTTAGCCAACCTTTTATTCAAGTTCACTGTGTTTTAAGCTCTCTTTCTTTGTAGGGCGCAATAGGAAAACATGATTCAGCAGTCACATACATATTTTATACATACAGACCTAATTTCATTTTAGGTGGAGCCAGTGTTTGCCAGAAAACTGGTGTACTATTACCAGCAGAACAATGGCCACTACCTGCGGGCTTATGATCACATCCAGGAACAGAACACATCTCCAACAATCGACTATCCCTCCCAGAGACCTCTGCAGCATATTCAGGAGTGACAGGCATGCACACACGCGTGCGCGGGAGGGCATGAATGTGAATGTAAACCGCTGCCTGTTCATCACACCTTGTGATTGCAGTGCTGTGTACTGTAAATGGTAGAAGCTGTCATGGTACTGAGGGGTAGAGATGGGGAAGACCCTGTTGTTTTCACTTGCACACCTATGCGTCGTAGTCTTTGCGTCTGTGACTGTGGAGTAATGTTTTTTTTTTTGTCTCTACAAGTATTATTGTGACAGTGTGAAGGATGCGGTTTGAGGGTGGGGGGATGAGGAGAGCAGAGGGCGACTGAGACAGGAAGTACTAGCACAGGTGCACAGGAAGAATGGCCCCTGTAACAAACACTGATATGTCAAAGGGATAAAACAGAGTATGAATGAACACTTAATGCATTTTGACAGGTAACAGTTGACAATGTGATTGTTGCACTCATGCTCTGAAGTGGCACCCAAGACAATCACAGATGCCACCTTTTAAACTTTTATTACCTACAGTATTTGATGTGCAAAATAAAAACATTCGCTTAGATGAGCAAGTGAACAGTCGAGGATATCATTGCTTCGTCCATTAGTAGACCACAGTTCTGGGTTTCATTGCAAAGAAAAAAGAAGCAACAACTGGAATGTGAGAGAAATTGATGTTATCACTGGTCTGGTGGTATAACAGAGGAAGCTGTTATTACAAATTGTTTACCTCTGGGCTGCTACATGTATTACAGGACACGCTTACGAAAATGTATATCTATGGAATCTGGACAGCTTTTAAAAATATCTGATTCCTTTTAATTACGTCAAACTGATGAAACAAAAATCACAAAAAGCAGTCTGTAGGTGGTAATCAAGATAAATGAACTATTTTGCTTGCAGTGGATGGAGACTAAAGCTCATATATCCACTTTATAGACATGCCATTTACTCTACTGTATTATATTTCTAAGCTGACAGTTATTGACAAGTTAAAAGGGAATTCTGATAGTAATTTCAAGCCATTCAGGGTTTGTTTACATATGTATCATAAGGTTTTTAAACATTTATTTTTTATATACAGAATGCCTACAGAGGGTCACGAGATAATCTAAGAAGTCACCAGATGATTATTGAGATAGTAAATATTTTTTTTAATTTGCTGCATAAAATCATGTTTATTCATTTTCTCTAATCATTGCCTTTTTCTTGCTTTGTTTTTATGATATACTGTATAGTTTTACTCTTAGGCCTTTACTTACTTTAGGCCTCTAAAAATTATTCAAATGAAACAATCTGATTTGAAAACCCATTTTCGATTAAAGTACTCAAAACTTGTGATGAGGGTTCGCAATGGGACATGGCTTCGTATTAAGCACTCACAAGCAAAAAAAAAAAAAGGTTGGGGACCACTGGCCTATGACACATTATCAGAGAGCAGCTCGGGCCTCAAGGTCTGTGTCACCAAAAAGAGTGGCCTTGATGGGCGTCCTTGACTTGACTTGGCTGAAGGAGGTTGACTGGAAAAATCACACTCATCCCGTAACTTGCAAGGAAACCGTACCTGTTCCTCTTGACCTGAAACTGGCGGCCTCACAAATGGGAAGAAAAACTACCTTTGTGGTCAGCGTGCAGGTTCAGCCACGGAGGAGCTCCATGGTTCCCATGCCTGAGATGCTGTAGAGGTTCACACACTGGATGTAACGTCCACACAAAAGCTATGCTAAGATCCTAACAGCCTACTTAGGAATGTGTATATATCATAAGACATAAAAATCCAACAGTGAGAATAATGGAATTCCTTATGCTGTTGAAGTCCTAATGGCTGATGATGCAGTAGAAGGGATAATGGTTTTGTTGTTTTTCTTCTGTGGTCCAGAGTTTCGATCTCTGCGTTTACTTCCTTCACACGTAAACCACATCACTTTCACAATGGCTTCAAAAGTCTGACCAAAATCACAGGCAGGAATGTTTTTTGTGTGAACCATAAATCCTTTTTCCCCCTCAAACATCCAGTCAGCCCCCCTGATTCTGTGCTGGGGGAAATTTAGTTTCGCATTTCATTCAAAATCAAATCCTAATAGTGATAACGTTACCAGCTCCATGTACAGTGCGCTGTTGTGGTAAACACTGTCTCTGTGTGTGTGTGTGTGTGGTAAAGGATAACGTGTTTTCATGTGTGTGGGTGGGCACATGTGTGTCACACAGTTGCACTATTACTGTTATCAGGAATTGACATTTATGGATAAGGATAAAGCATGTGACTCCCCCACCTACAGCATCAGTGACTCAAACACAGACACGCACACCCATTTCACATCACTCTTATTACAGTTACAGTAAAACATTGAGAGCAAGCTGGAAATCTCAAAATAAGTGTGCATACTGAAAAACAACTGTTCTAGCATTTTGTACAATATATCTGAATAATGACAAAGACTGAGATTATAAGGAGATTGATTAATATAAAATTGCCATATGGATAAATGATTTATTGTGAAATAAAGTTATCGGTCTTTTACTACTCATGTCTGCTGTGCTGTTTCGTCTTTGAGCTCTTTTTGATTTGCAAACAAAGGGAGGGAGAATGAGAGAGTCATATTTGGCAAGAAGACCAAAAAAAAAAAGGGAAAAAAGAAAAGCACATTCACACATTTGCCATGGTGTTTCCCCCTCTGCAGGAAGCCACATCATTTGTAGTCAGGCTTCAGTTTTTCCGCCCCATGTGAGCCGTTACTCCAAGTGACATCGCCTTAGCCCCTCAGTCGAGGCTGTGGAGCGGACAGTTTAGTCAACCAATGCCCCAGACTTCACTGAAAAAGGTTTTGCAGAGAAATGAAACTAACATGAGGGTATCAAATGCAACACTTTCCCCAAAAGAAAGTGATGTTGTTGGTTCTGTCTTGACTCAGTGACTGATTAATTTGACTGGGCAAATAGTGATTCATTATCCAACATGTGCCAACTGTGTCAATCTTTATGCTTACATTTTCCACCTCAAAAAAGAAGCAACAATATGTGTCACAAAAATCACTGTAACATTGTATTTCTTGTGAAAATATCTCCATCTAATCCTGTTATTGCTACTTTTACTACCCTTCACAAATGGATCATAATTTTGGAGTTTACCTGCAATTACAGCTCTTTGATGTTTGTTTTATAATAATTCTGTTATTCTGATGTTGCGCTACATACAGTTTGCATCAAAAGCAATGTTGATTTGCTTATCTATTTATTTATGTGTCATAATACAGCAAGGCTCTGAGGCAAGAAAAAAAAAGAGGGTGTATCACAAAAAAAACATAGCAATGTTTTGCTGACATCTGCTGGTTTGTGTGGATGCAGCTAAATAAAAAGCTCCTGCTGTGGCATAGAGCAGTGACTTGATCAACAAGTTAGGAAAGAAGAACAAAAACATTTTTCTGCTCCATGAAATAAACATCGCTCTTTGCTTGAAGTGCTCAGAGTTCATAGAAATGTGTAACCTTTGATGAGGAGTCGTGATTTGACTTTGTATTGTTATAATGGATCACAAGCCAAAAATGTAACCACCGGCATAGAGCATAGGGGGCAGTATCCTCCCCACAGTTTTAGGCTGAGGTCAAGTCTACTCTACCCACAAGCTTCAGGTAATGAAATCCTGCTGAATGTTCTGGGTTCTCATGCATCATTCTAGATGCTGTACATACAGTACCATGGGTGGTCATGGTAGTTTAAAAGCACTTGAGAAATTACACCCATCTGTATCTGTCATATGGTGTCAAACATAAAAGGAAGAGTCCAGGAGGTGAACAGTAAAACTGGCACAAAAAAACAACAAAAATCTGCTCCACATTGTAAAAAGACACAAAAGTAGGTAGACATTACATTCTGCATTCACAACTCAACGTGCAAATTCTGATGAACACCTGGTTAGATTCCCTTACTTTTTAAAACCTTATCCCTGAGAATATACCTGTGGTAATTCTATACTAGACTCAGGCTCTGTGACCCCAGTATGTTTAGGGTCAGACCCCTGCCCAGGATTTGATGACGGTCCTGTTTAACCCTAGTCGACTCTGGCTGATCCTGCATGTTGACCCTGTGGTTAGGAAGGAGTTGACCTCATTCTCCTTTTTTACGACCCCTCAAAATGACTCTGCAAATACACTAATCATCACTCACAGGCCCACTGATGATTCTTATGAAGCAGTGGCTCATGGGAGCAAATGCTGAGATAAATAGTTGACAGATGATCACGTCAAGACTTTTGTAATGGCAGAACAGAGGACATTACACATTTGTACATACACATATAATTACTGTCTATTATCCTCGTATAATGTAACTCATTATCATTATTATTATAATAACCTATTATTATTAATTATCTGGATATGACCTACACAGGGCATGAGAGTTGCTCCTCATCACCAGTAAATAAAAACTTTATCGACATAATTAATCAGCCTGAATTGTTTTCAGATGGCTGTGTTTATCTGAGACTCTTCAGATAACAATGTACTTGACCCAATACATTATGATGGCAGGAAAGCAATAACAGTTGTCGGATGAGGAGCAGCAAAGTAATGGAAAACAATCAGATGACTTGGGACAGGAGTGTAAACAGATAAGGGTTGATAAGCAGAACAATATGGCGGTCTACCTGGCACCGATGCAAGGGGTGGGCTTGCCTGTTTAGTTTGGCCAGCAACTTGCAGAGGTTTTGGAGATAAAGGATGTTGCACTAAAACATCATTAGACAAAGTAGGAAATGATGTATTTTCGCCATAATCTAGATTTCTTCCAGAGAAACACAACAAACAGAAGATTTTTGAGCTACAAAGTGGATAGTTAGCAACCAACTCAGAAAAAGTGGCTGTGTATGGACATGCAGTAAAATAAATGACCAGCAGGGAGTGATGTATCATTGGTTGGTTGCTGTACTTGAGGAGCTGGAAAGAGTGGAAATATGAATTCCCTTCATGCAAAAAAAAAAAAAAAAAAATACCCATGAAGTTCACACATTTGAGTGGTTGGACTGCAGTAATCAGTGCATTCACAAACCCTTTGATCACTCTTAATGGTCCAGGGACGTGACTCCCTGTAACACCCCTGCCTCAACATACAAACATACATCCACACATGCAGGAGTGCACGCACACACACACACATACGCACACACACAATTTTATAATTTATTTCCTTCATTTATTTGGATTTATTGACATTATCAAATCATACTCTCTGGATTTCCTGCTAACAATTTCCTATCAAAAGAAAGAGTTTGGGATTCTTTCATTTTCCGTCTTTTTAAACACAGATGCTTTGTTTTGTGTGTCAAGTGACACGCAGAACCAGTGCTGACGGAGAGACGGAGGTGGTCAGAGTGACAGCTCGTGGGCTGTGTTGCGTGAGAGTGACTCGGGCTGTTCTCAGACTCTGTGTGGTCTGGGTGTGTGGTCTCCAGCTGACGGGCAGGGAGGAGGACGGGAGAGCCCTGTGTGTGTGTGTGCGTGTGTGTGTGTATGTGTGTGTGTGCATGTGTGTGTGCGCTCATGTGTTTACTTTATCCAGAGTCAGGTCCAGGCTCTCTGTAGCCATGGCTGGACTAGAAAGCTCTGCCTTCCGCCACTCAGCAGCCCCGGTCTGAAAGATAAACACACACTGCCACCACTCTGACATGGCTCATCTAAAGATCATTTTTATCCATGTATACTTACAGGACCTGAGAGACCTTTAGACCGTTAGACTGTCTTAGGGTAGTGTGTAATTTCTGAAACTATAGCCTTGTATAGAATAGAGAATAGAATCAACACTACTGGATTAGAAATTGACACAATTCCTTAATCTTACCTACAAAGTGTATTCATGGACATTTTTGCACAACGCAGTTTGACAGTTTGGATTGCATATTTGTGCATTTTACTTTTTTACATATATTCATAATTTCTTATATTGAATTTTTATCCTTTATATTTCTTTTTTCTAATCCTTAGTCTTTTAGCACAACCTTAGGAGCATGCTACATTACATTTTACTACACATATTACTTGTATATCTGACATATACATTTTTGGATCCTTGAATCCTAGTTGATGAGCAGATTCTTGCTCTTCATTTACAACTAAGACATGCATAAATGTTGGTTCTCTGACTCAGCAATATGAGTAGTGTAATTAAATAGGCCTACTAAAAGCGGATAGTTTGGCATTGAGTTTTTTAAAATGTTTTTATTGCAACTGAAATATTTGTTCCATGTTGGATGACTCTTGATTAGATGTTTTCATTTTCATTTTTGTTTGTTATGTGTATGTTGTTTATGACAAAATAAAATACAATTTGCCACTCACATTTTATTTTATTACATGTTTTTGTAGTGTTTTATTCCTTTTGATTTAGTCTGCAGATTAATCCAATTAAAATAATAAAGGCAACACAGATCATTAAGGTCCTACCTTAAGATCATTAAGTGCAGATTCACAGTGAAGGAACTGAGCCCTTATACAACCTCAATCACTCTTCCCTCCTGCACACACACACACACACACACACACACATTCAACCATTGGGCTACTCTACACTCCTCTCCCTCTCCCACAGCGATCTCAGGGGAAGGCCATGTAATGCAGCACTGCTGAGAACGCGCCATGAAAATATAAATACAACCTCGCCGCATTTCAACCATGTAAATAAACAGGGCCACCCAAATTTCCAATTAGAGCTGGTGTGGAAAGCAGGAAATGGGGTAGACAAGAAGAGACCACACCCCCTTCTCTATCCTCCACTCCTGCAAAGAGTCCAGGTCCAGGTCCAGGTCAGGGACATGGGACAGTGGCAGTAGAGAGGGGAAATCAGCATTCAGCACCCCACTTAAGGCTGTTTTTGCACATCCCCCTCCAGCTCCACCGTGCTCCTCCTCGCATTACCTCTCAAGGATGGGACTCACACAAGCTTCCACAAAATTCAGATATGGGCATGGAACGAATGCGTGGGATTTGATACTTATATCTATGAAATCACTATAATCTTGGTAATACGTAAGATTTTTATTTTTTGGTTCACGTCTCCGCCTTGCAAACATTTAATTTACTTCATTTTGAGAAACCAAGCCTTACACCAGCTTGCCTTATCAGTCCCATCGCGGTTATCTGGCGATTCCTATCTGGCTGAAATGAAGCATTCTCGTTGTATTCCACGTTTTCTTGGAACAGCTAGGCACCGTTATTACGCATGCTAAGCCCTGAGACCACCCAGGAGCTGGGGTCCAGTTGTGCGAGGCAGAGGCAGGGTCCTTGTGATAAGAAAGACAAGCCTTCTCTAAGGAGAGATGGTGCTTTGATAGTGTAGCGAGGTTCGCCTGATAGCTGCAGGATCAAAGTCTGATAGACTCGACTGGCACTCACTAGGACGAGCTCATGTGCCGGTTGATCAATCTTCAGCTGTGGTCAGTCTGCAAACATCATGGGGCCTATTAGTTAACATAAACATACAACTTAGTGTAATTACCCCAGAGAGTCAAAGAGCTGTGTCATGAAAGTCACTTTCACTCCAGATATGGCTGTGAGGGATATCACCACATTTCTTAATGACTATAATTCACCCGGAAAGGGCAGAGCTCATTTAGACAAGTCTGAGGGAAGGATCTGAGGTAATGATTTGTCCTCACTGTGCAGAACAATTTGACAACTTTGACATTGTGTCCTGCTGAGTTGTCCTCGGATGGCACCAACCAACACAGATACCTCAAAACTGTGTCCTCCTATACGTCCATCATCCATTGTTCAGTGTTTATGTTTGTTCTCTGACTGCAGCGTCTCTTCCCTCACAGTCTCCCAAACAGCCATACAGGAAACAGACAGTATAAACACAGGGCTCGGGAGATCCTCTCTTGCCTTGACTCTGAGCTGCAGAACCTCAATGTAAACACACAAGGACACTGGCTACTCATTCTGAGAAAGTTTGTAAAACTATGAGCCGTCACTCAAGTAGAATTTTGACCAACTTCTCGTGAGAGTAACAGATTCAGGAATATTTGCTGGAGACCGAGTTGTCTTTTTACTGCATACTCAAATATGATGCATTTCACTGACAGATTTGTCTAATATTAAGTAAACTGACTGAGTCAGAACAAGACTAAGAGTCTACAGTGACGCTAGTGGCTCTGTGAGGCTGTAGCCTACTTAGCCAGTGCTTTGAGTTAAATGCTATGGTCAGCATGCTAACATGCTCAGAGTGACAATGCATGCTGATGTTTAGCAGGTAATGTTTATCATGTTCACCATGTTAGTTTACCATTTGCTAATTAGCACTAGAAACAAAGTACAGCTGATGATGGCACTATAGAGAAAAAAGTTATGGGATTCCTAAGGAACATGAATGTCAGTACCAAATTTCACAGCAATCCCACTAGTTAAAGGGGTGAAAGTTTTTTTTTGTGTACTTGTAAAAATCTGTAATTTTACTTTCACTGAAGTAGGCTACTTTTTATTTCAAGTAGCCTAACCTTTAAAGTTAAAGTTACATTTCAAGTTGCATCCCTTACAGAGTAAAAACTAAAGTCACATGAAGAAGTCATGATAAACCCTGTGAGCATGAAACAAAAGAAAGGAGCCAAGTCAGCTCTGCAGCAAAGAAGCTGCTGGTGTGTCTGAGACCGCAGGAGGGAAGAGGTCCAGAGAGCAAATAAGACCAAAAACGTTGCATCTACCTTAATTAACCACGTGGTTTCATGCACCACCACCCCCTCGAGCACGCTACCTGAAACAAATCAAACACACCCAGATGTTGCGTGACTGACAGGTGCATGCTGGGTCTGGCTAACATGCTAAATGCTAAAATGCTTGCAGTGGATCCTCCAGCGGTGACTTCTGCGTATACTGAGGAACGTTTACCTTTAGTGAGGTGTGTCAGGCCTTTCTGCAGTTTTTGACTGTTAATCCCTGTCACAGTTTGTGACTGCAGAGACTCATTCAGCTCAAAATGTTTGAAAACTTTGAGGAGCGCAGTGGGGCAGAGAGGCTGAGTGGGCTGGTTATATTACGCAGACTGTGGAGTGCACCCACAGGATACCGTTCAGACAGGTGAGTAGGCTTACAACGACAAACTCGCTGTGATGGTTGTAACTCATTGTACAGAGGAGGACATCAACGTTGCTAGGCAACGTAGCGTTGTGTGCGTGTGTGCACATATTATGTTATGTCTCTATTGGCTTTAGTATGTATGTTTGTGGGCTGTAACTGCTGTGGAGTTTTTATTGTTTATATATCTCTGTGTTGTTGTCTGCCCTGGTGGTGTTTTATTCTGCTGTTGGTTCTATAAGAAGTGTCAGGTTATAATAAGGCTAATGATGCTTGTTGCACCCGCCGCGGTGTCCATGGCTCGTTTTATTTATTGTCGGTCATTTTTGTTTTATTGTCTGAGTTTTGTTCTCTTTTCTGTTTAATTCTAGGAAGGCTTCACTGAGGGAGGCGGATAATCAGTTTAATGCACAGGCTGTATAGTGTCATCTATAGAAAAGGGAATATATCGATGGTTTGGACATGAGGGCTGTGTGGTGTGTATATGCTGACATGTTAATGCACTTTATTTTGTAGCCTAAATGTGTTCTTTAATTTAATGTAATCTAATCATATGACATCGTCATCACATACATTTTTTTTTCTTTACCCTCCCTCCACCCCCTTTCCCTTTTCCCACGTTTACTCAGAGTACATTTTTTCTGACTTACTTTTTTACTTTAACATTTTTACACAAGTACTTTAAGGCCTACTTGTACTTGAATAAAATATTCTAGTACTCTTTCTAACCCTGAGTAGTTGTTTAGAATTGTTCTAATCCATCTTTTAGGTGTTAAGATATTTTACTAGATAACAGAAAATATTGACCTTCTGGTGGCACAAGAGGAAAAGTCAGGGGATCACTAAGATTCATCCTCTGGGGACCATGACTATCTATGTAAAATTTCATGATAATCCATCAAATAACCAAGTAATCCATCAATAGCTAGCGTGAAAAGCCTAACCCTAAAATGTAAGAGGACGTTCACGTTAGAAGTTAGCCACGCAGATCATTAAGAATCAGAAAACTGTGTATCATCTGCGAATGTACAAAACAAACCACAGGCCAAAGCTTTCATGAGTCATGGAACAGTCAAAGCCCAGAGATACACAGTCCATCAGGCCTCTCACTTGCTCCGTTATGATCCACAGTTCAGGATCCAGACCGACTGGATCCAGAATATGGGAAAGCACAATAAGACAGCATTAATTCTTAAGTGCACCGCTGCAATTACATTTTTGGAGGTGTAAAAATGAAAAGGACACAATGCAAACGTTACACTAATATTGACCTTCCATTAAATGAGACTTAAAGCTTTCTGTCCTGCTTAAATGCTAAGACCTCTGCAAGCCCTCTGGGGAATGTATTTTTAACAGCAGTGTGGTGGTTTTAACAACCTCGGTTAGAACAACATGCTACAGACTGGTACAGCAGGGAAACACCCCGGTGCTGGATTAAATGGCCTGCTGAACATCAGTGGGAACAACATCAAGGTGTGTTTGCTTAGAGAATATTCATTTGCTGTGTGATAATAAAGATTAGCGACAATCTGGTCTGTCAGTAGAATATGAATGGAGCTCTTGTGTGCTAGGCTACAGTTTTAATGTTGTTTCAGTCAATCTAGTCTAAGTTGTGACTTTGTCTCAGAGCAGGGTACATTGCTACTACTTGCAATAAGTTGTCTGGAAAACGGCTCTCAAAGCAGAATCTTTGGAATATTGAAAATATGCAGTGTACTTGTGTTGTGACCATAGAAGGCAATAATAATTCAGCCGAGTGTAAAATGGAGTTTTATTCATCGACTTTCATCAGTTCGAGCCTGTAACCGGCCAGTTCTACTGTAAATGCTACTTTAATCATTTTTTATTCAGATCTAATTGCAAACGTTACGTAAATAGCCTAATAGTTACATATTCTTTGTTATATTATTTTGGGAGATAGAGGACAAATGGCAAGTAACTTGTGGTAAATTTCCTCTATTCATCTAAATGAAAATTACAGAGAAAAACATTTCAAAGCAATTAAAACAAAATAGTTTCACCACTATTTGGTGTTATTTTTTATTTTATTATTTTGCTTTTTGATTTTGTGAAACCATAAATATGTGCTGTTTCTTATTTTAGTGACAATAAAATAAATTAGCTTTACCATGAATGAAAATGCACCAAACTTTGCAGAATATTCCCACCTAACTCAAAATAATACACACAAAATTTCTTGATTTCTTGATAAGGGCCAAAATGCACATTTAATTTTAAAATGTAGAAGATTAATTAAAATCATAAATGCAGGCTATAGTCCTGCAACTTGCACTTGCAGTAGCTTGGAGGCCCCAATATGCACAAATGTTTTTTAAATAAAAAGTCCACAGCAGCTTCTGCAAACACTTCCATCAACTATAGATGATGTTACCTTTCCCCCTCTGACCAAATGGAGCCTGATCACCGTGCTGCTTGCAACATTATATTTGTACACATATTTGGGATAGAAATATTTGTATTAATATTTGGGTAAAATGCTCCTTAGATGTTTTTTCTGTCATGCCATTAACCTCCCCATTTTTATTATATTGATGCTTTAAAATCATTGCTCAATGATCCCTATTGTAATACATTGTATGTTAATCTCACAACTTAGCAGCTGAGCAAATAAATTTTTTAATGTATATGAAACTGTAAAAATTACATTATCTGTATGTCCATATTTGCTTATTGTACATCTTCTTTCTAACAACATCGCCACTTTACATTACAATTTTCTATTCTCATATATTTTATATATCAGATTTCAGAACTCACCAATACATGAGCTGTAAGTTATCAGTAGACAACTGGTTTGGTTTTTTAAGAAAAGCAAAAGGAAAGGACATTTTCGGTGGATTCTGTACTTTGCTTATAGGTTTAGGGTATTATTTCAAAAAACACTGAACAATTCACAAAGAATAAATATTTGTATAAACCACATTATTTGCGCTTTGCCAAATACAGATTACCCAGCTGTCATTTACACAATATTTCCTTTATACATGCCATCATATGCATAGCGCGATAATATTAATGGAATACTATAATAAACACTTGATCACTGGATCATTTCAGAACTTCTGATAGACAACAGTTTTGAAGACCAACAATCAATGTGTTTTTTTGCTTCATTTTAAAGTCATTTTAAACATGACATAAACTCAGCAAGTCACCGGCTCTGTTCGCTTGAGACACTCCCGTCTCTTCTGCCCAGCAGGGGGCATGGTTGAACACACCTTATTTTTAAATGACATTTGGCTTACTGTATGCTTCTATCAGTAGTTCACTGAAAAGACCTTTCTATGTACTGTGTTCTACTGACATTCAGAGAATTACTTTAATATCAGGCCTACAAGGAAGGAGCTACTGTAGTCGGTTTATTTCTAAGTAGAGGAGATTTTACTGGAATAGCAGATGTTTGATACATATACACAACATTGTTCACAAAATATGGGATGTTTATCCTGCCAGTACAAACTAATGCATCCAATAGAACACATGAATGTTATAATTCAAGCATTTGATTTGAATGAGCTGCCCTCTGTCACCTTATCCACCCACTTAATGCTCCATTGTGTGTGTGTGTGTGTGTGTGTGTGTGTGTGTGTGTGTGTGTGTGTGTGTGTGTGTGTGTGTGTGTGTGTGTGTGTGTGTGTGTGTGTGTGTGTGTGTGTGTGTGTGTGTTCAGTTTAGACAGAATCAGTCCTTTGAACCTTCCACTGTGTGTCTGCCTTGCTCTGGCACAAACAAAGCTCTGCTCACTACTGTAGTGCCACATAACCACTCCTTCTATAGGCTCATTTACATAGACTGTACACTCAGACATGACCTTGCCAAATCATTTGCAATGTTTTCCTATTTTACAAATACTTCCTCCAACTCTAAGTCATTATTTAAATGCTTTGCGCAGGAGGCAATAAACATTTGTCAAGTGGCTGTTAATCAGGCTTTGTTTAAGCCACCCCCACTCGATGCAGAGGAAACAATAAAAGGGAAAATTATGGCTGGCCCAGCGTGATTTGATAAGCAATAAAACCCAGCAAATGTGCACAGAAACATTACTATAACTTTTTATTATACAGTAGCTGCCCCAACACAGCATGATCTTTGGATTACCCAGAGTAATGGGGACACTGTTTCTGGAAAAAGATGCTGCTGTTGAATTTTTCTATGTTGTGTGAGCTGTACAACATTCCATTTACCTCCACAGTTGTTGGGTCAAGACAGAAATCTCAGAGAAAGTTATTTGAAAATCCGGTCAAATAAAGCCAGAACTTTCTGCAAGAGTAGATACCACTAGCAGTGAGTGAAAAAAGTGTTTTTTTTAATACCTCGGACAGGCTCTGGCTCACTATTAATTACACAAACTTGACTTTAGAAAGATAAATACCATGAAATATGGCCATATTATGCAGTTCAGGAGTGCGTAATTCAACTCTACAGTACTTACTGTAAACACTGTGTCATGAGGAAGTATATTTATTTCTGTAAGTAACTCACTTACCATAATAAAATGATTGCAGTGCAAACATAATTGTAAACCTAAGTAAATACACTGACTAATTTAATATTATGAATTGCTTCTGTACATTATAATGTAAAGTCATTAGTTAACCCTATGTTCATAAAGAATTAATACTGCAATTACCTAAATATAAATGCTTTATAATGCACGTGCAAGCTGCACCCTCATAGCTAAATACGCCCCTAATTGGTCATTAAATGGTCTTTGTCAACTAAGAGAATATTATCTACATTATGTGCTGTAGATGTGTAAATAACCCACACCCTCCTTCTAAATAGGAACAGTGGTAATCAAATATAATTTCATCCCAACACAAATACGACATTTGCTTGCTCAGTGTTTAGAGTAGTTAGATCCTGTGAGGTCTTATCACCTCAGTGTACCACCCTGCTGATTTCGATTTATCGGGTACAATTATGTGATTGATCCCCCATCTACTGTTACCTGTAGCTGATTGAGTGTAAATGGTAGATTTGGCTCATGTCTTTCTGATGGATTTTGGCAATATTATAGGAAACAAAACTATTTTAACAAGATTATGAGGTTCAATCTGTGTGGTTTCTTCCAGTCCGAGATGTTATAGTCGGAGATATTCCTCTCTTCAAGGGGGCATATTATCCTTTTTTGTGATTTTTCTCTCCTTTTTAGAGTGTTGTGGTGTCATGCATACACGTTAGGCTTTGAGCTGAGATGGTAAAAAAAATAAATCAGGTTAATAACCATGGTAATTTGGATTTATATATATTTAATGTACTATTTAACATTAGGTTTTTAAAAGCAGGTTTGCAGTCTTCATGCACCCTGAAAAGCGTATCTTCTCACACTCTCTCTCTTTGCCTCTGTCTCTCTTCACTCTCTCTCTCTGACTGCTCTTTCTAACTTGATAAAATAAACAACAGCTCGCTCAACAGACTGATTAATTGCTCATTGTTAGTCATTTATCATGTAACTAATGCAGTCATGTAGGGACAATGGAGCAGCCTTGGGTTAAGCTAGGAAACATGCATCATATTACTCACATTATCAAATGCGTTGTGTAGAAAGTAGGAGTGTCGGAATATATAATATATACAGCAACAATTTAGAGTCCTGCCCATTAAGATGCCATTCTAATGTGGACGTTATTCATTAATTAGTACTGTTTGCTTGTAGTCAAGCTATTATTTACACATGAAAAAGAAAGAGAAAACAAGGAATTAAGTGTAATATTCATATGCCCCTAAAACAATTCTACTTTCATATCTGCAAGAATTTGGTGTCACTTTCCAGGTGGTGAATTCCTCTTTTGAGAGCGAGACTCTTTATTTGTAACTCCAACTCTAGGGGGCCCTGTAGTCAGAGGTGGAGACCACTGCTGTGCCTCTATAGCGTGACTGGGCAGAATGCAGCTGTCAAGAGGTGTGGAAAGGCCTCTCTGCTGCTCTCAGCTGTGAAAACAGTTAACAAGAAGCCCCTCACACACACCCACACACACAAACACAGACACAGAAAGATTGATTGCTGTATTATACCTTGTGACTTTTTATCTGTTGATGAATAAGACTTGATCACGACATAGATTTCTGTATCAATATGCTATAAAGTTCTTTGGCATTGTAACAGAAATTTCTGAAGATAAAAGTACAGTTTGAAATAGAAGATTGTACATTCTGAGCTATTTTTATCAGTTAGGGCACAACACAGCACTTAAACAACTCTTCCCAGTGTTGTAAACATTAAAACAGTTCCACAGTAGCTCATCTAATGCAGCATAAAGCGTGATCAAAATGGGGATCTGCAACAGTACTGAGTCACTGAGCTGATCAAACTGCGTCTGATAAGCTGTAGCTTATTGCATTTGCTTATCTAAATAAGGTCAAGAATCACTTACAGCATGATACAGCAGATCACAGCTAAATTACACAACATTGATGGCAGTATTGCAGCTAAAATTAAAATATAGTCTTTAGCTAGGATACAGTTATAGATATACAGAAGGATCTCAACAAACAGAGCAAGGCGTTGCTCGATTATGTGCTTTCTAATCTTAAGGTAGGCCTACACATTGTCTTTGCTGATATGGGCCATCTCCGGTCTATAAGGAGTAGGTGACATATTTTACATAAAGACAAAAATCTAACCAGGACATTCCGTCATATGGGCTGTAAAGCAGATATTGTTTCACCATTCATTGTTCCAAAGAGTAAAATGACACCTTGATTACCTGACAGTATCAAATAAATACGCTTAAAGGTATCATTAACTCGTCATCTTATCTCTGAGTGATCCACTGGGCTAGATGGGCTATTGTCTTGAGATTCTCATCCAGCATCTCGACCCACTTGATGCACAATAGAAACGAGTGAACTTCTGCAGTGCAAGGATTTGATTTTGAATAAATATAATTCATATGATTTTATTAATATTATCTGTTTAAGTCTCTGGCTCTTTAGCAGCTAAATGCGCCGCTATGTTGACTAGCTAGTTGCTAACTTTGTCTGTCTGCCATTTGGTGCTGGGCAGGTAACATGCAGCCGTTTTTCTGGAGCTTTTTCGAAATCAGCTGTCTGCTGCTAATAGTAACTAGGTTGATGAGAGCGGTGAGATTGAACGAAAACATTAAAATCCAAACAATGAGCTGAAAGATGCTCTAATGCGCCGTAGAGGGGAGTGGAACTGCAGAGTCGGTTGCTAATTCTCTTTTGGTTTGTAACTATGAGCGGCCGCTTTCACATTAAATGTAATCATTTAATTCATTGTTAGTGTGATGGAGATCGGAAAAAATAAAAGTCAAAAATGGAAAAGAAATCACTTGTTCTTTCAGACCATACAGAATTTGGACAGAAATTGGCTGTTTCACTCCATCTTTCAATGGGGCAACATTTTGGCCTACAGGATGGATCAGAGTTGTACTGTAAGGTTTTCTCTCAGTCTTAATACATCTCTCTCTCAGTTCTTTTCTATCATATTTTTGTAAAAGGTAACATAAACATGAAATCTCTGTCTGTTAATAGGTAAGACTACAGAATCCCTGTGAGGTATATTTGGATTGTGTTACAGGGTCAGTGGTTTGTGGTCTCAGATGGATCATACATGGCACCAGTCTCTATCTGGACCTGGTGGGACATTCCTGTATTAGAAAAGTTGTTCATGTGAGCCTCAGGCGGAGCCAGACACAGGTTTGTTTATGTCGTTAAGCCCACATCGCGTGCCAGACGGGAGTCACCCATGTCAACACCGATCCCAAAGCACAGAATTCCCTTCCATAGAGACATTAGTCATTACTGTTTACTATAGGCACTGTCATTACTTTGTGTCTTACTCATCAGTTAGCTTATTAAGTAAGCTTTATAATCCCTAGAAGAATAACGCTGAGGAATTTCAGTGCTGTTTGTAAATGTGTGCCTCACTGCTTCTCCTCACATTGTTTAGATATGGGCCTCACCCCAACTGACAGCTTTCATTCAAGTAATGCTGCTTTTATTGTGGAACTATTTCGCTTTCACCACTGAAAGCATGTCTGTGTTCAGGTGCTAGACAGGTCTAATTTTCTTAACTGACATGCAAACTTCTTAAATTCCTCCAAAATGTGCTCACATGGGATTTTATATGACAGTTATTTCAATTTTTCTTAGCTTGTACGTATAGATAAAACTAGTAACTATAACACACCAAATATAGCTTTGCATGCTACATGGGTGCATTTAATGCTGTCACCATTTGCCAAACTCATAATGAGAAGGTGTTCATAACTACAGTTAACGTCTTTTCAGTTCAACTAAGAGCAGTTGCTTAGCAGCATGTGTTTAACTATGTATGTATTCAACCCAGGTCAAAAACAGTAATAAAACATAATTCAGTACTCATCCACAGCAATGATTAAAGTTTCCAAAGAGCGGTTATTACACAGACAGCGATACTGTACAATTACAAGCATCATATTTATGGGAAGAAAAACATCCAACCTGCTTTATACTGTAAACATTTTGCCGCCTATTCAAAGTCTAAGCATCATCTTGTGCAAATCTCTATAAAACACCAGTTATTGATAAACTTATTTTTACAGTACAGAACTGTACTCTGTTTTTTAAAGATAATTCTGGTTTATTACAACTTGGGTCTCATTTTCATAGTTTTGGCCATCATTTCTATCAGTTATGGTAACACTGTACTCAACAAAGTATTTGCTGAGATCTGTGAACATGGCGCCATTACTGCAATGAAATCCAGTCAGTCAGACGATCAGATTATTTAAACCACTTTATTTCACTTCTGGCTAACCTGGAGGTTTGTTTAAAGACTGTCTTATTGTCTGACTGCTTGTGTTTCTTTTTTTTAGCAATGTTGAGGGGTTCCCAGATCTCAAGGTGTGTTCAGACAGATTGCAGTTAAAGTATAGTGTTTTCCTTAGGCTCTGACTGATATCAGAACTCACCTGGTACTTTCTATTAGGCCTATTTGTCTCCTGTCTCTCTCCCTTTTTACTCTATCTTAATGAAGTCTCAGGATAAACGAATTTCTTTGCTCAAGCTGAAACGTCTTCAACTATAGCGACCATATGGGCATTGAAACTGCTTTTGCTTGCTGTCATTGTTCCTCCTGTTCATACTGGCCATCAGGGGACCCGTTCCTAACGTGCTTCCAACGAGTGATGGGGGACTTTAACCAAACATCATAGTGTAGCGAAAGGAAGATGGCACCACCCTAGTTTGTATGTTGTTGTCTACAAAAAGATAATCTGTTGAGATATGCAATGCTTATTTTTCTGGGGATACTGGCACTGTGTTTTATTGTGTGACGATACAGATAGTAATGGTTAAGGTGCCACAAAAGAAGTAACAATGTGCTGGCAGACAATACTGCCTGTTATTTGATATCAGCTAAAAACAAACTTCTATTCAATACCATGCGTTTTCAGTGCTCTTATTCCACTCTCATTGTTCTGTTCTTCTCTTCTTATGTCGCAAAACAACACCCTTCCCCATTATATCTGAATGGCTTGCTTACTAAGGGAAGCCACAGAGGATTTACAAAAATGTTTTTCTAAAGTCGACCTTATGTGTCACGATGAGTCATACTGTGTTTATGGCTGTCTGAATGGACATCACAACCTCCTACGCTCAGGCAGTGCTTGCTGGGTTTTCCATTGTAGCCATTCACCAGGAGAAAATCTCCTTTATTCTAAACTTGCCATGTGGAGACAGAATTCAGCTTTGTGCCAATGTTTTCATAGTTATCAAAAGGGCTATAAATCAACAAACAAACCGGACAAACTTATAATGCTACTTATATATATATTTTTTTTTGGAGGATGGTGTAACCTAAAGAAAGAAATCCTTTAGAGCCTGAGGGTCACTCACAATAACTTTAGTTACACAGTTTGCACCTGTGCTGTGAGGAATTTCAGCTATTCCAAAAGTCTTACTCTCTGGCTCTCTTGAAACTTGATAGACTGTGTTAATTGTAGGCTCTCTCGAGTGTTTGAGAGATCAACATTTTTTGTGCTGTTGAGGATATTTGATCCTTCTATTGCTATATCTTGTCAAAATCAAAAGCTGTCTTGCTAATTAATTTAATTACCTGCCATGTTCATTTTGTGTTGAACTTTTTGCAAACTGATCAAACCTGTGGAGAATCAATTAATTAAAAAAATAGAAAGGTGTGACCAACTTAGAAAGCAGACAAAATGCCAGTCTCCCACGTCTCTTTCTACAGTTACAATGGCATTGTGTTATGGCCCTTTCCCCGACTATTTCTGTGCCCTTTTACCTCACCGTTTGTTGTTTTGTTGGTAGTGGTTGTTTGATGCTGAATGAGGATCAGATTACAAAGGCTTTGTTTTGATCTCGCTCCATAACACGGCAGGCTTGGAATGACAAGAGGTCAATGGACGGGAAATGCTTTCATCGTGCCTGACTCTTTGACTCTGGCCCTCCATTGTTTTTATGGGCCAAGTTCACGCTTCTTGATAGAGTTCCCAGATCATCATTCGGTGCCAAACACTGTCATTTTGAGAGGCATCTTTACTTGTTGCTGTTCAATGAAGTAAGTTACAGGTGTACTGCCAAATGCGGTGACACAGACACAAACATACAGAACTTGAGGACAGGTAATAATTGGTGATCATCAAGAGTACCTTTTTATGGAGGTAAACCTGGACTGTAAATTTTACTCAACTATTTATATGAATATTTGCCAGATGTGGGCAAAGATACAAATATATTACAATGAAATGATGTATCACAAAAGTGGGATTTCCTCTCTTCTTCCCGAGGCCTGTTTGGATGC
Source organism: Macquaria ambigua (assembly GCA_008360985.2). Classification (NCBI taxonomy): domain Eukaryota; kingdom Metazoa; phylum Chordata; class Actinopteri; order Centrarchiformes; family Percichthyidae; genus Macquaria; species Macquaria ambigua. The sequence goes on from VMKM01000491.1 coordinate 87,869, forward strand.
TCTTCCTCTCTCATGTCACAGTCTGGGTCAAAGGTAAGAGACGGACCGCAGACCCCCAAAGGATGGACGTCCCTGTCCTTCAAAGAGACTGAAATAGAAATTACAATTCACCCAAGCTCTCCTTCGACCTCATCATAACCCACCTTCCCTCCTCAGACCTGACAAACAGTGGGTGTAGTAAAGAAAACATCCTTTCACGTGTTGTCCCACTGCCAGTTTCCTGAGAAAGGTATACCCAGTCTCTTGCAGAGTGTCTCAGAACCTGAACTTCCCTGTTTAGCAACAACAGCGGGTGAGTCATTGCAGTGGGCTGTGAGATTCTCACTGAAGATTACACACTGAGAATAAGTTTGGTCTATAAAATACAGTTTACCAAACAATAATGTTTCTTAACTTTTTCTAGCACAAGGTTGTGTCTATAAAACAGATTTACTTTCCCTCAACTCTGTTGTTATACAGAAGAAGAGTTTAGTCTGCCATGAGGTCACTGTGTATGTTTGAGAATGTTTTCTGATCAGATCATATGCACCTTCAAGACAATCCAGGTGTTAGAAACTTGGTGACGTACTGTAGTGATTACTCGCAGGGCTAGTTGGTGTGCTACTGTAGCTGGCGAGCTAACCGCCACAATAGCTCTCCAAGCTAGCTAGTTTACTAACTGTTGTTAGCAAGCTAACAGTTATTTGTACTTGCCTCATAACCAAAATAGATGGTGCAACGCAGCTATTAAGCTAGCTTTCTCTGTTTTGGACTCTTTAGCTCTTCGTTCCCACAAAGTTCAGCACAGTCAACACAGTTTGCTATTAGCGAATATGACGCTAAATTTGTATGTGAAAGTTCACCAAAGTTGGACTTGACTGGAAAGATTTGTCTCCTTCATGCCGCAAACGAATCCACTGATCATGATGATTCCATTGAAATGACCTTGTTTGCTGCCTTTTTGCCTTTAAAGGGGCTGAATTTGACAGGTGATTCATGGCAGATAACAATGAACTCTGTGTGAGTGAATGCCTCATTAGTACTTTTGAGAAAATTATGCAAATTAAACACTCTTAATTCGGGGACCAGTACAGACCTTTTGTTAAGAAACCTTGATTCTTCAGATCCACCGCAACACCGAGGAGATCTGACAAGGTCACAAGAAACGTGACATTTCTATTTACACTGGCTGGATTCCAGCTCACTAGATTCTGGGTGCAATTCAATTCATTCTGTCATCTGGTTTGAGCCTTACCCACATGAATCATGCATAGACTTGGCTCATTTTCAGTCACTCATGTTCACCAGTCATAATCAGGAATGTTTATATAGACAATTGATTTGTTTCTTTATCTGACGTTACTGATCGGATAGATGAGGAATGATTCATGAAATGGGGTGGAGCAGAGTCTCTCACGCACCTTTACTGGCATGGGCTGATTGGATGATTGTGTAAGTTTGTTCTTGCAAACATTTTTGAAAACCATACGGCCCAGACGGCGTGACGGCTTGACCTAAGTTAGCCTTTGGATGCAACCGCTAGTCAACAGTAGGAAACAAAATAAAACATGAGCTGTTGCCATGGCCTCAGGTATAACTCGTATAAAATTGAGGGAATTATTAATTAGCAGTCATGGTGAAACCAGCTTTTAAGGGGAGCAGTCACTGCTGATGACTTCAAACACTGTGCATGCTTTAATCTCTCTCAGATCTCTAAACCTGGGACAATTACAAGAGATCACTTATCATCCTTATTAGCCGTCTTCCCGTAAACGTATGTGCATTTTGAAGTATCGCATTAGAGCTGTATGGAAACAGCAAATTTTGATAAAACTTCCTCAATTGCACAAAAAAGTGTTTACGCTTGCTTGAGGTGGTTTTTGCCTTTGTTGAAAAAGAGTTGATGTGCTAAATGGGATATGGAAACGCCTTTGCTGTATAAATTCTGACATAGCGAACACTTACATGACTGATCAGCTGTTTTTGCTGAACAGTTTGGCATTTGTCTTCGTCTCCGGACAGCATGACACATGGCCAATACTACTTAACGTGAAAGAACACTTAAAACTTACCCAATAGAAACATATTCCTGAGGACCTCTCTCCATTTTTCTCCTGTAGATGGGTTAGATAGCCAAGGCAACTTCTTTTGTTTCCGGTTTGCAACCTCTACTTCTTCTACTGTGTTTACTGGTGGATTACAGTCAAGCGTAGCCTATACTGCCAACTTCTGATGAAACTGCGCTTTGCAACGAGTCTAGTTTATTTGCTCCAAACCTGTTGATTGAAACGCGCCTAATTCGCATTTCTTTTTTGCAACATTTCAAAAGTTTGCATAAAATCCGCTTGGATGTAAACACGGCTATTGTAGACACGCCACACACCAAGACACATACTTGCTTTGCTGAAGAGAAGAAAATGTCCACGGCTCTTAAAGAATTAATTTCTTGCTAAGCAGAGGGATGTCGTTCTTAAAGATGAATCATGACCTGCTCCAAAAAAAGTCATTTGTTTTATGGGTTATTCCTCAGTTCCTTAGAATTGTTATTGTGATGAATTTTTATCTGATTTACATTTTACATGTCACATTTATTTTTTAGAATAAACAACTACCGACTTCGTTATGTGATGTATTAAAACCCTTCATTACCAGACTGAGAAGGTTTCTTTATAGCCACATTTTGTATTTGGATCAAGCTACTATTGGGTGTAAGGGTAAAAATTCTGAAATATGTTGCATAACATGACTTCTTTCTGTCTGTTAGATCCTATTACACAAATTCATGCTTAAAGTAGGTGAGGCATCTGGACTAGTGACATTCTTTTAAACGCCATCTACAGTGACATCTGCCGCCTGACAGCCAGACATGAAGAAGATAAAGAAGGTGTGGGATGGTTCTTTCACTGACAAACAACTGACAGTTGTTGTTAAAAGCAGATAATGTAATAAATCCTCTAAAACGTGTACTCAGGTGGCACATAAGGGAATCTCTAATAAACTGAAACATGGTCACTTCCTCTCCCTTTCTCTTTCTATATACTCATACAAATTGTTAACGACAACTCTTGCAAATATTTGTTGTGTTACCTACCTCATATTGACCCTTCGGCAAACTTCAGCGTACACAAACAATTCAGGGTTGTTTTTAGAGGGAATCTTTCTTTCTTTGAGTCCTTACATGGAATCACAGCTGCTGTCACTGTAGTTGTCAAGACAAATGTATCATTAATTTGAACTTATAAAGGCTCAATATGATAACATTTTGATATAATAACTTCTCTTATCATTACTTTTTTTCATTTTCAGATCGTTTGCACATTTACACACACAACTAAACTCGGGTCAACAAGTTGTGCACTATAGGCCTTTTCACAGAAGACATTGTGACGTGTCAAAGTAGAAAAAACGCAGGTGTAAATAAAATTAAGTGTTGGCTGAAGTCCATTTAGCAGCTTCGGTTTTAAGCTGCTAGTATGCTTCATCAAAAGTGCTTGTGGAATAGCTTCGCAAACCCCCTCCACCCGCACCTTTCCGACATTGGATTAGAGGGGCCTGTGTCTGTTTCTGATGTTGTGTCTGTTTCTGACATGAAACTGATTGTAGATCTCACTAAAAACCATGGACTTTATGAAAATAAAAATCACGATTGTAAAACCCTAAAATGCACTTTACATCAACACAACATTGCTTAAAAACAGCCCACACACCCATATATTTTATTGTTTTATATGCAATGACACAAACTATGATTGCCTTTGTTCCACTGATAGTTAACTCAGCGTGTATTTAAACTTGTGCTTACAAATCAAGATCATAAAATGCTGTAAGACCATGAGGTAATGGTACACCATGTGCCAGTTTACTGTGACTGATGTAGGCCACATTTGGAAAATCCGCCAGCAATACTTAGTACACAACTCAGATCTCACTGGAAATGCCAAGTTAAGATGGCACAGTTAGGTAATTACATTAGTTAAAAAACAGGGAATTGTTTGAATGATTGTATTATGGTGACTATCCCTGACGTTATGACTAAACAACGTATGACTCAAACATTGGTTCACTTTGAATTGGCTCATATAAAAATGCAAAGCCATAAAGTCGTAATGTGTTTCCACTGACTATCACTTTTCCGAGCGGATGATTTTCAGATTTAAATTTCAGAGAAATACTGCCTCCTAAGTTGAACCTAAAATAAGTTGCTCTTTTATAATAAGAAGAGTCTACAACCATGTTAGTTTAGCATGCTAGCATGCTAACATTTGCTAATTAGCACTAAAAACAAAGTAAAGCTGAGGCTGATGGGAATGTCATTAGTTGTGCGCATAAACCAAAGTATTGGACAAACCTAATGATGGCACTTATATGAAAAGTCAGGGGATCATCTGTTATTACAATTCATCCTGAGGGGGACATGAATGTGTGTACCAGATTTAATAGCAATGCTTCCAATAGAGGAAAAGTCAGAGGATCACCTAATTCATTAGTATTCATTGTTTGTCTGTACAAAATATTTATAGCAACTCATTCAGCAGTTTTTGAGATATTTCACTCTGGACCAAAGTGGGGGCACTGACTGACATTGCCATCCCTGGAGACATGGCGCTAGCAAGAAAATGGTGGCTAGTGTTGCAGCTTCAGTCTGTGAGACTGGGCCTGGTTTTGAGCTGAACGCTGAACAGACCGCTGACCTGATGCAGCTCTACGGTGGGGCTGAACGAACAGAGATGTGTGGACTGCAGCCGAGATTGTTAACCTTCTTGGGATGGCAGGTAGGAGCAGGCTAATTCACCTTAACAAGAGCTTGTGTGTATCCAAGCTGTCATAGAAGATCCATTACTGCTGTCAGCATGTGTGCAAGCACATGCGAGAAACACTGCTTCATACACTCATCAAACATGCTGTAAACATTCCCCATTCACAGACATTACAAGTAAATTCACACCAGGCTTGAGGCATTGTGCTGAGCTGAGGTCCAGCCAGGAGAACAGATCCAGAACAGGTCTGGAAGCGTGTGGCTTGGAAATAAATATCATTAAACTCAGCTGTCAGATTGCATTTGGCTCTGCTGAACGCTCCGCCATCCATAAGAGCTTGGCTGTCCTCCATGAAAGCAATGGTTTTCTCTCTTTATTCCCTCCTAAACACACGAGAAACAGACACAAACACATGCAGGGACAAATCCACACACACACACACACACACACACACATTTAGACCACCTGGGAGATGTGTTTATGGAATCCGGCAGAGACCACACGAGAAACAGACATTGCTTTTATTTCGCTTTAAGCACAAAAGATCTAAATAGGCTCATTCATTTACATCCAAAATGTAGTTTTGTCATTGGGGAACAAGGATTACAAAGTTCTGCAGTGATCACAGACAAAGACCTGCTGTTGTAAACAAGCACAAACACATAATGGAGTGGGGTTACTGGTCTGTAGCTTGATGTTTTTAACATCTACCTTGCCTTGTGGTGCTTTATAGAAATGGGGCAATTAAATTAGGAAAGACAACCCTGGTAACAAAAGCAACAAATATATAATATGGCAACCAAACACTAAAAATAAATGAGGATAAAGATTATGATACCCTGGATCCACAGGACATTAAATCTTCTTGACAAGATGGCATTTGCCCTCTGATTGACTCCTATCTGAGTAGGTGTAAATAAGGTGTGTGCTGATGAACCTGTGTTGGTTTCGTGCAAAGCCAACGTTTTACAAGCACTCACCTAAAGGGAGTTCCTCCTCCCATTTGCACGCAGGGCCCTTTGTTGTTAATGCGCTGAGCCTTTTTTTCCCCCCCGTCTTCTTTTCTCTTATTTGAAAATAACCCAAACAGGTCCTGTAGACGTAGTAACATAGATAGTATCTAAGCATACTTCACCTGAAGGGGATCCCATCACACAGATTCTTTTTTTTCCTGCATGCACGAATGAGGCCTGGAGGCCCGAAGGCTGGCAAAACAAGTTGAGCATGATTGGTGCAGGCTAATCACTGCTAACAGCTTTTAGATTATTTTTTAATGGTTTGCTGTAAATAGTCATTTTTTCAGGTTAATACACGCAACATGTCAGGACCTTTTGGTTTGTACCCATTAGATGAATATTGCAGGGTATGTAAGAATTCTGTCCTGTGGTGTTTGATCTATGTAACATGATTGTAGAATATCAAAATCCAGGTTTTGTGTTACTATAAGCTTGAGATGATGTTGCACTGAGACTACTAATGCAGTCAGTGTGTAAAACTTGACAAACAGAGACTTCAAATACAGTATGATTAAAATGTTGATAGTATCAGAACTCCCATCAAGATCCCACATGTTGATTAACGAAAGCAGCCTTAAATGTTTAGGCACAAGGCAGCAGAGCATGGCCTCACGCAACTGTTGTCCCTGCAGATAAAAGCTGTAGATTTCTGGTCAGTAGTCATACTAGCATACACACTTGTTTAAGGAGAAAAAAATCACACTTTACTGTGATACATACAGGTCACAGGTTTAATGGCGTGTTCCAGTTAGAGGCGTCACAGTTACCACTTAATGCTATTTACATGTACATCACTGCTAGCTTGGATCTGGTAATGATTAGAGATTATTATAGTTTGAGTGTGTATGTTTTGCTTTGATATCACTTATCACATTATCCAAAGCTACTTTCATAGGTATATTTCTTTTGGAGGATTTTCAGTTTATTATATAATAGTATATAATCTTTTCTCTAAATAAGTTCTTCATATTGCAATTTGCCAGAGTACCATGTGGAACTACTCTAGAAAGCATGCTTTGGTTTTTCTGGACATCCCAAAAAAAAAAATGAATGTGACATGCAAGAAATCCAGGCTTTACCGGGAAAAAAAAAAGTATTAACATTTGTGATCCTAGTGTGGCCACACATTGCAAAATTGTCTAAACTAATTGAGGACAAATGTACAGATTTATGTCAAATTTCCCCTAGAGGTCTTTTAGTTTCCAATCATTATAAAGAATGTCATAATGTTTACACTCTCTGCTTCGCATTTCTTCCTCTGGGTAGCTGGGGTGTCAGTTTGAATATAACCAGCTTTGAACAAGTCGTCGTGATCAGAGGGGGAAATAAGGGCAAATTGTTCAGCTGTTTCAGAAGTTTAATGATGGTTCAACTTCCTGCTGATGTGGCAGCAACAACATCTGACCAGTATCATGCAGACAAGGAAGAACAGACAGATGAGCAAGAAGATCCATTGATGTCTTTAATAACACAGGGTGTGGAGCAAACTAATGTCAAAGAAATTAAGTTTAATTTGGATAAACATATGCATTAATGTATAATTCATATAATGTATAAGTCAGTTTACACAAGGTGCTGACTCAGTGTAAAGATCCGCCCAGTTACCTTGATATTTTAATTCCAAACTTAAGCTTGTCTCGCAGCCGTGCTTTGATCACTGCGGTTGCACATGGCTTTAGCTTCCTTTTTGAACCTTGGTAATTCATGTGATTGAATTTGACAGAATTTACCCGTTGCTATGGCAACATATTGTAAGTTATGCCCACAAGAAGAAAAGAGGGAACATGCCTTTGCCTGTTTACAGCTTTGAATTGTTTCTATTTTAGTTACGTGGTGCCATGTTCTGAAGCTTTGGGCACGAAAAGAGATGGCAACAAAAATGTATCAAGACTGTTGGTCACACTGAAGACAGACTGAGGTCGTTTGCAGGTGATGATGAACCTGATGTCCCTCCTAGTAAACAAAATAATATATGATAGTAGATATTTAACATGAAACATAAAGTCTAATCATTGACTTAACTATTAAATGATTGTATATAAAAAAGTACCCATTACTGTACACTAACATTTTAATCATTTAGAAATATGATTACATTTGATCTGGTGACATTTGAGAATCTTGCAGTTGTTTAAAGGGCTTCAAATCTGTAGGTTATATTTACTTCTCACATATGTTATTCACAGTAATAATTAAAATTAGATTTGTGTGCAAATATCATGAAGTATTCTTTCTAATATAAAGTCACCCTTTGGTTGATCTTCCTCCTGTTAATTTACAGGAATAACATAGGCCCTGTTGCTTGGTAGGTGTTTTTAAGAAAAGAAAATCATTGGAAAAACTGTATCTCCTCTAATTCCTCGAAAGCAGAGATATGTACATAGAAACCTTGCAGAACACAACATATCCTCAGTACAAAGACCGCACGTAACATAAATGACGAAGCTGTAATACTCTGAATATCTGTAATGATTACCCCTGCACTGTTATCAGATCATAACACATGTTTCTCTCTGGGACACTGTGTCTCTAAACTGTGAGATCAGGAGAGATGATAAATGTTCCAGCTGCGGCTGAATGAACCTCTGGATAAGTTCAATACAATTTTGTTTTTATTTCACAAGGTTAAAATGTAGCTCTGACACGGCAAATAAGTTTGTTGTAAAGTATATGTTTGGATTTTGGTGCATACGGTGACGGTGTATCAAAATTGTAGTGACAAATGGCGTTTTTGATCCCAAATTCTAAGAGGAGTACAAATAAATGATAGGACTGAAAAGTTGAGCCACCTACTAAGTTACTCGAATGCCTGCCATACATACTCAGCTTGACATATTTATCTGGCCTTTCTCTCTACCATAGTGTGATGATGTTAACTGTTTTGTGGCCCTGCTGCTTGTCACTAACAGCTTATGAGACTCTGTCCGCTTACACGCTAGGCCTCAACACACACCTCAGTATACCCAGAACCCCGCAGAGAATAAATAGAAGAAAGGAAGAAAGGATCGACCCCTTTTCTTAATGCTTTCACTGTCATCACTCACACTGTTATGATGTTAAACCCCCATTCAGTGTGGAAACTGTTCCCCCATTTGCTAGCTAAACTGAATCCCTATCTCAACCCCACCCTCAGTGCTGCGTCTTTGGCAGTGTTTACCCCATTCCCCCTTTTTTTGTCTAAACATGAGAGAGGAGTTAAGTGGTGTACTCACACAGATGGCTTGCATGAAGTACACATCTCTACTTTTGCACCAAACCAGTCTCCAGTACCTAACAGCTACCTGGCCTGTCAAACCTGGTCCCAGAGTGCCTGTAACGGTATTAACTGAAACGGCCTCTGATGCAAATATGAAAACAAAATAGGAGCCGCATCAGTCAGTTTTCAAACGTATTCATCTTTACAAATTTTTGACTTTTACTATGAATATCAGTTGGTTCCTGCTTTTGATTGATGATATTTCACTAAAACTACAGCTGATGTAAATGATGCTATAGAGACAAAACAGTGTTTCTAAGAATGGAGAAGCTGGGTTAACATAACTGAGTGCAATGTATGTATCTGTGTATTGTGGAAAAATATGAAAGTATAGGCAGGATACGCAAAAACCAATAGCTGACCAACTAAGACAAGATGAAAAGTATAGAAACATAGAGCAGGAAAATATATGCTGCATGAAACTGAATGGAAAAAATTACACGCATATTATTTGCTAAATGAAAAAGAAAGTGAAAAAAGGTCAAATTCCATCATATCCACATTTACAGTGTTATAGACAGAAAATATGATTGTGTTGTACCACAGACAAATCGTTTCTTATTTTGAGTCTTTGACAGTATAATTCTGGTTTCTGAAGTGGTCCCTGCATACTAAGAACATAAGTGCAGTAGGAAAAAGAACTTACATTTCTAACCTTCTCCAGCTGTGGATAACCTCTCTTGCTTGAAATTTTTAATGCCTCTTCAATACTTTTTTTTTTCCCCCCAGTTGTTTTGCTGCTCATTCGCGTTACCTCTGAAGTGACAGCTTTCCAAACCAGAAACAGGCAGGGGCCTGCTTTCAGTGCTTCTTTCATTGCTGCTTCTCTTATCAGGAGACGTGAGAGAACGTGAACTTTGTGTACTGTCATCTGTAAATGTGTGTCTCACAGATCACCTATATTTAAGCATATTAAAGGGTAAAGAAAATGACAAAAAGTCACGTGAACAGGATTACGACTGAATATTTCATACAGTAGGTGCTTACAGGTGAAAAGACAATGTGTGCATTCAGAGGGTGGGAGCAGATATACTTGAAGAAACATGTGGAGCCAAATATACATAGAAACAGACTGATGATGACTAAGAACACGCACATGTTTGTGCAAACCCATAATGCTCCAGTTAAATACTGAGACACTGGTAACATGATTTCAAAACAGAGCTGTCAAAATACTATAATTAGTGGCTGATGAAATATTTTGAGGTGGGATGTAATTGTACAACGACAATAAACACACGGCTGCCATAAATAGCATGGAGTAATCGCCTGGAATCATCATGAAACTCTGTTTCTATTTTGAACCTTTGAATACATCCCCGACTCTGAAGGCGCTCAGTGATCTTTGCGCTCTCAGCAACATAATCTTCTGGAAAACATTTGAACATCTCAAATTATCTGCTGCCTAGCACGCAAATGCTTTTTGTTTGCATAGAGAGAGAGAGAGAGAGAGAGACAAAAGCCTTGAGCGGGAGTTATGCAAACTAAATCCTCCTCAGGCTGACATCTTCACAGAGTTATTTTTAGATTTCTTGTGGAATTTGCTGCAACAGTTTACATTACTGAAATGCTAAGCAGGGTTTGAATATTTTTCTCAGATATTTCAAGAATATGTGTCATAATCAGTCTTTCAGGCAATTATCTACTAATAAATAGTGCTTCTAAAAAGATTTAAATTAAACTAAATTTTATTGTATTAACTGGAATGTAGATGTAAATAACTTAAAAACTAAATATAATACATAAGAAGAAAAAGTACGTATGAGGATAGCACAGAATCAATACATAATTACACAAATCATGTTCAATATGTATCCTTTTATTTCATTTTGTTTGATGGGCACACACAAAAAGCAAACATATCTCAAGTGTTTTGAATGAAGGCTTTGTCTTCATTGTCTCATCTTTTATTTCCATACCTACTGCGCATCATAATTTCACCACGAACTCTTAAACTGGTCAACCTACTGTAGCATGAGCAAAATCTGTTATATGAAGCTGAGAAATGATTCAACACAAGGACACACAATTCAACTCAACATGAATTCTATGTACAGTCACATCACACGGCATTTGATGTTATCCTTCCTGTGCTGTATTTAGACACAGCTTTGTTCTTTACACCTGCAGCCAACTAAGAATATTTATTCTTCTTCCTCCAGCAAATGACTGGAAAACTATTTTCCTCCACGAACAGCTTCAGACAGAGGGAACTTATTAGAAATCATGGGCATGTGTCTCTTTCATGAGTTACTGCTGGGCCCAGTCATCTTCCAGACAGCAAAATACTGTTTAACTGGAGCTTGGAGCTTACAAAATTGTGGAAGAAACTGATTGTCAGTAACTGCAGGGCTCAAATATATTGTGCACTACATACACTGAGTTCTCATGCACCTATAGTAGGCCTATAGACATGCAGAACTGTGGTACACTGTATAAGTCTGTGCATGCAGTGTATTATGTTGGCATCAGTTTGTGATTCTTGGACGTTTATGTATTGAACACAGTGCCAAGGATTCACTGAACTGTATTTACAACAATCGGGCTGTTAGTCACTGAAGTCTGTGCTGCAACATTCTTCATACTGTACTTTGAAGGGTTTCCATTTTCATGGTTTACAGGTGTGTGCTTTAAAAATGGAGTTAATGAAAACTGAAAGCTCTTATCTGATCTAGTGTCTGCAGAAAAGCACCACGCTGTACTGTAATCTAACGTGCCCATAAATCTCACAAGACTGATCTTGACAGAGAGTCAGAGAAAGACTGAGACAATAAGAGCAGGAGCCTGTAGTTAAAATAATAATCTATGGCAGCGTGTCATTGACTGTAATGATATAGATACATGTCTAAACTCAGTGCAAATGTTTTTTCCAAGGTTAATATGCCTGCCAAGCATTTGAGCTTTCACAAATATACTTGTGCACAATACTTGTAGCCTATATTTTTATATTCTATTTATAAGTAAAGTAACTTAACATAAAAAAGCTAATTCACTGTTTGTTTTCATGACAAAAAAAAAGGAAATAAATCATTAAACTACAACATATTTTTTTCAGTACCCTTGACTTATAAATTGGATTAATTAATGATCAATAAATGATTTACTAATGCTACTAATTTAAATGTTAAGTCATTAATAAAGAGTTTTAAACATCAATTCTGCAGTTATAAGTGTTAATAAGTGTTAATAAATGTTAATAAAAAGATTTTGGTCCACATTGTCTGTATCCCTTTTCTGGAAATAAGTGGTCAAACTGTCTAACCAGTATAAATGATTTATTAACAATTAATGACTTCAATAGTTACTTATAGCACCATTGTACACCTTTGGCAGTATATGAGGCACACACATTCCTCCCTGGTTCCACCTGTAAAGCCATAACAGATAAGGTTTTATTAAGTAGATCCTGATACACAAGAACACACACACAGGCACACGATGGCCTCACAAGCTGCTACATGCAGTGACCAGAATGAATACATGGTATTTGAGCTCTTGTCATTGTGTGGTTAGCTTACAGGAATCCGTCCTTGACATGCCTCCTTTCAAAATAGTGACTTCACCCTGGATTGGGTGTCACAGACAACACAAACAGATTATTACTTGAAAATCAAAACATTCACACCAGCACAAACATGTGCAACCTAGTACACACAGGAACAGCTTGAAAAGTTAAACCGCTTGTCTCAGTAACAACATATCAGTGGCTAGTGTGATGTCAACATTGGTTTCCAGGTGGTGTCTGAGGATATTAGTTTTCCATTTGTCTATTTGGTGACACGTTTGCAGCACAACCAATGAAACCAGTGATTTGGGCTGATAATTTGCAGGAAATAAGACTACCAATTATACAAACATGGGTTGTTGAGTTCAACATGACTGCCAGATGAACCTGAGGGAGGGAGTGGGAGGAGAATGCATCCGGGGCTGTGGAGCGACACTAATGAGGATAAAACACTGACATTAGCTATTAAAAGTAATAATATAGAGTTCAGAAGTATTTTCAATGGGTCAGTTCACCTGTCGGCCTTGTTGTCGTAATTGCTCTGTTTCCTTGGAATCACATCACAAGTGGCACCCCCTCTTCCATAGTCATCTAAAACCTCAAGGCGGTTCATTCAGAAAGAAAATAAATCACGATAAGTAATTTGTTCGGTGAATCCACTATTTTGGCACTGAGCAACAGGAAGGACCGGGCCCACTATTTGTTTTTAAGAGAGTGACACACAATAACAATGGTTTCTATGTGGGCTGTTAAGTTGGCATGAATACCTGAAGTGCAAGCAGAGTGCTTTGATGTGACAGAGCACGTGATTGTCTATACCCTCCATGGCAGGGGAGCATCTTTTCCCTTTTTGTTTAAATATTACACCCCAACCTAGAACATTGCTTTTAGTATAATTAGGATGCAAATAATTTCAATCCCTACATGAAAGGACAGTTCTGACTGAAACTGACAAATGACACTGAGCTACCTGCAGGCACCACACCTTTCAAATACAAAGGAAACATACGCCACCTGGTTGTCTCAGGTGAAATAGTCCCAAGGTGTCTCACCTGTGCAATGTGATCTGGCAGACGGTAATAAAGCTGCACTTAATGGTGTTTCCAGTTAACACCCCTTCTTTTCTAAATACTATGAAACTTTTATTATGATCACAGTTTCATTATATAGACTATCATGCACGCAAAGTGAAGTGTTTTTTTATGCCCGACATATTTTGAAATCTTTTAACTCCGCCCACTTGGGTTGGTCCTGAGGTGAGCCGGCTATAAACTGCTGCTCACACACATTTGTAGGTGAGACGGGTGTCAGTACTCTGGCAGGTATGATAGCTGAAAAGGACTCCGTTGGATTCAATTCAAAGCACTCCGCGTCTTGACGCATATAAGGTCCGGAATTTACGCGGGGAGCTTATATACATTATACAGCGCTATCAAAGAGGAGAATTCATCAAAAAGCATGAAGCTGGAGGTGTTGTGTGGAAGCCACTATGACATGAAACACTTCGAGATGTCCAGTGATGCAGAGGGGAGTGTGCGCTCTCCTCTTTCCGCTGAGGAGGAGCTGGGGTCGGATGGGGACTGCGTGGCGCACAGCCCTCCACCTGTTACTCCATGCACCAGCGCAAAGTCCAAGCCGTACACACGGAGACCCAAACCCCCGTTCTCGTACATCGCTCTCATCGCCATGGCTATCCGGGACTCCCCCGCTGGACGTCTGACTTTGGCGGAAATAAACGACTACCTGATGAAAAAGTTTCCGTTCTTCAGAGGCAGCTACACCGGCTGGAGGAACTCGGTTCGACACAACTTGTCTCTAAATGACTGTTTTCTCAAAGTGCTCCGGGACGCGTCCAGACCTTGGGGAAAGGACAATTATTGGATGCTCAATCCTCACAGCGAATACACCTTTGCTGATGGGGTGTTCCGGCGCAGAAGAAAGCGCATTGATAAAAAGTTCAGCAGGGAGCCGGAGGTGTCCGAGCACGCAGAGGAGCCGCAGAGCGTCCAGCAGTCTGCACCCGCCACCAACGCGGATTCATGTGTCAAGTTTACTAGTTCATTTGCCATAGACAGTATCCTCAGCAAGCCGTTTAAGAGGGACTCACACAAAGAACATTTACCGCTCCAACCTGCCTTCGCCTGGCCGTGCTACACTGAACTAATGACGCTTCATTCAAATACACCTGCCTCATTTTCATACGTCAAGTCACCCTACCATATGGACTCCTGTGCTGCGCATGTGTCAAACGCCTATGACGGTGGGCTGCTGTCACACACATTCTTGCGATATCAGAAATAAATTCTTTTTTATTTGATGATTAAAAATCATCAATGTGCACTGATGATGGAGATAAATTGGATCAGACATTAGTGTGGTGGAAAGGTGTTACACATTCTATTCTATTATTTTTGTACCTCTGGTCATTTACCCCATAAAGCATCATCAGATTTGATATTTTATACACAATTGTTTGTTGTAACTGAACTGACCCTTAACGTTGCTGTTTAACAAACATGTTGAAAATATGCACTATGACTGTTTTTTGTGTGTCTTTCTTTTAAAACATAGCTCTTTACAACGAAATAAAAATTACAAGTGATGGTCTGTGTTTTATGTTGTTGTAACATTATGTTATGTTAAATTACAAAGTAGTCAGTGGTTCTCGTGGAGCCAAATTAGGACTGACACCTGTATGTGACATCGACACCTGTTAGGTGCCAGTGCAGTAACGATTATCGGGGGGTGTGTTCATGTGACTCCACCTTGCAAAATTCTTAGAAAGCTCTGCTAGGGATTGGTTAAGGGCCTGCTTTATACTCTTCCTGTGTGTAAACCCTCATGCTTATAGCCTTTGCAGCCTATTGTGTTGTACATATTTTATAAAAGGTAAGATATTTCTCCTTAATTGATACGGAAGAAGAGGCTCTTCTCCAGTTTGTTCCAGAAAAATATATACTGTCCAGTAACGGGGCTTGTGTAGGCCAGCACCGCATAGCTTATAATAATAACAACAACTCCAACAGTAACAACAACTAAAATAAAATAAAATAAGCAGTATATTATTAATATCCGTTTTCCTCTATATTTTCTGATGCAAAAAGACATTTCCTTATAAGTATTTACTTTTCAGTGTTCATGAAACTCACTGCTGCCGGATAGGGGCATCCAGTATTTATGTTTTCTGTCTGGCGCTCCAAATAGCTGTCGCCTCAGTCACCACACATGCGCAGGAAATGCTTTATACAAATGGTGCATCCTGAGCGAAGTCAACTCGAATCCACAATAGGAAGAAATGTCTTCCAAGTAGGCCTATTCTTCTGAGGCTAGAAAGTAAATTTCCTTTAAACCAGCTGTGCATCCTGGACGCAGCGGGGTTCCAGGTTTGATGTTGCTGATATTCTGGGTAGATTGTGGTGTAACTTTGCTGGTGTATGGGAAATTATTTCACGTCCTTCTTGTGGTGACTTGCTCTGTAATGACACCAGACATGCGTAAAACTCTACCAAGGGGGGAAAAGGGGCATTTAAAGTCGTAAACTTTTCATAAAATATATTCGAATATTCCATCATCTGAACCGATCCTTAAGACTTTGTTTAGAGCTTCTCATCAATTCGTTTCTCCAGGGATGTAACCCAGGCTCCAAGAGGTAAACTGACACTTGTGCGCTGTGTGTGGTACGTTGGCACGCTCTGATGGAAAAAGCATGCTTCCTCTCATGTCAGAGTCTTAACCCTGAACAGATCCCAAACAACTGAACACTGCAGGACCCCTTCTCCCGTACACCTTTCACTAAATATCACCACTAGCAGGCGTCGTCACTGTTTGCAGGTACACACATGAGGACAAAGGGGAATCATTTTAATTTGTCCAAAATGTGTCGCTTTATTCATCATGGTTTAGTTTTAGTTCTCGTTGTCAAATATTTGTCTGACAAATGTATTCAGAGGTGTTTTAGAAAGTGAGTCGTGGGAGGAGATTTGTCTTACTCCACTGCGCTGTGTCCGGCTTCTAGTCTGGATCCTGGCCAGATGGGGAGGGAGTAGTTCCTGGCGATTTCTTGGAGGGATTTGGGGGGGTAGAGAGACAGAGAGAGATTCAAGAATTGATAGGTGGTCGAGTTGTGTTTGGCCGGGTGGATATGCGCAAGCAAAGTCGAGGAGCTTTATTCCCCCTCTCTTATGGGATTATTGCCAGCGATGGACAGAGAGAGAAAGGAGGAACAGCGGCTGGTGTTTCTTGATTGTCACGGTTATAAACGCGCAGAGCATCGCAGAGGGACACTGACCTTTTAATTATCGCATTAGGGAACCTTCAATAGCGTTTGAAATATAGGAAAAGTTAGTTGCCCAAGTGTTATAGAGCTCCCACAGTGAACGGATCCAAAAAGAGCCGCAACCATGACGACCGAGAGCTCCAAGCAACTCATGGATCCATCTATTCCTCAGCGCTCCAGTCCAGCGGCCGATGCTCTGCTGAGCGCACAGCCGGTGACGGAGAGCGCGCAGAATGCATCAACCAAATGGAAAAAGGGAAACTCTGGCTTGAGGCGCCCTGAAAAGCCTCCCTACTCCTATATTGCCCTCATTGTGATGGCAATTCAAAGTTCACCAACCAAAAGGCTTACTTTGAGTGAAATCTATCAGTTCCTGCAGGCCCGCTTCCCTTTCTTCAGGGGATCATACCAGGGGTGGAAAAACTCCGTCAGACACAACCTGTCTCTGAACGAGTGTTTTATAAAGCTGCCTAAGGGTCTCGGTAGACCCGGCAAGGGGCACTACTGGACCATCGACCCCAGTAGTGAGTTTATGTTTGAGGAGGGCTCCTTTCGTCGCAGACCTCGGGGGTTCCGTAGGAAATGCCAAGCTTTGAAACCAATGTACAGGATGATGAATGGTATCGGGTTTGGTGCGTCCATGCTGCCGCAAAACTTTGATTTCCAATCACCTTCAGGCTCATTAGCATGCCATAACAGCTACAACATAGACTTGATGGGTAATACAGTGCCAGGTGGCTTCGAGGGACTCGGAGGGGGACATCACGTCCCACATATGTCATCAGGCTCCGGGTCATCGTACATGGCCGCGTGTCAGGTGGCCTCTAATACGGACTATTGCCCGGACAGCAGCAGCAGCCCCCTGCAGTCCTCCCCAGCGATGGTGGGCACTTTGGACTGTCAGTCTTCTTATGCAAATGCAGCCTCACACTGGAGTTCACCTGGTGTATCTTCGTACATCAAACAGCAGTCGCTGACATCAAGCAGTCCCTCTTCTTCTGCTCTGCACGCGGGAATGCCATCGTACTCTCTGGACCAAGGCTATCTGCACCATAATCCGCGAGATTCCTCTGAGATATCAGGTAGAGCCTCACTGTGTGTGCATAAGCTATATATTATATTTTCTGATTCTTGTTTGCACCACGATGAATCATAAGAATCAAAGTTCATTGTTAACATTAATCACATGTCAACCAAAACACACAAAACTCTTTGCGTAAAATATATTTTTCTTAGACTTTGAGGCATCACACGCATTAAACAGAACAGCTATTAACAAATCTATTGAAATTTGATTTTCACTACATTTGTTTTAATCACGTATTGGATGCACGTGCGAATCCGTTTTTCACTAAAATAATAAGCAACTGTCCAACCTGAGCGAAACTTCATGGAAATGTGAATAGTAGAACAGAGGAAATGACCTCTGACAAGCTCAACTAACGTGCATTAATTGATCTGATTGTAACGTCGCGCAATTTAGACCTTTTTGTTTTTTCAGTTTTTATCCCAACATTGTGTGTGAAGTGTGCACAAGTTTACTTTCCACATTAAGCCTAGTTTAAATTTCTTAGCATTTGATAGCATTAATAAGTAACGGAAATAGCATCAAACACGCTGTCACAAACATATTCTCCACAATGAAAAAGTAATTACTTTTATTAATTTCAGTGCAACTTAATGAAGGCCTTTAACGTACAATAATCAGGATAATTTGTTGTAGTTTCTAGTTTTAATTCTTTAATTTTATTCATGTTCTTGTTTTAATGCACATAACAAAACAAATTGGTACACCTTCCTAATAAAGCGCCCGTATGAATGTTTTACAACTTGTAACTGATGGCTTTATTAATGGTTAATAAATTGTTTGGTTAATAGATCCGTGATACGCTACTGATAAGAACACATTTTGGGTTGCCAAGTTGTGAAAAACCAATTTCCAGATCCAGATCTACCCTCTGAAAAAGGTCTGCACAGCATCTGTAGTAAAATGCATTTTTACACATAAAATGTTACCACAATGTATTAGCATATACTGCAGCTGCAGACTTATTGTAAACAAAGATTATTGTAAAGAAAGCAAAAAACAAAAACCTTTGGTAATATTTTACTAACATTTATACCTGCAGACTTGATGGTTAATTAGAACGTTAAAAAAAATCAACGATCATCTTGGATTACCAACATTTATAGCATAATTACCAAATACAAAGGATAAACAGCAGCCAAAGGATTTTTCGCAACCTGGTAAAAGCTGTTCTTATAGATGGCTTATAACGGTTCTATGAAGCCTTAGTAAATTAGTCTTAATCATTAATAAAGCCATTAGATCTTGTTAAAAAGTGGTACCAACAAACTTGTAGCACACAATATAGGAAACGAATGTTATTTTTTTGTTATCCAGCAGTAGGCCTAAAAATATACATGTAGACATTAAACACAAAAGATTCCAGAGACAAGGAAATGATGATTTGACCTCGTGTGTCCCGTTTGTTTACAGTGGGACTGTCTCGATACTCCAGCCACCCCGCCCCTGTGTGCGACAGGAAGGACTTCGTTTTGAACCTAAACGGAATCTCGTCTCTTCATCCCAGCACCGGCGGATCTTACTATCATCAGCTTCATCACCATCACCAAAGCGTCTACCAGGACGTAAAGCCGTGTGTCATGTGACAAAACACCAGAGGACTGTCGAGAACTCTTCTGCTAAATTCAACCCTCAGGTGGAGTTATTTCAACAGAATCATTGGTGACTTTTGGCGAAAAGGGCGATTTTGTTCCAGTCGAGTCAGTGTCGAAGCAGAGACGATCACTTCAGTGAACTTTGACCTTTTTATGAACAGTTTAGTAATAATGTGAGGACTTGTCCGCACTTTCGTTACATGACTGCCTTTACACACGTGGAAAAGCAATATCAACATTCTTACTGAAAAAATACTTAACGTACACAAACCTGAATTAATCTTTACTCATGCACTTCATTTTGTTTTTCTTAAGTTGCTGAAATTGTTGCTGATTTCCTGCAGAAAGCCATTAAAGAGATTTATTTTTAAAGGATAATTTGGAAGTGTTTAATGTCTTTAGCAATAAATGTTTATTATGAAAAACGTTTTTTAATACATAGTGTTTTTTATCAGCACTGCAATTCTTCTCTTCTCGTTCTTTCTTTTTTCTTTCTTTCTGCTACAAGAACATTATTATTATTATTATTATTATTATTATTATTATTATTATCATTAAAACCAGATTCATTATGAAAAGCATTCTATACAGTGCAGTTTGTAGGCAATTTTACGGACTTCCATTATTTGCCTTTATTCGTGACCCTTCGAAAAAGGTTGAGGATAAATGGTCACTTTTTTCATTTACTGCAGGAAAAAAAAGGTACAAAATTCACGTTTCAAAATATTAATATGCACCCTTCAGAGGCACTGTCATCGCATTGAGCACCACCACGGAGTTCCAATTGTTTTTTCAGTGCTTTCTTTAATAAACATCGTGTCTTATTGTTACACTGGAAAGCCGAAGCCCTCCATCAGTTTAACATATGAACAAGAATATGATGTAGTTTTTTTTATTTACACTAATTAGAGCACATTTTGTGGAGTTTAAAAGTTTAAAATGATTTAGGAGAAAGTAATCTGCATCTAAGGCTGCATGTTCATACGCTGAGGATAATTTAAGTGTCTTATTTATCCCAAGAAGCCCATAGCATATATCATTTCAATGTAATAGCTGTTTTTAAATTAATTGCTAAAGAGAAATAAAGAAGACACATTCAGTCACATTCAACGCACAACTCTGAGATAAAAAAAAATTTCATTTTTGTTTAGTCCTGTTGGTTTTCATGTGACTGTACCGCCACCTCGTGGATGGTCGAAAGTTTAAGGGCTCATATTATGTCATTTATGGCCTCTACGTTATTGCGTGTGCATAACTTCATTTTTGCTAAAGAGACTAAAGTCGCCTTAGAATATTGAATACTGATGAAGCTGTTTTTTTAAGTAGGTTATCCACAAATACATGTATTAGAGTGAAAGTAGCCTGACTGTAACTGCAGAAAATCTACAATAAAACAAAATGCGGTCAGAGTTTGACTTGATGAATCCAGTTCTGACCGGATTGTCAAATCTTTCTAATCTGATAAGAGATGTAGACACTTCATCGTCAAAGGCTTTTGAAACGCAAATATGCTCACAAACTCAAAAACTAAAAATTGATCTGAAGAGTCTCAGATGATTGATTACAAAAGGTTATATGGGTAATACAGTCTGTATATATTTTTGGCTTTTTGAGGGGCCGGATATAATCTAGCCCACCAAAAAAATAAAAAAAAATAAAAAGATTTAAAACCTAAAGGCTATGCTATCAAGGTGGTTTTAACAACGTGCAAGTCCATTAAACACAATTTGTTCAGAATAAATCACATTGTTTTAATTTGATCATTCAGTAGTCTGACAGATATCAAGCATCAGATGAAAAGCAGTCTATGCTGTGAGCCCCAAATATTTTCGTTTTATAAGTCTAATAATGTCTGAGAGGTCAAATAGAAATTGGCTCAGTATAATAGAGTTCCATATTTATATTACATTGGTAATATATACAAATAATGTCAGTGTTGACAATGGAGAATGTTGGACACAGTCATTTTCCCAAACCAAGCTTTTAAGAGTGAGTTCAGGCATGTTTGTTACATCAGAAGACTACAGGCTTATTAATGTGTCTGCTGTCCATGGTGCTAAAGAGAAAAATGAATATATTTTAAATTATCTGTGATCCATGGTGTATAACATATATGTATATATATGTATATGTATATATATGTATATGTATATATATGTATGTGTGTATATATATGTATATATATATATATATGTATATATATATGTATATGTATATATATGTATATATATATATATATATATATGTATAGAGAGAGTAGAGAGAGAGAGAGAGAGAGTATGGGAGTAATGGATTAAATGGATAATGAAATGGACACAGCAGGGAAGGAGGGAGCATGACTCCATCAGGTCACCATGTCAGTGTTACAAACCATTGTAACTCTATGGCTGCTATCCTAAAAGTCTTATAATCTTAAATTCAAATGGGCAAATATTCAACTTTTTAGTCATGAACTTGTCTTACTTGAATCTGTGATATTTTGTTGATTTGCATAATTAAAAGTGAAATAGAGACTGCACAATTGTTCATAATATCCAAATTTTGTTATGTGATTTTATAGTAAACCTTTTTTTTTCTTGTTGTTGCTTTCTTTAGTTTATTTCTTTATCTTAAATTGGTTATTTTTAACCAAAAGTCCTCTTGTTAATGATGGCTTTTTATTCTTTGTACTTTCTCCTGTTGTGGGATTTGATCCTCATTTTCATGTTCTTGATAGATATTATTCTTCTTCCAGATTATTTAACATTGATGAACACAAACAAACTAAAGAAAAGATCAGGTAGAAGGAGGGATCTGTGAAAATGTATCCAAGGAAAAAGAAAACATGACACAATAATGAAAACTCTGGAATTTGAACCTACTAAAATAATTCGAGTGCAGAGCTCATAATATTTTTTCATGCACATTGTATGCTATCAAGTGTATAGTTTATTTATATTGTATTTTATTGGCTGCTGTATATCAATAAAGTATCTATTCATTCATCTATCTATATTCATTCATCTATCTATCTATCTATCTATCTATCTATCTATCTATCTATCTATCTATCTATCTATCTATCTATCTATCTATCTATCTATCTATCTATCTATCTATCTATCTATCTATCTATCGAAGACACAGCCTAGTTCATCTTTATGAGCATTATTATCTGAACTCCATATGTAATTATTGTTTCTATCCTGGATAGTGCTGCTGACTTAGAAGAAGATGTGTTAGATGTGAGTTTAGCTCCAGATTGTGTCCTCTTTTTTTGTCCAGAAAAAAGTTTTTATTTTGCTTTAGAATTCAACAAAGAAACAAATTACAAGGTTCTTGTGTGACCCAGGAGGCAGTGTTTCTAACTGCTAGACAGCTTCCCCATGTTTAGTGCCAAAGGGTTAATGTATTTCACACACTGCTCTCATTGATAGCCTGTCTCTCATGAAGACTAGTTTTAGTGGCTTAGTTCTCAATGGATGGATGTCTCCCACTAAGATTTAATGAAATGATGCGCTTGCTGAAGAAAAAAAAAAAAACAGTATGGAAATGTAAAACAAAGTATTAGGAGAAATGTGTAAATGAAGCCAAATTAGATTAATATGATATTTGAAGTACTCTTTGCTTGAAGTAAAGCACTCAAATAAATAAAGGTAATGTTTACGTATGCTGATGTTGCCAACCATTAACACCATTTCCCATCAATGTTTTGTGCAGCTGATTGCTGATCGCTCATCATTGCTGTCATCATCATCATCATCATCATTGCTGTCTTGGTGCACTATGACCAAGAGGAGCAAGCAGAGGATAATGGTAAAAGAAGCTTGCAGTTGTAAATTAGTTAAGGGATATCACATGGCCTCTTTGGCACAATTTACCAGTGAACACTGAAAAGAATGATAAGGGGGCCGTGAGCTGGACGGGGCCGGGCCGGGGGCCCTTGAACTCGCCACAGATTGTGTCAGAGCTGGTGTTTAGCTGTTTCACTACTGCATAGATGTTCAATATTTGTCTTTCTGATTAGAATATGTGGTTTTATAAGTAAATGTTAAAGTCTTCCTCTAAGATGCAGGTCACATACATAGTCTTGTACAAATTCTGTGCACCATGATGTGTAGAAAAGTATTTTGATGCGATGCGTTAAGATAATTAGAATATGTGCCCATGTAGGAAAAACAGGAATTATAAAAAGGGCCTTTGGGCTCCTTAAACAAACAAGGGCCCAGTTTTACAAATACAAAAGTCTGCAAAAAACCTTTCTCATAACAATGATTATACATTGTAACTCTATCAGCCTGCATGGGGAAGCTCTCTGACTTCATTCCACTCCCTTCCACTCACTGACATCATGGATGCCAGATTATGAGGTTCACTGCATGAATCATGTTATCCAGTAACTAAGTACATTTACTCAAGTACTGCACTTAAGTACAATTTTGAGGTATTTGTGCTTTGCTTGAGTATTTCCATTTTCTGCTACTTTATTCGCCCTCCTTCTTCTCTGCTACTTTTATTGTACTTTTTACTCCACTACATTTAGTTACTAGTTACTTTGCAGATTCAGATCAATAATACAAAATATAATCAAGAAATAAATGATGATGTATTATTATAGGTTAATATAAGACTTTATTGAGCTATGAACTACCCACCTGTATATAAATTAATAAAAATCACCCCCATCTTTAACATCTGCAACATTAAAGTGATGTAAACATTAATGCATCAATAATTATAATCCAATAATCTCACATATATTATTCTGAAATGGGCCATTCTGCATAATGGGTACTTTTACTCTCTCTATATAGTATATAATATATTTTGATGCTTATACTTTTGTACTTTAACTTCAATAAAATTGTCAATGCAGGACTTTTACTTGTAACAAAGTATCTCTACTTTTACTTAAGTAAAGGATCGAAGTACTTCTTCCACCACTGACGTTATCTGTGTATACTGTCAAATATAGAGGATTCAAACCGAGACAAAAAGGAGGTGTTTTGTCTTTTGAATGGCCACTAAAACACTGTTTATTACCTGTGTCCCGAATTATAGCTCCAACATTTTTTTTTACTAAAATCTTTTACAGCACAGTGAGGACGTTGCAATGATTGACTGCTAATGTATATATGTGTCTACTGAGTAGTGCATCTCGGTGTTCAATGTCATGGTTTTCCCTCATCTGATAACTGGTGCTTCTTTTCTCATGAATCATGACCCCATCGACACGAGGGATTGTAGTACTGAAACAGACCGTGAGGTGGCAGTAGAGTCTTATTAATGCTCTGCAACCTTTTTGCCTGCTAGAGACTCCTATGGTGCAATAGATCAACCATCCAACACCACACACACACAAACGCCATACTAAGTAATAGATATTAAGTAGTTAAATTAATCTCAAAAGTATTTGTCATTTACAAAATGTATGATTTAGGTCAACATCAATTTTAATTTAAAAGGCCCCAAATATTCAAACAATACGGATGGGTCTGGTTTAGTGACCTATTTGTTGGGTAATTAACTTTCAACCTAATGGTAATAATGATGGTATACTTAATAGCATCTTGTCAATTATCTGTTATTTCATTTGTCTCCAGACAATTCTGTTATAAAAAGACTTCATGAGGGTTTAGAATAAATAACTTCAATTCAGTTACACAAATAAATGCAGGCTAATTGAAGAAAACACTAGAGGGAGCCAAAATCATAGTTATGATAAACCTTAAATACCCCCCCTCCAGCCCCCATCTATCTATTTTAAAAATGTCATCACTGAGAGTTTGATTTGATTTTGAATCACGTTATTTTGTTTTTATGTTAACATCATAAGTCTGATTTAGTAAGTAGAATACTGCATTATGTTATTTTAACTTATCTATATAATAATAGCTTATATTTATAATATTTATATTCCCTTTGTCTGATTATTTGATTTGATCTCGGCTTTTTGTTTTAGGAAACAAAATGCAATAAGGGAAGAATGAGTGGTAAAAGTGCACAAAACAAGCAAACAAAGAAACAGGCACCCCCCAAAAAATAAACCCAAAATGACATTATATTCAATTAAATTGTAGACCAAATAATATTAGAATATTATATTATTATTATTATATTAGAAGTGTCTCGGTCATGATAAAACTACAACATTTATCTTAATAATACTTCTGTCCTCATTATATTGTAATTGGTAAATATAAATAATTATAATAGCCAAGAGCCATCAAATGTTTCGCCTGTTGTTTTGTGTATTATTTTGACATCCATTCGTGTTTTTACTGTGCTTCAGTCGTGGACACCTTAAACAATCCAGAGTGGAGGAGGACTGGGTGGGCAGGCCATGGTATTAAGTAAAAAGCCCGTTGTGTGAATTGTGTAAACAGCCCAGGGCGGTGGAAAAAGTTCATGCCCGGGTCCATGTAAGGAGAAACCGGCGGAGCACCAGGCCACTGCACGGACATTTAATTAAGTCGACCTGCAAAGGATTACATCGATATTGGGACTGTAACTTTGCCTCACAATGACCATTTACAATTTCATGCGCAGTCGCCTTCGACAGCGGGGCGACACGGAGGCCTTCAGGGTCGGATTATTGGATAATAATCTTTGCTCAAAATCTCCTTTTATTTCAAACCTCAGCCTTAAAATTAATTAGACGGCATTTTCCGTAGTCTGCTGGAAAACACCTTTTATTTAATTAAAGATGAATGAAGAAGTCACTCAATAGTTTTGTTTATTCGGTTTCAGGGACAACAAATTCTCAAAAGGCCTCTAACATCACTACACTGCAGATATTCAAACATTTTGATGAAAAGCGCCTCATGTAAGGTGTCACGGTCATCCCATTTGGTTCCCTGTCTCTAAATCCCTTTCTTGAATAAACTCTCACACCCCTCAGCCCAAACTGTCTTTAATTCCCGCAGTAATGAGATCTCACTTAACCGCCCACTGCCAACGATGCGAGGCTCTGCTTTGATCTCACAGTGATCTGCTGCTGGTGTTGAGTCTTTTAACTAATAAAATGCGCTTTTAGAGACGTTAAAACTGCACGTAAACGACGCCATTTGTTTTTTTTAACGTTACTATCTTTTCTAATAAAAAAGGAAATTAAAGTGGAACTGCAATGTAGGATTCATCAACTTGATATTAGGAGCGACAGCCACAAGAGAACATACCACATAAATTGACATAAATTGTGATTTTTTTTTTAGAGAAAGATCAGAATTAATTTAATGCTTTAATATCCAGATTAATGTATCGATATTGAACTTTTCAATTTGAAAGATAACTCTGCTTTCTTAATTCAGCTACAGGTCTGATAGAGGATGTCTTTTTGAAACAAAGTGTGCGGGAATACGCACTCCATGCTCGGACTGTGTGCATGTGAGTTGCTCCGTCACGTCTAAAGTCTTGGCTGGAGTGGGCTGGGAGTTACCGACACCTCCTCTCGTTTTTCTAAAAAGCCCCGAGTGTGGCCAGGAGCTTTCTGCTCTCTCTGCGCGGCCTCACTTCCCATTGGACAACTCGTACACTTTGGGGGAGGAGCTCCACTGGCAGCAAAAAGGAGGAAAGAATTTAACTGCGCAAAAGTCCTGTGTGGTGACGGATGTCCAAAGTTCAGAACTTTTTCAATGTGCGTTTCATAGAGACACAGAGATGGGGACGGCTTAAACACTGCTGAGATCCAGCACGCTGCACTGTTGTTAAGACTTTCCTCTCCTTTTGCTTTTTGAGTGAGCAGTGAGGAACTGTGATTTGAGCGCCTCGGCATTCAGAGGAGGGAGAAGTGGAGCTCTCCGTCTGCGTATTTTGGAGCTCTATTTTCGCCGGATCAAAGTGAAGACATGCAGGCTCGCTACTCCGTCTCCAGTCCCAACTCGCTGGGCGTCGTGCCGTACATCAGCAGCGAGCCGAGCTACTACCGGGCCGCTGCCGGTGGAGGATACACCGGGATGCCAGCACCTATGAACATGTACTCTCATGCGGCTCATGACCAATACCCTGCCAGCATGGCCCGGGCGTATGGACCATACACCCCCCAACCTCAGCCCAAGGATATGGTCAAACCCCCCTATAGTTACATTGCGCTCATCACCATGGCTATCCAAAACTCGCCTGACAAGAAGGTGACCCTGAATGGGATTTACCAGTTTATCATGGAGAGATTTCCATTTTACCGAGACAACAAGCAGGGCTGGCAGAATAGCATCAGGCACAATCTGTCTCTGAATGAGTGTTTTGTCAAGGTGCCCCGTGATGATAAAAAACCCGGTAAAGGCAGCTACTGGACCCTGGACCCGGACTCTTACAACATGTTTGAAAACGGGAGCTTCTTGAGAAGGAGACGACGGTTCAAAAAGAAGGACGTGCAGAAGGAGAAAGACGAGCGGCAGCAGAAAGATCTGCCGCCGAGGCAGCAAGGCCGGGAGCAGGAGCAGCCGGTGCAGGGCTCCAAGCCTGTGAGGATCCAGGATATTAAGACTGAGAACGGGACAGTCACGCCACCGCAGGCCGACTCGCCCTCTTTGAGCACCGTGCCCAAAATCGAAAGCCCGGACAGCAGCAGCATGTCCAGCGGGAGCCCTCACAGCATCCCCTCCAATAGGTCCATCGGCATGGACAGCTCCGAGCACCACCAGCACCACGGCCAGGCCTCGACGCAGGGCTTCAGCGTAGACAACATCATGACCTCCCTCCGGGGGTCTCCACAAGGGGCCACTGAGCTCACCTCAAGCCTCACCGCCTCCACCAGGACAGGTATAACACCGTGTTTGTCCTTAAACTATTCTCCAAGTCAGACATCCGTCTATAGTTCACCCTGTAACCAAAACTCCATCTCCACTACCTCCAATGCAACCTATCATTGTAACATGCAAGCCATGAGTTTGTACGCCGGGGACAGATCTAGCCACTTGGCACCGAGCACCACCGTGGACGAAACGTTGCCAGATTACTCGGTCACTACCACCTCATCCTCTCTGACCCACGGTAATCTGAACTCTGGACAGGAGGGCCACCATCCCCACCAAGGGAGGCTGACCTCATGGTACCTCAACCAGGCCGGAGACCTGGGCCACCTGGGCGCAACGTACCCAGCACAGCAGCAGAACTTCCATTCAGTCCGAGAGATGTTTGAATCCCAAAGAATTGGCTTGAATAATTCACCGGTGAATGGGAATAACAGCTGTCAGATGTCATTCCCACCGAGCCAATCCATCTATCGCACTTCTGGAGCTTTCGTATATGACTGCAGCAAGTTCTGACCAAAAGAAAAACAGGCTCAGTATTTTCCTCACGGTGTTTGAACTCTTCCAGTAAAATCCAACGTTTCTCCCCTTCTCACTTGCCCACACCACATGGACTAATATGAGACAGAAAACAAACAAACAAACAGAAAAGACTTGATCTTGGTTTTTTCTAAAGAACAGTGTTACTGCAAATAACAGTAAGTCTCTCTTTGCTTTTGTGGCTTTATATGATATGTTAAGGATATGTCAGTTTTCATGGACGTGTAAATTGCATATAGTAATTTATTTCTAAAATGTAGCCGGATATTATGGACCAAACACCAAAAAAAGTGTTTCTAAATTGAATTGCCTTAATTGTCCAAAAAATTGTTCCATTATAAAAGTAAGAAAAAGGAACGTGTATATCGCCGTACTATTTCAAAGATTCTTCCTTTGTTGAAAAGTATTTTGAAGGATTTGTTTGTTTGTTTAATAAATTGTCATTTTATGTGAGTTAAAGTTACGCCTCGTTTCTTACAGCCTTGAATACAGGCTAAGTGATATTTTACACTCAGTCTGGCCCGTGTTAGTTGTGTGTGGAAGGTAAAAAAGGACTCTATTAATCTGATCTGACCCTCTGAGATTTAGGTTTTATTACTTTAATGGTGTGCGTTCATCACAATATGTTTACACTTTTACTCTCACTAAAAAAAAAAAAACTAATATATATTTACTTGTACTAAAGCCCTAGACGAATATAATTTCCTTCTCATCTTCATAGGGGAAAAATCTTTGAGGAAACATGGAAAAAATAATGATGCAAAAAGCAAATTTGTATCCACCAGCGTGCGGACGTCCAAAGAGAAAACGCCTGTTAGAGATGTGTTTGCTTTTACACATTCATATTCACATTTCATTTACTGTTTACATTTTTATTGTCATATTAGAAGTGCTAAAGGCTTTATAAGAGATGATGTTGACCTGAGGCCTAGAGATCTGGGAACCAGCCTGCACACAGCACAACTTTGTTTTGGATTGCGTTGTGTGTTTACTGGCGCATACCAGTGCTTACTTAATATCATACCACACATGCCAAAGATAGTCCCGTTGTCACTTCAGTTTTGATGTTTGAATTCTCACCAGTCAGACATGACACTGACGAGAATGGAGACAACTACGACCGTCACGTTTTATTACACGTTGCTCATCCCAGGTTTTCAGAGTGTGTGGATATTTGATGGCAAGAATGAGCAAATTGGCTTTATGGACTCGAAATGTCAGATTGATGTTTTATTGTAATCCTAGTTGGCAGGGTTTTTTTTTTTCTCAAAAACACTTTTAAAGGCAAGAATCGGTTGTTTTTCCTCAGTGACATTAATGAATGGGAATCAATCTCCTTTAATCACGTTAAATGGAAACTCATAAATAACAGGCATTTATTTAGTATTATCACGTATATCAATGGACCTTTTTAATTTTATTTAAATACAATACACGTATGTTATGTATTGTATTTAAACACAATTTAAACGTTTTATTTTATTTATTGTTTTTTTATTTGGGGGATTTTTCAAATATTTATTAAGCGCAAATGGATATTTATTTTAAATGTCATTAATATATACAGCATTTTAAAAATATGTTAAAATCATTTTTGCTTGGATAGACTTGTGCGTGACGTGTGCGTAAAATTGCGCATGGCGCAAAGACAACGTCAATACTAATACTACTACTACTAATAATAATAAACCTTTTATGACAAACTCACAATTATATCCGTTATTACCACACTACTAGAATAAACAGAAAATCTGACTTTTAATAAAATATTATAACATGGTATTAATATCATCTGTTAATAAATAGGATTAAAAAATAATACCAGTTAATAAATATATAGGCTAATAATAATAATACACTACACATCTAGGCCTATAATTTGCACGTTTAAAATTCCAAAGCTGCTTGATTTTCTGTCGAAACTCGTTAACTCAGTGACTTTTCGAGAATAATTCAGAGGTTTTTTGCCAAAGTTTTCTTTCTAACAGAAACAGAGTCCTACAGACGCCAAATCAGAACCCACTCCAGACCAAGTAGCATGTCAATATGTAAAGTGTGATTTAGATGAGCTTATTCCTCACGTCCTTTTCGCCAGCTTCAGGCCTTTAGACCAACAAGACGACAACAGCAATACCAAGAGTACAACACATCAAAACAAAACACGAGTGTGTAGCTGCAGGCCATGTGCGTATTACAGACTGTACAGGCCTTACTGGCATGGCGTATATTTGTGAACAACGACAGCAAAGAGCACAAAAGAAAATATTGGAATTGTTCCGTGTATTAGCCACAATGAAATGCTGATTGTCTGTCCCTCCAAACTCTCCGACTGCACCACCTATAATCAGGCTCATAAAAGTCATTAGATACTTTCCCAAGTATAGGCCTAATAAACAAACGTCGTGTTAGCCCAAAGATTGATGGCGCCCTCGCAGAATAGACCAGGTCAGGAAGGAATAAAATTCAATCAGAGAGCTGGAATCGTTTTTCATGAGACGGAAAAGGCAGAGAGGGAGACGGGGGTCAATGAGGAGGATGTCGGCCGCCAGAGCACCATCAACAATATAACAGGACATAGCAGAGAGGGAGAGAGTGAGAAGGACAATCAGGGTAGAGCTTAGCTCATGGTGTGTGCGATCTGAATTCCTTAAAATTGTAAATATTACAATTTAAAAAAAAACGTTACAAAAGACGTGCAGAAAACGGTTGAAATGGAAGCTTATAACGTGTGCTTTTGGCACTGAGAATGAACTCATACTGTAATTAGCAATGAGCCTATAGTTTCCTACGTGGGGCCCGGGGGCCCTCGCCCTGTCCCGAGGGGTCCTACAGCAAAATAAGTACAAATTTAATTTCACTTTCATTTCCCTTCTCAGAAGAAGGAGTAGAAAGAATAAGGTTGAATATTTTCGTCCTACAGTACAGACAGTTGTGGCTAATCAGATGTTGCTCAGGGCTAAATCTCATTACACAGGGGCCTGTTTGGGGCTCCTTGACACGAAGACTTTTGGGGACCCCTGTTTCAGCCTGAATGAGGCTTCACTCTGCTTTTTCCTGAAACGTTCCGCTACATTCCTGAAAATGCACAACTTCCTTCACTGCTTTGGGTCAAATAGCAAAGACAAAAGCGTCTATGTTGGCCAAGCCTTTAATATTTAACATATCAAAACTGCATATTTGAGTTGAATTTGTTACCTCATGGCTTTCAAATCAGAAATTGTTTTAAAATAACTTTATTGTTGTTTGGTCGCGGACCACATCGCCTATTATTTTCTGAAACATGATTTTAGAGTAAGCAAGTTATAGATTATATAGGCGCACTTAGGAAAAAATAATGATCCAAACCATCTAATTATCATATATTCTGAATTAGATTTTATACACTTGAGTGGCAGTAGGGGAGATGTGTGTTAGCCTGTCTGTTTGGAGGTCAGGTCAAAGTTCAAGAAATGCACATAGAAAATAAACAACTGCCCCCATATAACAATTATTATTTTTAACATAGCGTGGATAAAATATCAACTAAATATGAAGTAATCTCTTTATTCGGAAATTTGCAATAAATGTGGACTGGCAAAAAGCAAAGCCGTGATGTCTAAATTTGTTGTAGGTAACAATCACGTCAGCTGATGAAGCACAACCACAGAATCTAATGTTAAACCTTAAAATTTTGCAGTTTTCAGTTTTGACAGGCGTGACTATCCAAAGGGCAAATGGGCGTTGACCGGAATTATCCTTCAGGTGTTGAATCAAAGATGTATTTATTTAATAGACGTTTTATAGACTTGTGAATTTTTATCTCAGTACAGATAGGCGAAGGCGGTATGAAACATTTTTTCCTTACATACTACACAGTTTATTTTCTACTGTAGGATACAGTAGGATAGCACCGAGCATTATAGGCTATACTGTTTGCAATTTTTGGTAATCTAGGAACCGTTGATGACTCCATCTTTTTGTTGTTGTTGTAAAGGGTGCCAGCTATGCGTAAAAACGCAATACAACTGGGCCAAAGCTTTAGAAGAAATCTCCTACGTCTAATGTGCATAATGCACTGAAGTCTCGGTTAGCCCCTGCAGACTGTATGTGCACCTGTATGGCTGAGTGACCAGGCTCAGCTCAGTGTGGAAAATGCTGTGTTTTAGCTCTCGGTTAGTGTACAAGACCCGAGCTCCAAGCGCCATCTGGTTCTAATTAGGAGTCCATAGACGCAAATTCTGTCTGCTCTGCGGCCAAACGAGTGAAAGGTTGGAGGTCCAACACTTGTCTCCCATAAGGAAAAATAACCGCTGCGTGCAGCCTTTTATCCTGCGTGTCTCATTTTAAAGACAAATGATAATTTTCAAAGAAATGATTCACTCGGGTTTGTCAAAACAGGCAGAGCGACGAGGTGTAAACAAGGCTTCTGTGATTAAATAACGAACTTGAAATCGTGCAGCATCTTCAAGTCAAAAGGAGTGAACTCATGCAGAGCTCATATGGTGGGATAATGGGGTACTGTGTGTCAATTCAGTCCGACGGGAAACGGCCGACCTGCGAATAACCTGACAGCCTTGGCGAGATACCTCAAAAACGAACAGAGTTGCCTTCAAGTTACACAAAACCTGCTTTTCTGCAGCTCGGGCCTGCGGTTTCTAATTATAGCACCTTTTTATGCACCGAGCACTTGAATGTCCCAATTATACAGCATGACATACAGCAATTTATTGTCAAGTGTATAGTGTTATTTTATGAATATATATTTTTAAAGTCTCATACACGACGACTTCACAGCCTTCTTTGTAATCTGAATGACCAGCCAGGAATAAAGCTTCATTCTGTCGCAGGGGTGTGTGATACAATTACATTCTTATATTTATATTTTTGCCAATTTATTAATGACTGTATTATTTACATTGCCTTTCTCAAATATATAAAACGGATATTAACGCTGTGTATTGTTAAAATCACTAAATAAACAAACCGAGGCCTTAAACGAATGAACGGCTTGCCAGATCTTCAGTGGATTTGATGCCTTGATCGTTGTGCTTTTTTCCCCCTTTTTTTTTACGTTTGCAAAACACATGGTGTCATGAGCTCATAGTAAAATAAACATTATAATTAAGTGGACTAGAATTGAATAAAACAATTCAATAGAACAATAGAATAGGCTAGTGCAGTGATTTTTCTTTTGTTTTGCCTGGTTAAATCAAATATACTCACCCTGCTTCATGAAATAAGTACTTATATTGCAACTTACATGCACACTCATAATAAATAGATATAGCTAAATACATTATGCATATATACACAAATAAATGAATGCATATACAATACATAATACACATGAATTCATAGTTTAATAAGAGTTTATATGAAGAAAAAAAATCAGTTTCAGTTGACTCCTGATAGCAGGGAGCAAACAGAACATACTTGAACCCTGTGACTTGTGACATGAGAGGGCCACTTCAAAGCTGTCCAACTACTGCTGCTATTTGAGCCACAGTAGCAGTTGTCTGTGTCTTTCGCGGGTCTCATCTCATTTTATGGTGCAAGGCGGCCACTGGGCTATGAAATCATCAACACCAGACTTAGACGGCTGTAAGACTGAGACAAGAAACTGTCCCGTCTCCTTGTATTGAGAAGGGATGTTAAAATTACATTGATGGTATAGTTGCAGTCAGAAATATAAGAAATATGTATAAGTAGCTCTTTTAATATCATAAAAATATAAATACTTTAATGAGTGATTATACGCTATACATTTTGTTTTTTCCTCTGTGGTTGCAGGTTGAAATGGTATCAGTTTTGTTTAAACATAAAACAACTTAATACTACAAAAATAAGTTTTACTTATCAAAGTGAAAAGATATAAGCAATATAAAGTCACCAGCAGCACATCTAAAGTAAATTCTATGCTATTTTCTGAGGAATTTGAAGATCTCCTTTATAATCATAGAATACATCTTAAAGTATTGCTCAACAATTAGAAGAAGAGACAAATTAGAAAAAAAGGTAGTCAAGACAATACTTTTTTTTCAATAAATGTAATATGCTTCTTGCCTCAAGGGCATCTCTGCATATACAGTATACCATAGTGTATGCATACAATGGCGACGTCACATCTGTTTTCTCCAGACTCGCACCTTATCCTCACATCTCTTAAACTCAGGGAGGTGGGTGTCAGCTGCACCAAAAGGAGGAGGAGACAGTGTTGGAAGTGACCCAGTCCTTTAAGTCCCTCCAAGGAGGAGAAAAGAGAGTGTCACACCATCCAGAGGGAGGGACAGTGATGAATTGGGCCGCAGAGTAAATGTCATCTTTGCTTAAAATGGAAGAAGGAAAAAGTGGCTTCACACACACAGGAGGTGGATCACTGAGGAAAACAAACTTGAAATTTGATTTGAATAGGGGGAGGTGTGTGTGTGTGTGTGTGTGTGTGTGTGTGTGTGGAGGTAAAGCCAGCTAAACTCTTAAAAAATCCCACTGGCAATTAATTCCTGGCAGGGTCAGTGTGTGCTCCTCCATGCAGTATTGATAGATTTAGAAATCATGTGTGAACGAGGGGATTTTGATGTGTGTGCTTTAAAAAAAAACAGACTTCAACAGACTTCCTCTTGAATTATTTCCCACAAAGTGCCTCGTCACATCTTCCCTCTCCTGCCTTCACTTTTATTTTGAAGTTCAGATGGCAGCAGTTATTGCGAAATCAAAAAGAAGGCAGAGTTGACAACAGCTCTGTGCTCCCTGGGACACAGAGACCGGACTAATCCAATAAACCGTAGTTGATTTATTAGAAACAGATACATCTGCAATTCTTTTTCACAGCCATCAGTGATGAACAAATGTGATCACGTATTAGCTCTGTCAATCATACAAAGAGGCCAGTAGGTCATGAGATGATCTGATTAAAAAGTGCTGAAAATTCAGAGCTACTACAGCAAATCAGAGTGTGAACAATAACATATCCAATTAGGAGAAATGCCATTCTTCCCCTCTCCAAATCTCCAGTCTTTCCGCCCTTTTTGATGTTGTTAACAGATTTGGTAAGTCATGTTTAGATAAATGAGGTACAGAGGTGAAAATACAAAATGGAATCAACCCCATCTTATTGATTACTTGCTTTAAATTGTGCACAAGAACAAATGGAAAACCCACTTTCATTAGAATCATCAGATGTATTTTAATCGCTGGGTTAATAGGTAACTTTGCTTATAAATTCCTCAGAATATGTCAATCATGCATTTCTCTGGTTCATATGATGACACTTGTTATTGTGATTACACATTGTTTCAAGTTTGAAACATGATCAAGGATTAAATATGTCTTGATCTTACTCAGCAGTTATTCATCAGTTTCCTTGTAGATCGAGAACAGTGTGACTGATTCATTTTGCCATGGCTGCTGTTTTATTCACAACACTGTGCTTCTGAAAGACTGAAAGTGAGTATGAGTGCAAGTCACAATAACAGTGTGTGTGTGTGTGTGTGTGTGTGTGTGTGAGAGTGTGAGAGAGAGAGAGCACCCAAAGCGGTAGCTGTGTTCGAGTGACAGTCTTGCAGTCATGCATTCTCCACATTTCACCTTGATTGTGTTCTGTCCCTGCAACCAGAATAGCAGGAAGTAGGGATTTACCTGCAACCTCCTCTTACCAACACCACCACAACACACACACACACACACACACACACACACACACAAATAGCATGCTGTGATGGGGAATTACTATGCAGAATGAGGCGTGAGGTGAAACCCAGGCAAGGAAAAACAAACTGGTTCAAAGAATAACACTGACCTAAGCCACAACTGTTACACATTTTCACAGTTTCTGAGGAGATGCAAGTTCCAGTTAATCAAAACTAGAACTTGTGTGCAGATGGGACAACACATAATCATCACATGGATCCTATTTGCAGCCTTAAATGGACACATTTCCTGTGACCTGAAGCAGCATCAGCATACAGTATAAGGTTGTTTAAGTAATAGAATATACAACATGGAACACGAATCAAATCTACAAAATGTGGTAAGACATTCATGCAAAATACGTAATATAATATAACCATGTACAAACAAATATAATCAATCCTACATATGAGAAGCACAACATAGCTCGTGATCCAAAATGAATCTCAAATGTCAGCTGTCTGAGCTTGTGTCAATGGACAATCTACCCTTTGACCTCTGAGAAGAAAACTATCCCTCCCAACAGCCTTTTTCAGCAGCCCATTGTTTACTCTTCAGCCAGTTAACTAATTTTCTTTAAGTCATCCTTTCTCCGCTTTAAAGCTTGGTTGCATTGTAAAGAGCATTAAAACACAGAGGAGGAGGAAGTCAAGGAAAAGAATGAATGATTTAAAAACAACAGGAGTTAGTAGAATTTGATCTGTAGACACCAAGAGAGAGAGAATTAGTAAAAGAAAATGCCAGAGAGGTGGGGGTGAGAGGGATTATGCTGGAGATGATGTGATGGTCAGGAGGACGCATCCTCAACTCCACATCGTACCAGTGCATGCTTGAGTGAAATGCCTCAATCACTATGTACTGTAGTTTTAAAAAGCTTTAAATTCGGATGTACTTAAAAGCTAAAGAATTAGTCTGCGTTAGTTGTGTCAAAGCTAAAAGTATTCTGTGACCTTTTGACAAGCATTTAAAAAATGTACCATATGAAAATCTTATGTGGCTCACAGGGCAAAAGTAGAATGTAAATGAGCACATATTTGATATATTTTGCATATTTTGCTGTGTTGAACAAACCCAAACAAAAGTCAGGACTTTACACTCAAGACAAATTCACATAATTCCAGTGGCTCTTCATGTATTTCTGTGAGGTGTGCAGGTGTGAGGTCTTCTCCGTCTGGTGAGAGGCAGCCAGATGGTGTTTGTGTGTAATGGCGAGCAGCAGCGATACAGCGGTGGTTCCTTTCACAGATCAGCACTCATATCTCTGTTCCATCTCCAGGCTCTCCGCTCATATAAACATCCCCAGTCCATGGCCCTCTGATGTTTTTGCCATTGTGTTTACAGTGAGAAGTCAGGCAAATAGTACGTGAACTTTAAGACAAAGAGAACAAGGATGAACAATGGAATGAGTGGCTAAGCGTTTGAATTAGTTGTACCGAAAAATCATAAATGTTCTAAAATGCAAAAAGAAGATTTTTTTGATAAATTATTTAAAATGTTTAGTAGGTAATGTGTACTTTAACTTGTTTTCCCTTTTTTTTACCAAACATACAAAGACATTGACAGTTACTCTGCTTCTACTGCACATTAGCATTATGCTCCCTTTGTATGTCTGTAACAGATTCTAATGGGATTAAACAAACAGCATTTAATCCTGTGGAGGTTTATATGTACTCTCTGCACCCTTGGTCTGCACACCATACTCCACACACAGTAGGAAACAAGTTCAATTACACTGATTCAGCATGGACATGGGCGGACCCGACCCAGAAAAAAAAAAAAAAGTCACGTTTCAGCGCTCAGGGCCTGTGGCAAGCGAAATGAAGAGATCAGGAAAAGTGGAATGCAACACACACATGCACACACACGTAAATGCTTACTCACAAGTCTTACTGCCAAAAGGTTCAATTGTCTTTGCAATGGAGCAAATGAGATGTAGCTTTCATTTTTGAAAATAGAGCTTTGTCTGAAATTAATCTCACAAAAAAACAACTGTGCTCATTTCTAATCAAACCCAAGCCCCATGCAATGCTGTGACTCCAACATCAAAGCATGCTCAAAGCATTTGTCTCCCCCCTGCTCCTTTTTAAACTGCCTGTTTTTTCTGTAGAAAGAACTGTAGAAAGAAGAAAAATCCCCTGAACATCAAAGAAGGAGACAGAGAAAGTAATTTAGCCTTATCTTAATTGAGCTGCAATTTTAATAATGATCTTACACATTGGGACCCGAGGAGGAGAGAAGGAGCTGCAGGCTGCAGGACGGGAGGCTGGCTTCCCTGCTCTGTGCTCCACTGCTCTACTCTGGTTGTCTAATCTCAGCTCCAGACATGTCATTGGCCAGTGATTTATGATGACCTAATGTTTTGTTTACTTCATGCTCATAACAGGCGGGCAGATTGCATAGGGCATGCCTTATGGGGAAACATGAAAGCGCTGGGGCTGCTTACAGGGCTGCAGTCCCCTGCAGTTCACCGAAATAAACAGCTCTGTACTTCGGCCACCTGGCACAGCACCTCCTTCAAATTGAGGGCCAGGGCTGCCGGCCGCTCAGAAGTTTACAAAAATCCCAGCCTGTGTGTTTCATTGGCTGTCATGAGGCAGCCATCAATCTGTAATGTGGAGGTTACACACTTAATTTAACCCCTGGAAAAACACATTGACCCCTCTGTTCATGCACTTTCTCAATAATTGACTCGCCTTTGCCATATAAGAGGGCAAACATATGGGGTCTGACAACTGCTTGACAGTAAGGTCAAGAGTCCAGTAAGTCAGTCTACTTTTAAGCTTCTTGGAATCAGCTTCTGTTGGTGGTTTTCTGGTATTTAGTGAAACAACTGAGAGGGACTCAAACAGTCTTGGGTGCTGCAAACAGAAAATTCTGTTACTGCTAAGGAAAGTAAACACAATAGTAGCTTTGTGTGAGTGATTTATTTTGATATGATAATGCAAGTGTGCCAAAATGTGTCACATTGTATTGTGAGTATGTGGCCAATACAAAACATGCTTGTGGTTCATGTACACATATGCTTAAACCTTGTGTATCTGATCTGGACTATATAATAGTGACTCAAATGTCTTTTCTCTGAAAGTAAAGAGAAATATTTGTGGCATCGTACATGTTAGCGGACAGTAGAGGCAGGGACACAAGGAAGCCGGGGACACCTGGGCTCCTTATCTCCACCGGCTGTGGTGGTATACCCAGGTTTCACCTTCCTGATGTGGGCAGTAAAAAGCAATGGCTCCACGCGTTTTCTTCTACAGTTGACGGCTCACCATAAAATCTTTGAATACAATCCTCAACACGTTTCACATACATTTTAATTAAATATTTGCTTCTTTCTAAGCAATAATGTAACAAATTAGTTTTGTGTGGCTTGAGGCCTTTTATCTCAAATGAGCACAGTTTCTTGGAAAACGATTTACTGACTCTGAATCCCACTTCCACGGCCCATTATTGGATTTAGTCAATATCTCTCAACTCTGCCCACATGCACTTACTCATTCTTCCTTCCACTGACTAATAATACTGCCATGCTGGGAGCTGACCTACAATAGGCATGAGGTGAAATTTTTCATGACAAACACTCCTTCTATGTGCATAGCAGTACTTATTAAAAAAGAGGGTCACATTTTATTTGGATAGACATTTAAAGAGTTGAAAAGTCTGTAGATATTAACAGAGTGGGTTTGGTTTAAAATTGGGGTTCAGATTATAGTTTGACATGCAGGTTAGTTGTATAAATTAAGGTCATGCCAAATATGTCAACATGGAAGGTAAAAGATTTACATTTAAATGAAAGTTTGAAGAGCAACCACTGCCTTTCACATTAAAGTAATATCAACTTTTACTATCCAAAAAAAAATGTTTTGCTTGAACAATATTACCTTTAAATATTTACACAACTTATTGTCAAGACTTATTGTAATACACTTTACACAACAAATCTGGAGAGAAGTAACAAGAGAAGAAGAGGAGATATGATATGTCAAATACATCAACAAATTGCCTCTAGCCAAATCTCACCCCATCTTGTAAACTCCAACTGTTTAATTTTATGTGTTTCTGTTGTTTACAACACTGCCCAGAGGCCATGCCTACAACTCCCAGAGATGGAGATGTCAATTGTGTAAATATTTTTCTCCTTCCCTGTCTGGCCATTCAAAATCCAATTTGAAAATCCCATCAGATAGGCATTTCCTCCTTCTGCACCAGCAACCAGAGCAGGCGACTGCTACATTCTTATCTTATCAGTAGCAACAATCTTGCATCTCGTCGTGCCCAAACAGGGAGAAACAGAATCATAAGTGGTAATTTACCTCCACCACAAATAATGCACATACTGAACAAATACGTAGCTTCTTCTGTCATCGACTCAGATTGGATATTGGCTTTTTGTCAAGCAAAAGAGCATAAAGGAAAAACCCTCTTCTTGCTCTTAATACTCCACCGGCTTTCCCTTCTTTTTCTTCTCTCCTGGCACGGTGACATGCATGATAAGAGCAGCGAAGCAAACTGTGAGCTCTGTCTGGGTCTGTACAGGAAGCACAAAGGAATCAGTGGTGTTGTCAATCAGCGACAGCTCTGCTGCCGTCAGAGGCTAGAACAATGGCTGCAGACTCCCCTGGCATCGGGAAAACGTAGTTAGCCTGCAATCTCACTAGCACTGACAGAGGAGATAAAGTTAAGAGGAAAATGAGAGAAAGTAGTCCAAAAATGACATTTACTTGCAGGCACGTGGACACACAGGCACATTTTATATCCACCTCTAATTTTTCTGATTTTTAAAAACTAGTGAATTTCCCAATCAAGATTACAAGCTCTTAAGCTCTGTTGAAATGACAACTGTAGCTGGTAGATTTTATTAGCTGTAGGTAGGTAGCTAGGTAATTAAGCTAACATGGGCTAACATGGGTAACTATGGGTTGGTTGTCAAAAGGGTCTTAAATATCTTAAATACGCACATAATGGCTACATACATGATATTGTGCCAAAAGACAGAAGCTAAAGCTGCATGACATGTCCAAGGAAAAAAGTCAACCTAGTATTATAGCATGATAAAGAAAAAGATCTACTGTTATTTTATTATAACATAACCCTGTTTGGCTGCTTTCTTACATACGTATTTGTATTTTCCGCTGCAGTGTAATCTTCCCCAAATCCAATAAAGAACAGGACAGAGCTGCTAACGTTAGCTTAAACTCTGACAGGTTTCAGGACCGTGGCTTCCACACAGTGGGGAAATACTACTTTAGTGAACGTGCTAGCCGTGAACGGGGCTTTTTTTAACGTAACCTGCGACCCCACAAATTAATGTAGTTAGTTAATGATATGATAATGTCAGTGTAGTTAATTAATGGTGTTCCTTGGCCTTGGAAGTAATTTACTACCTACTGCTATAGATTAGGCTAGTTAGTCAGACATGCTAACATTTGCAGTTTGTAGAGCAGATAAACACACTGTTCCTTACTTTTTTGCTCCTATATTTTTTGTTTTGGAAATGTGCTAAAAAAAAAAAACATCCTTCAAACTTCAGAGATCTACCCAGTATGCTCACTGATCGGCAAGTGGAGAAATTCAAAGTTTGACATGGCTGCTGTGCCTATTTACGGTTGCTAAACTATGATCAATCCATGGACAATCACTGTAATTTCCCACATTGAGACCTCACAGATATCACATTGCAGAAATTTCTTAAGTTTCTAATACACCTTTTGGTTATAAAGCAGTAACATTCCTGCCATGTCTTTCTTTACACAGCAGGAAATCTAAACTCAATCACCCAACTGCAAAGTAAAGGCTAGATACTCTATGAAAACAAACAAAGCATAGAGACTTGTTAATTTAATGCCATGGCATACATTATTGCAGAGGAAACGTTTTTTACTGCCAACATAAATACATTCCACCCTCACGTTGCACATACTGGGGATAAAATATAATCAATAATGCAGTAACTAGTGTAAATAGCCCTTAGAGCGGCTGTAATGATGATAGATCTAATTGCTTCTGTACAGAAATGTGTTCAGGCTTCTGAAACTTAAAAATGGGGAAACATGTGGGTAACGGATGGCCAAAATCCCCCAAAAGACTTTTCATATTGATGGAAAGTATGGAACACACATCTACCACCACTCTGACACACACACACAAGCCATCTGTCCAGGACAGGACACAAGGAGTGCATCCTTCAGCTGACACTTACTGGAGGGGAAGTCGGGCCTTGAGGCTGTTGTATGACATCAGCACAGCAAAAGCCACACCATTTATCACCGACCACCGAACATGGAGACATTCATAACATCCTGACAGGAAAATCTTGTGGAAAATAATCACTTGGGCTTTGATAACAACTTGGCTCCTCATTTGGATGGTGTCCTGTTCTCATGTGCTATTTTTCATCTGTGAC
This sequence comes from Macquaria ambigua, assembly GCA_008360985.2. Classification (NCBI taxonomy): domain Eukaryota; kingdom Metazoa; phylum Chordata; class Actinopteri; order Centrarchiformes; family Percichthyidae; genus Macquaria; species Macquaria ambigua. Next base: position 130,677 of record VMKM01000491.1, read on the forward strand.
CTTTATTCATTTATCATGCCATTGAACCTGCTATCATATTAATCTCAGTGTTGATGATTTTGAATTTAAAAAATTGCCATTAAAGTATGGTCTGCACTTTCTGCCGGTGATTGATCTGTGTTGATGCTTTAAAGTTAGTTAAAGTTTAGTTGGTCAGGACAAAAAGTCATTGTGCACTTTGGTTAATGGTGATCATATATCATCTCCCATGGAAAGACAGTTATCAGTGTGATATCCATATTATGGCAAACTCACAAAGGAGGAAAGAGGAGATGACCAACTCTTTCCAGAACACACTAATTTGGGTCCAAAGGTTAGTCAGCCCTTTCCCGTTTCAGCAAAGCACGGAGTCTCCAGCAGCTCTTTATAAACGACCTGCTCTCACTTTTGGTCTCCCCTTTTGTGCTGCGGTGAGAGTGGAGCTTTTGTCATGTGTCAGAGGAGCATGGACAGCAGCCAAGCCTGTCCGTGGGTCTTCCTATTTTGACACCCTAAAGCACATGCCCTCACTGAAGCATGGCAGGGAACGTCACAGAGAGAACAATAGAGAAAGGGCCTCTTTCCAGCCACTCCTCGCCGGCTGATCCAGCACTGACTGCCTGTCACTGAAATCCATTAAAGGTCAGTGTAGCTTGCTACCCTCCAACCCTCAGGAGGACACACCCTAATGGACCCTGCCAGTTTTTACACTCACTTTTTCCTCTCCACCATCTCTCCTTTTCCCCTCAAAGGTCATAAGTGGGGGATATCCCAGAAGGAAATGCCTGAGCTCTGAAGGAGGTGCCTGTGCTCTCTATCTTTTTCCCTCCATTACTTTTAGCATAGTCCTGGGTGTTATCGCTTTTATGTAATAGAGTGCTGGGTGCTGATAACAGGATGTCAGAAGAAATTACAACCCTCCTCTACTACATTACTCCTGTTTTGATTTTTTTTTTCAAAAACACAGTTACTTAAATTCTGTTGGAGACAGACAGACAGTAAGGAATTTATTATGTTACGTTAAGATTTTTGACATTGCAAATGGAGAAAATATCTAGATGTGTTGCTTCATATAGCACTCAGTCAAATTATATACTTGTCTATGCATTTGTTGTTCACCATTGTAAGGATATAATTATGACACAAGAAAAGTGTTTCCTCGTTGCACTTGTTTTGAATTTGTTTACATGACACTGGTGTCACCATGGGTGCGTCTGAAGACTTAAATGCCTCACTTCAAACAGCAAACCTGTATTTCAAGTCAGATAGTAATTCATAATATGACACGTTTAAGGCGATGATGGGTTAATTCACGGTGGAAAATGGCAGTTGGCAATAACCCTTTGCCCGAGCAATAACTCACTTGCTTCTGGACTTACTAATTAGTGCCCAAAGGTAGAGATTTATGGACTGTTGTTTGGACCATTTTTACTTTAAACCAAACCACCATTCAAATAAGGTGCCTGAAATAACCCCACATATATTAAATGTTGCCAAAAAAGTCATTGCTGCTTGAAATATTTTTGCAGGTCATCTGGCTCTAAATCATAAATCAAAGTGTTAATTGATGTTTTTCTTACCTTGGTTACCTGGAATCATCTCTCACATCTGTTAGACCACACCAGAGAGAGAGAACTTGAAAAGCAACAAGACGTACAGCGCATGCGCAGCGGCATGCACAGCGGCATGCACACAAGCAAGCCTGCACACTCAAGCACAAGTGTGTTCAGCCATATCAGCCGTGGCATTCCAACCCCTAGCTTGGGTTCAACAAATGATTTAGGTCTCTTCCTCTTGATAAATGCATACCTTCACTGTAGTAAAATGAGGGGGTGCAGGGAAGGAAATATGAGGCACCTGAAGCAGTGAAACTAAGGAGACAGGTCGTCGTGGCGATACTTCATACAGCACCTCGTTCGTCTCTGGCATTGTGAAGACAGATAAATCTCTTTTTTTATGGTGACTCCATCATCAAGCGCAGGAGATAGAGCGCCCGCTGCCATGGTGATGACGACTCACCCCTATCACTGCACCACGCAGGCCTGAAGTATAGGGAGTTAAGCTTGACTGCCTGCCCTCCGTATCCATCAAGACCAGATATGAAAGGACTATTTCTGATAAAGAATATCGCCTTTTCGGCTGAAATTGGGTGATACCATGCGGGCTATTGATGAAACATATAAAACACATTCAACAAATATTTTCTATATATGGGTAAAACTGTCGAAAAATGGATATACAATGCACATCAAGAGCACAAATTCAACCTGAAGTAATCCAGGCCTCAAAGGGGTCCTGTAAAAAATGAATATTTTTTGTGTATGACGAAACAGACTCAGTGTGCAAAGCAAGGATATAACAATCTATAAAAAATACATTAGACCATTATTAGACTTACAAAAGCTTGAAAAACAAAAACTGCAGCAACATAATAAATGCCCTTGTCGTATATGCGATTCCACATCCCATGAAGGTGGAATAAATGGCTTACCTCAGCAGCTATCTTATTTTTCCTGTTAAACAGCTGAATCACATCAATATCCTTCTTTTTTTTTCCTCCCAAGGAGAGTAAAGGACGTGAAGGGAAAAGCAACTCCTCCAATGATCTACTAATAGCCCCAGGCAAGCTTCAACCACAAGGCTGTCCGTCATCGAGCTACAGTTCCTGCCTCTGGGTTAATAGTGAACGTGCAGATAATGTCAGTCAGTTTACCTGCCGCAGTGACAGCTTTACTGGGGCATGTTTGCTCCTCACTTTTGCTGGCAGCTCCTCAGTTTTGGGGAGTTACAATATTTCTTTTTCTGGCCTATGTTTTCAGGAGGTATAATGTTAGAAATGAAGCTAGGTCAAAGTAAAATGGTAGTTTTTCTTGTAATTTAAGTTGATGCAAAATAGAAATGTGGGTAAAAATGTTAATTTTATCATTCAATCTCTGCAATATATAAATTCCTGTCAGCACAGATGTTTGCATTTTTCTGTTTTGTTCTTCTACTTCAAGATCAGATTGCTTTTGAACTTGCTAGTGTATAAGATGTTGGAGAAAAGTCAGCCTATGAGTAAGCTGGATTAAATATATACGCAGTGTGAAAGTAATGGGAAACAGTTTGAAAACACAATTGCTCGAGATGCCAAGATAATGTCAACATAAGCTATTTGAACAGGTAAAACCATAAATGTGCCAGTGAATGCGCTCATAACTATGTACCGTAATCAAAACAAGTTCCATCAGCTCATCAGAGGATACTGAAGTCAGTTTGATGCTGATACACAGGCTGAATATTTAATCTGTTTGTATCTCACATTGATGAACAGATGTGATCATTATCTCCTGACATTTGAGCTATTCTTGTTTTTAGAGGCAAACACAAACTCAAAACATCTTATGAAAAACTTTGTCAGCAAAAAAGCCTAAACATTATAAATAAAATAGCTGACTAGAACAGAGCTCATCTGAAACCTTTGAGCCGAGTCGTAAACCATGTGCGCGAAAGAGATGATAGCAGGTCGCCTGCCTCGTCCATGGCAGCTGTCAGCCTTGGCTCGTGGTTCCCTTCTCTGGGTCAGAGGTCATCCAGCTGTGGCCCCTCCCCCCCTCTACTTCTCCCCCTGACACAGCAGATGTGGTCGGACCACCATGGCGAGGACCTGACCACATCTGGCTCTGATTACAGCCAGACAATCCAGCTTTATCAGCTCCATCCACTTCACTGAGCTCTGCTACGCTCATTCTCCCAGAGGTGATGTGTGACACATTCTCAACTCACCAATACTGGCTTTACAGGGTGATTTATACAGTATTTAAGTCGCCAAAACGGGGTTATATGCTGTTGAAGTTCTATTTTAGTTCTATTTTGACTACAGCTAACTACACATTTCTTATCTACCTGCATAGTAAATTTTTATGTTCTCATGCCCCTTCTTTTCCCTAACGTTCCTCTTAAGGAAAAGTGATAAATCCCTGCTTGTCAAACAAAACTAATGACTAATGACTTAATGATATACTGCTGTCTCTGAGCACCACTGCTGAACCCCCATCACTTTGGGACTGTTAGTGAGCCTGTGTTTAAGTATTTGCCTGTACTTGAACATGTTCGTTCAATCGACGAATCATGTGATAGTGTCAACTTTCACAACGTACAAAGCATTTTGTTGCTCATTAGACCCTACCTTTATTCTAACGGGCAGTTATGTGATCTGGATGAGAAATATGTCACACTTGCAGATAGAAATCCCAACATCCATAAACAGGGGAGTTTGAGAAAGGATTATGTTGCATACAGGGATCACTGGCTGCAGTTTATTTTCCCAGGTTGCCTTTCCCATTATCCCCACCCCTTTGCCAATGAAATCTCCACAGCTCTTAGTTCCTGTGGTTACATTGGGATATCTCAAATCACTTCAAACAAACAGTTGACAGATGAGATGGAATTCCACATTTATGAAAATATGAACCTGAAATCGAGTCTACCATGAAAAATCTATGAATACTAAGTGAGGGGGAGAAGCTTAATGCTTGTTTTAACCGTTATGATACCGTTCCATGGCTGTGACAGTAGTGTTTGACATCTCCTGCATCCAAAGTGCTTCATAAAGTCTTAACCTGCCTACTCAATGTTAAACACCATGTCACATTCATGCCATGTCTCCTGTGGCCTGCTGTCCTCATCATCACATCCGAGGCTAATGGGAGAAGTTGTTGGGGTGGTTATCACAGTGCTTTAAACCCTCTCCTACCCTTCTATCCTTTGAACCTTCATCACCCACTTTAACCCCACTCAACCCCAACAGCAGCCCTGTGCATGGGCCACTCTCTGCAGGCTTCCTCATGTCAGGGGTCCCTGTGCAGTCCACTCACAGGGACACAGGCATGTGCACTAAAGCTGTCGTTGCCTTCTACTGCTGCCAGTGCTGGAGGTTATCTTCCCCACAGAAGTCCCAACTGGCCCACGGTGGCTGTTTGATCTTTAATTCTCCTGAATGACTTTTGTGTCCCCCATTTTTAACCATCTTTGAATTGAGATTTGAGATTTGCAAAAGGCCTGGCAAGGTATCTGGATTCGTGACACGAAAACATTCATTATTCCAAAGGTTGAAGGTTGATGCACTTGGCAACAATGCATGAACAGCCCACAACAATACTTGACAAGAGCCTGGCTATAGTGTAACTGTAATTCTTGCCTACTAGGCCAGACTGCTGAGACTCTGGGTTTATGGATCCTATCAGCAACAGGAGGAAATGGGTGAGGTTTGTTGCTCTTGAACTGTGAGAACAAATAAACAGAATGCTAATTAGAGAAGTTCAGTTGTAAATTGCCCCCCACTGATGGTGAAAACTGCCAATCAGTGAGGAGGGTGCATCACCTCTTTATTACTGGCAAGGTGATAATAGCCCAAAAGGTCCTTCAAATTTAGGAAAGTAGCTTTGTGGACATTTTGACTCTTAGCACTGCAACATAACAGAAAAGTAGGTGCATGAAAACCACACACACTAGTTACAGCAACAGCAATAGATTAAATCAGTACAATGTAATAGCTTGACATTTTGGGAAATACCCGTATTTGCTTTCTGGTGGAAGTCACTCCATGATCATTTGCATATGACAAACACCTAAGCTGAGAGAAATTTATGCAGATGACACTGCAGATCTGCAAATCATTCACTCACATGGGACAGCTAACAGTGTGAAAGCCAACTTGCACCAAATTGGTAATCAGGGTTTACTGACACTGAACTTTTTTCTCTCTTTTAAAGTGGAAAATCATTCAAATCAGACATGCTGCCAACTGGCTGAGGAGTTTGCTACTTTTTAGGTGTCATCAAAGTGACCCAGTTGGTTAAACCTCCAACATGTGTGAGAGTGTTTTCTTTTGGGGGAGGAGTGAAGGTCTAGGGGACTGCAGGGAGCTAATTAGAAGCTATTCTCTAACTCAGGGCCAAATGGAGCAATTATCTGGCCGAGTGAGTAGATAATTCCCTCCCATTCATCTCCCACTGTCAGGGTCCCACTACCCACCAACCTGCGCTGAGGATTGGATGCTGGAGCCTGTTGACACTTAACCTCTTTCTCCTAGTCCCCGCGTCCCTTTCTTGTAGGTAACTCCCTGCTGTCTCATAGCTATAGCCAACATGGTGGATCACCTAGCTGATAATTTCTCCCATAGTTGTCACATACCATTGCCTACCCCCAACAGGATTTATGACTACCACATCTCAGGTTCACCTAATGAGTCTGTGGTACACTGGTGGGAGAGCTGGCTAAAAGGGATGATTAATGAAACAGCCTGATAGGTCCCATGCTTGAAACAAAAAGAAAATGCAACATATGGACTTGCTGATTGAATTAGAATTAAACATGGGGTTGGCAAAGGGACAAAAAGAAAACCTGATTACCTAGGAAAACAAAAGCATAGCCACAGCGCTATATACTACCATCTAAGCGCACTCCTGCTCCATGACTTACAACAGGTGATCAGCTTGTTTTCATTCAAGTTCAGTATTTTGGAATGCTATGTGAGAATTGTAGGCTAATATTTTCCGCACACCGGGAGTTGAAGACCTCTGTCCAAAGTTTAACATTTCACTGCACATCCAAGGTTAGCAGGAAAGTTCATGCTGCTGACAGGAGGTGCTATTTATTACGGTGAGTATCTCACTTATAACCAATACAAAGAAGGCATCCTTTCAACACGTTCCCTGCACTGAAAAGAAGTGTTGAGAAAACACGAGTAAAAGACTTCACTCATGCAGAACTTAGGTACGTGAGTCATAGGCAACATGTGAGCATGCAGTTGTTAGAGTGGGTCCCAAAGAATGAGAGTAGGGAAAATAAGTAAGCAGGGGGTAAACATTATTATCTCTCACTCATAGTTCCTCACTCTCATTTCAGGTCCAAATAGCTTGCAGTGTTACATCACGTCAGGGTATTTCGTTTTCAATATGGGGACAGTAGTTAGTTTGATTTGTTTTATGCCCAAATGTGAGCCTGTAAACTGAATGCTAAGTGGTTTCAGAGGTGGTGCGATTGCAAACAAAGTCAATGGAAAGAGCAAGTGGACACAAACAGGTGACAAATGTCCGCCCAAGTTGAATTTTAGTGATAATTTTGCTACATGAGACAAGAGGAAAAATAGAGAAATTGGTGGAAAATAACAGAATGGAGTTCCTGGTAAGTTTTGAGATCTGTAAAAGACCTGGTTGGCACACAAACACAGGCATACTCCGCACATACACAGTCGGTACGTACGTTGCTAGCTAGCTACAGCTAGCTAAATCTGTACTGTTGATAAAGCACAGTAGCTGTTTGTGGTCAATAAAAAGGGACTGAACAAACTGTAAAGTGGCCAGATTCATGCCATATGTTTGTTCAATATTGTGTGTGTGTGTACATTTATTATACATCTGCAATGTGAGTGCTTATTTCACACAAAACGTTAGCATGCTAATAATGGGTGTCGTGAAACACAGCTGTTCAAATAGAAAACTGACAGAACAGTGCAAAACAGTTGACGCTTGACTGTACGCAAGAAAATTACATTCTCTCAACCAGTTTGTGTACATTAATGTTAGATTTATTTTTCAAAATGATAAATTAATTGGATTGAGAGGCTCAATTATGTGATTTATTCAGAAAAAAAATATAAAGGAAGAACCATGGTATCATCATAGAACCAATACGGCATCTTTGTTTTTTGATTTTTTTCACACATCTGCAAAAGCAAGACAGATTTCGGTCAAGCCTCCATATTTCCAGTGGAATCATATCTCTAGCCTCCGCCACCAGAGAGGGGTCTCTGAGGCGGAGGGAGATTTAGGAATGTCTGGTACTGGTCTGGGCGCCACTAATGAAATATTCAATCACTGAAGATGGAGAGAGCTCCAGGCCTCCCCTGTCCTCCCACCTGCAGAAATACATGCCCCATCACACCTGAGTAATCTGTGCTCTCAGATCTGTTGCATGAGGAAACTTCACTTCACAGCCAAATGTCTGTGTGACAGAGCTGCTTTTGAAAGCCTCACTTTCTCTGTCCTCCTCTCCCTCACTTCCTCTCCTTCCCTTGCAGCTGAGGTAAGAAGACGGGGTGAGAGGAAAGGGGCTGAGGAATCCACATGACCTTGGAATTAGTAGAACTCCTGGGACACAGCTTGCTGGGTGGGACTGCATTGGCAGCTGCTGGATTTTTCCCTCCTGGGTGTATAAGATTAATGCATGCATTGGGGTTTGGGGGCGCTGAGGCAGTGGGGGGCTTTGGGGGCATGTGCAGTTAGAGCAAGAGTGATTCAGGACAAGTCTGCACACTGTTAAGGACAAGAACTTATAGGCTTTGTCTGGCGTGTGATAAGGGATCATAATTGAAAGATTTATGCAGTTTTGACCATTTATTTCTCTTGGGCTGATATGATATCTTGTTAACAAAAAAATACACAGTACATTTTGGATCGTATGACCCTTGCATGACACTGCTACACAGGACCTGTGTACTGCTTCCTGTAAGGCCACACACACAAAACACTCTGGGGACAGAGAAATTTCCCATTTTCTCCTGTTGTGTATTATTTTCCTTGAGGTAGAACAGTGATGAATCTGCAGCCCAACGGTCATTTTGCATGTTTTAGCCTTTTACTACACATCATGAACTAGGCTGTAATGTTTTTCATTGCTGTGTGTATTTTTCCAACCTTTCTGGTAGGTTTTCAATTAATTTACTTATGAAAAACCCAATTTGTTGACTCTTGAAACCCTGCAGTATTATGCAAAGAGAACTTTTACAGGCTCAACGTGATGGATCAAGTGTCTGTAGCAAGCTTCAAGAATCTGCTAAAAATACATGGAAATGAATTGAAATCAGTGACTGCCTGGAAACAAGGAAAAATGCATTCTTTGAAACAATGATCAGCAGTAATATAAGGTATACATTACATGTATATAATACATGATTTATAATTAAGGATTGATTCTTTGTCTTTTTAACACTGGCTTGTTAAAAAGACAAAGAATCGAGGAGAACATTGTATGTTTTGATTGAACAACCACAACTTGTGAATTTAGCTTAAGAATTGCACCTACCAGGAAGTTAGGATGGTCATGTGTTACTTGATGCCCCCAGTAACAAATCTTCAGTGGCCTTTTTCCCAGAGCTCACCACCCCAGGAGGCACTTTTACCTTCAGGTCCACCACAGTAGCACTTTCAAATGGAGCTTCCAGACCTCAGTGTAGCTCAGTGCTCAGGCAATCAGTGCTCTTTTTTTATTATTTAGGAGTGAGTGTGGCTATGCACACACACGTGTGTTTGTTTGTACACTGTGAATGTGTGTAGTGTGCGGTGTGTGAACGTGATGTAGCGTGATGCATATAATATACTAGTGTGACATAAATCCCATGGCCTGAAGTCCTAAGTGTCACCAACATGGGCAAATAAATAATGGAAAAAATGGCGCGGACTGACTGACATGTCATTGCCGTTTGACTTCTGTATGTGTACTCAGGCCACATATATCTATTTATCCAACTGTATTTTGATTAGGAGAACAAATGTAGAACGATAAATGCTGAAACAGTTGGGTCTGTCGCATAAGATGTATATTTTTCCTGGCACTGTGAAGTACTTTATAACACTGATCCTGTGGAGTTTTCATGTGTAAACAGCATTTGAGATTATGTAAAAACATTTTAGGATTATGTAAAGGAACAATTAGTCAGCAAAAGCTGCTGGCTCCGCGGCATGCACAGACTCAGCTCAGAGTAGCTGTACTCAACAAGCCCTTTCATCTGGTATTAATTGAGACATTTCATTTAAGTCTCTCTCCTCTCACATGTAAGTTTGTCTCTATTCTGACAGGTGTTGAAAAAGGAAAGCTACTACACATTCTAACGAAGCCATCATGTCTGCTGTGGTTTGTTCAGTGATTCACTCCTTTTAGTCCACGATTTCTCTCTTTATTTGAATTCCCACTGACCTCATGACGTAGCGTGGAATCAGGGTATTAATCGGGACTTAGGCCCAGCCTGTTCCCGGCCTCTCATCTTGGGAGTGCCTACAAAGGTGCCCGAGCAGACCAAATCCTGGCTTCATTTCTCCATATGAACTCATTTCCTTGTGGTGGTTCTCGAGTTCATGGCAATGTAACCTGAGGAGAGCATGGGCTGAGGGCCTCCAGGGGATGAAAGCATCCAAAAGCCTGAGAATTAACCCCTCGGGTCAACTGCATTATCCACCTCTATTTATAGATAAACTTTAATTTTTACCGAGTGAAAAAAGGCAAAAAAACAGGATTACAGGGGTCACAGCAAGAGATTTGCAGTTAATTAAATCAATCGTAGAGATTGACAAAATCTGTGGCTTTTTCCCTTCAATATTCTATCCACTTAGTGACATCTTAATTAGATTACATGACTAAATTTCACAATCAAGTTTTGTAAGAGTGCCCAGGATCTTTTTCTTTTTGTTCCTGAGAGCTGACTGAAAAAAACCCACATTTAAAAGATTTATACTATTTATCTCTCATTTTTCAATAATAGAAAAGATGTGTTGTCAATAACTGAACACATACTGTAATTAGAAATCAGATTTTTTTACTGGGTATTTTATTTTGATATTGGTTTATGATTAATTGATCATGTAGTCTCAATCCCTAATCTCCCCTTCCTCAGTTGCCGCTACTGATGGCAGCTATGCTAGAGAGGATTGATGACAACAACGTAAGCTATAAACAGCCACATTGTAGGAAATTCACTGAAATATCTTGACAGCTATTCTGGAATAATAATAAACATATCTTAAAATATTACGTTTTTAACTGTTCCTCTAAATCTTTTTGAACTCCCCCTCAGCTCCCATTGGGAGGAAGTAGAGCAGTCTGGCCCGCTATATTTACTCAAATCTCAGAATAGAGTCAGTTACAGTAGTAATAATAATAATAATAATGATAATACATTTTATTTGTAAAGTGCTTTTCTAGACCCAAAGCTCCAGGTACAGACAGTGATACAAAAGTGATAGGAATATCAATTTTGTTCAGTTAGGTTGTATGGTACTGTTATGTGATGCAAGGACGTGTACAAGTGTGTGGATGGGTGCATGCATGAGTGAACTAAATACAAACAGAAGTAAAGATAGAAACTGTTATGTTTGTTTGTTTGTGTGTGTATGTGAGAGAGAGACAATCAATGCATATGCACCAATATTTTCACAATAGATGAGTGATAAATGCCAGAAATCCATGCGATCATCCAATAGCCAGATCGTTGATTGTTTGGGCAATTGATCAGGTGTTGTGATCATCCTCAAACTGAAGTCAAACGGCAGCAATTCTAAAATGAGCTGGGGGCAACCAATTTGGGGATCAAACCAGGCTTATTATACATACAATACGGTGTCTGACTAGCCTAAGTTGTACAGGTTGAGTTTAGCAATCTTTCAAAAATTACTTTTTGACTTGTCATAGCAAGAAAAGCACAAGCGCAACCAATAATATTAATCATGGTGTTTTTCCATTAAGGTGTACCAGTAAGCCATGCTAGGGTACCAACATGTGCAGTACTACTACATGAAATGCAACCATTATTTATGTTATTAGTTACACCTGTGTTTCACTGGTTGTAGGAGAGAAGGGACTGGGTCCTGTTTGAGACAGCTCACAATATAATGAATGGTTATTGAGTAGAAAATGAAGACCAGGTGACACCTTAAATGAGAAGATAGATGATCATCTGTTTGAGCATGATAATGACCAAGAGGTAATTGCTCCAACAGTATGGTCTTCTCCTTGTATTGCTCCAATATACCCCGCCCATCTTTCTTACTGCAGTTTGTAGCTGCCCCCCCAACCCTATAGTAATGCAAACCCCTGCCCAGAGCACAAAGGGAGCCTGTGTGAGGTGTTCACCTACCCCCACCAGCCACCTCTCCGCTCCCACCCCAGCCAGGCTCTCTCCCCCAGTGTGGCTGATGTGCTCCATTTGCTGGATGATGGACTGAGCGGGACAAGGCAAAAGTTCACACACCTTTCCTGTTCACATGGCAGGGAGGCCGGCTTGACCCCGCTGGGCTGCTCAGGGGCCACCTCCCATGTGCCACTGCTGGCTGCCGGCCCTCCTCCTCCTTGCACTACAATTTGTCCCCTCATTTAAGGCCAGCCACGCCTCTGTTGTCCTAATGCCATAACTACTCTCAACTGCACTTGAGCTGCCATTTCCTTTCCAGGGACAGAGAGAGGAGGGGATGTAGGGGGAGGTAAAGAGAGAGGAGTTTCTTTGTATAAGGTCAATAGTTACTACTATACAAGCTCACAATGAACATACTATGGTTTAGCTAATATACCAGTTTTGCTAAGACAAAAATACCAGTCTTTCCCTAAATTCATGTGGTTGTTCTTTTCCTTTTATACCTGTACCACAACATCCTGTGAAAAAGTTGTAGATTGCAGTTTGCAGAGGCCACAATTTTCAGGTATAATTTTGTCCACAATGTTAACAGTGAGATGCCTGATAGAAAAGTGTGCGTTTGCGTCTTTTAATCAGTATGTACTCAGCATGTCTGGGTGAGAGGCTGCGGCAAAGCAAAACAAATGGCAGAGCCACCATGCTTCCTCTTTTCCCACAATTCAGCTGCCTCAGTGAAAATGATCTGCCAGTGACTGAGCACAATTTGGCATCCCCACCCCCCCTCACCACCTCCACCACCACCACCACCACCTTCCCTCAGCACACAGACACCCACCCTCTGACCCCCACACATGCGCGCCGCCCTCACTTACTCCCCTCGTGAACACGCTCCACTTCAGCCCAGAGGAATTCATTTTCTAATTTTCCTTGACTGAGAAAACAATACACATGCCTTAACAATGTTGACATCTCTAATGCCTTAAAACGCAGTAGTAATGGAGCTTTGATTGGTAGTAAGTGGATACAGGATTACAAACACACATAGGGAGCTCCCTCACTGTACTGTAGTCTTTCTGACCTCCACTGAACACATATATTAGAAGTAAAATAAAGTGAAATAACGAAAGGTAATCCGTTTATGAACTCACAATGAATGTTTTAACCCTTTAACAAAAAAATACACCGAATTAAGCAGAGTTGATGTTAGAATTTTAAATATTGGGGATTGCAATAATGATTGAAGATAACAATGTCTTTGTGGAGGTATAACATAATCCAAGATTTCCAAAGTAATTTCAGTTAACTTCTTGAACATGAAAATGTCACGGAGCCTGAAGGACCAAACAATGTAACAAACAATAATGTTTTGTTGTTAGGATTGGATTTCTAGATTCGCTGTCTTGTGCATTCTCTGTTTGTGGTTATACACTAACTATGGAGTAACACATTTAGACTTTATATGTGATTTATTTCTATTGCAATAAAGGTCAGACAGGCCTGACGCACATGACCGAGGACAAGAGCTAAATTTCAGGACACACACACAAACTAGGCTAACGAATTTGAGCTGGTTGACTTTTTATCACTGTATGACGGGACGAGATTATTTGTCAACAAAACAATGTTTAAGCATTAAACTGTGTAGTTAATAAACATCAACTACTGCCTCCCAGACCATACACTACATCTGAAGCATTTTGTCCTCCTTTAGCAGTGATTTGGCTCACAGAGGGCAAACTGAAAAAAAAAAAAAAAACATAATGAAGGTTCATGAAGGTTCTCAAAAACTGGCATGTCTTTCATTAATGATACGCATTTTCCTTAACAAAATGATTATTAAGATTTTGGCTTTTTAATCTTTACATTGTGTTTGACACATTTAGAATATTTGTGTTCCTTTTCAAAACTCACCATTCTGTTAAAACTGTAGAGAAATTATAACTTGGCATAAATTTGATGTAACTGGTTACCGTTAACCCACTTAATTCACTAAGAATTCTACATAGTTATAATAAATTATATAATTTGTATATTTGTTGTTTAAAGGTCTCCTATGGTTTTAAATGTACCATTCAGTTTTGAGTAAATAAGCATAATTCATTTGCTTTTTTGACTAGTGACAGAGAGAGGAAAAGGTTTGAGTGATAATCACTGAATGGTTGATGCCAAAATTTAAATACGACATCCAAAACAGATTGTTTATGATTTTACATCATACTGACATGTGTTGTGTTGGCAGGCAAAAATGACTGATATGATTTAATTAACAAAGAAAACACAACACTTTTTATATAAACATCCATGTTGTAAACATAATTTAGTGAATCTCTGAAACGCTTATAATATAACATAAACAGCCCCATTTAACTTGTTATATCTCCAGTCTAGTTATAGATTAAACAACAGTTACATTCTGTCATTTACATTTTGTGTGGGTCAGTGGGTGTTCATGGACCTGAGCTGCAGTATGTGATAGTGATTTCATGTGCCTCTTCGTCATCTGTTAATCAGATGATCATTTTCAGTTTTGTCAATTCTTTTCTGAGGCTCCCTCTGCCACCACTTCTTCATGTTCCTCAGCAGGGCCATAATCCAAGAAGAAATCAAGTGCCTCATTCACAGTTTGTCGCTCGCTCATTGTGGTGCTACCACAGAATGACATGTGAGCAAAATAGAAAACTCTAATTTGTAGACCAAAGTTATGAAAAGCCATCATAACTGATCAGTGTAGTAACAAGTCATGTTTCAGCTGGGTACAACTATTATACAAAAATCTGTTGTTCAAACACTGTTATTCAAATTTAATATGTCATCTTTCAAAAGAGGTTCAATGATACAGTTTAAATTTAATATATTCAAACACCTGCATTGGGGTTAACCTTCATATCCATGTGAACAACAACCAGACTCTATCACTGTCAACTGTAGTTAAAATTGTATGGAGGACTAAGCTGCTGCATGTGCATGTGATGATAGAGATTACGGCAAAACAAATGAGGCATGTGCATGATGCAAAGTAGCTTGCAGATTAATGTCATTCAGTCCTCTTGGTCTGTCCTTAGTAAAATTAGTACAGATGTTGAAATTTACAGTATTGCATAATGTAAAATAATTTTAATTTGTTTAAAAACTACAACATTGCAATTATCTTGATGAACTAAAATACAGCAGGGTAATTAAGTGCAAAAACATGGATGTCCTATTCAGAAGATTTGACTGGAAAATCACCTATCTAAGGTTACGTTCTACAGGCTTCCCATGACCAGTCCTTGTCTGACAGCACTCATTAACCAGTTTGTCTCCCATGAACACCTCTGTCTGTTATAAAAGCTAATTGTTAGCCAAGTTAACGGCAGCAGCAACCACCCTTCCTCATCTAACCGATTTATAGCGGTCCACATATTTGCCTGAGACAATTCGCACCAGTGCACCTGTCACATTCCACATGGAAATAGTGGTAGTAATACTTTAAGAGCACTTTGACACTTTCATTGCTATGCCTCTCCATGCAATACATAAACTAAACATATATACATCAAATTAATATACTTATACTCTAAATGTGAAAATGATTTTGTCAGTGATTTTGAGTGGCTACAGCTTGATTTGACAGTAATTTTCTTTTTAATACTCACGCATTCATATTTTTGCAATGACACATTAAGGAGGAAACCACATTAAGACTGAAATTAGCAAGCAGACGTGTGTTTGCACGTGTGTATTTTACATTCCTGTTGGTTGTAATAGCTGATTATCAACTGCTCATAATACAGACTAATTAGTATGTGAGTATGCCTGAGGTGGATCTTTAGCATCATGTTCTGTGTTTAGTAAAGTAGCATTGTGGCTCATGTCACTGGTTTACATATCACTATTTCATGTTACCCTATCAAAAACATGGTGTACCAATCATTTAGATATTATGGACACAAGACCCACAAGAACATTTCTTCTGATACAAAATCATGAAGTGATCTCAGCAAAACTGTGAATGTTCAATCCAGGTGGTAAATATGAAGCTAAAGCCAGCAGCAGGTTAGCTTAGCTAAGCATGAAGACTGTAAACAGGGGGAAACAGCTAGCGTGGCTCTGTTCAGCGGTAACAAAATCCACCTACCGGCACCTCTAAAGCTCACTAATTAACACATTATGTCTTGTTTGTTTAATCCATACAAAAATCAATGTCATGTTGCTGTTTTACAGGGGGCTATGTGTGGGACTGTTTCTTGAATGGGGTCACTGTGAGGTTGCCAGGCGAAGCTAAGCTAACTGGCTGCTGACTGTAGTCTTACATTTACCGCACTGATATGAGAGCGGTACTGATATTCTCATCTAACTCTCAGCAAGAAAGCGAAAAAGCCTCAAGCTTAAAGGACATGCCTGGAAAAATAGGCCAAAAGTCATGCAATCATTTAATATTGCAGTAATTTCAATTTATTTGCATAGGCATGTCACAAACCACTCAAACTCTTTCTCGCTTAGTGATATGAGACTTCTGTCTGACCCTTGAGAGATGACATCTCTCCCATGTCCATGATTCCCTGACCTCATCGTGTCCCCCGCCATTTATGTGTTACCATAAAATCGTCTGTTTCTGGCAAACCAGCCGCTGAGTGACTTATGCCTGGCTCAGCAGCCGGGAGGCGGCAAGGAAGGCGGTCCAATGGAGACAGGCTAGTTCTAGTTCAGCGGCCCACACACACAAAAAAAGGCCCCTTCAATCATTCCCATGGTTCTTATTCTGGGCAGCAAGCGTGGTGTCTACAGTTTCCCAGGCCCCTCCTAAAAAATGACACATTCTCAGACCAGATGCTTCAGACAGCCAGTACAGAGCTGTGATTATTAGCAGGGCCCTCTTTTTTTGTCTGAGAGAGGGGGAAGCCTATTTTTAACCAACGATGAAAGTTTGAATATCCTTCCACCCCTTGAGCACACCAACACCCGCTGCCAGATATTGCAGGGATTCAGCCCAGACAAGGGGTGTCTGGAGGGCATGGCTCCCATTCAGAGAAGCGAGACAGCACTGTGCCATTATTGGCAATGCTACATTTACTTTCTCTCACTGTGCATTACCCAAAGTTGAATGCTAAAAAGGGCCATCGATGAGTGACTGAGAATGCGGTAAGGTTGGTCTGGAGCTTTGTGAGGGCTTGTGACTGCCTTCTTGTTCCTTTGTCGGCTGGCAGTGGTCGCCAGTGGCATTCCAAGAAGCTACATTTCCCATACATTCCTAGATGTTTGGAGGGGGTTGCTGCAGTGTGGGCTGTCAAGAGCGAGATGAGGATGACAAGCTGGGATTGAGAGCAGAATGAGGGCTGTCAAAGCTCCGCTGTATTAGATCTGATGAAGAAAGACAAACGCTTACAGACAGGACAAAATAATGTCTAGTGCACAGAACAGGCAGGAATCACTGTTTTTGATGCTCGCACTCACTTTAAACTGGGAAATGACTTGGAAACCAAAACAATGTTTTTGTGTGATTCTGCACTGTCTCTCTGATCTGCTTTTCTACTTACAGTTGCTTGTCATCATGAAAACAAATTATGCTGCGCACATGGGGAATATGTGTTTGCAAACAACTATATCATGTGTGCTCAAGCTCAATTTTATCCCTATACTTCAGATTTCACACCACTAATCAAACACACCGGCTGCACAGATTTTAAATCCTTTGGGTCTTGTGTACTTTCTGTACAGTAGGGGGAGTGATGGGGATTTAGTTGGGAGGTCAGACAAAGTGCAATTACAGTGCATCAATTCAATCGATGTCAGACCTCAAAATGTGCTGTCTAGTGGTCCTGGCTGCAGTGCAAGGGGTGCACAGTTCACACAGCCTGTCTGGCCCACATTATTTCCTTTCAAGCACTTTACATACTGAGGTATATGTAATAAAAGGGTGATGGTCATTGTAATCCCCTGCTTATAAGCTTTAGTCTCCATTCATCAAGAAACAAAAGAAAAACATAAAACTGAAAGCAGTATTTTGGTTGGACTCAAAGCTTATCATGTGCAGACACCACACAGATCTCAGGCAGAGGCAGCCATAAGTCCAGAGCCCAGCTCCACTATCAGCTGACTGAGTGTCTAAGACAAGGTTGATGAATAATGTGATTATCAGTGTCCTGCACCCGCAGTATTTGTCAGAATCTCAACCACCACCGCAGCTGCCAAACACTGTTAGATCATCTGCATGCACACATATATTTTCTTTAAACTGTGCCTCATAAACAAATACAAGTACAGATTATGCAAATTGTTTTTGCATGCACATGCCAGCGATAAACCTGACATGCCATATCGTTATAATGATGGCTCTCTGCCAAACAACTAGTAAGAATTCCTCCTGCTCCTCAGACTTCTGCAGGCGCCAGCCACCACTGCACTGGAAATTACTTAGCCAAGGGGAGGAGAAGAGAGGAGAGAAAGACTATTTTAGGAGTTTGCCTAAAAATATTTCATAAATAATGACAGGAATGAGTGTACAGAGGTCAATGTGAGTTTATGAGTCACTAATAATGCCTGAGATTGCAGGAGGGCTGGAAAATGTATGTGATGCATAGAGAAGTGTGGGTTTTTTGTGTGTTTTTGCGTTCATTGTTATGTAAGGGGGGTAAATGGAAAGAACATGCAAACTTCTATCATTCTTTTTCTCTCTTAGGCTCTCTCTGTCTCCTCCTTCCATCGCTCTTTCCCTCATCTCTCCATCTCTCTAGGGGAGGAAGGTCTCAGAGTTTCTCAGGAATGTTGACTTCTCTGTGCCTTGGTCCCCTGGGGGACGTTGGTAGGGGTCTTGACCCTTCTCCTCCTGTATCCCTGGAGCCTATCAGCTAACTAAGTTAGCATGAGATAACTCTCTGCTCCTGGCCCCCTATTGCAGCCTCTTTTCCTTTCCTTCCTTTTTGTTTCCCTCACCCTGGGCTAATATGAGACAGGAGCTTCATTAGAAGCAGGAGAACATCCATCACGCTACTGTCTAATCTTGGCCTATGGCAAAATTTGTCTTTCAACCCCTGTCCTCCTCACTCACACTATGTGCCCAGACACTGATGAAATCTCCTTTGCTAATCCGTTTCTGGGCAGTAGTGCCATCCAGACATCTGTTGGTATATGCCATGATGATGGCTCAAGTTTCTCTTTCTCACTCTGACATTTTCCATTTAAAGCAATCAGCTGCAATCAGCTTAATTCATGAATGTGTGAGATCTAAAAAATGTAAATATACTGCATGTGACCACACACCAAACTCCGGCATTCAAAACCTATTTGTAAGAAATTATACGGTGATGTAACACCATAGAAAATGTATTACAGTGATGTCCTCTCCAGCTGCCCAGAGCAGAACTGACTTCCCATGTGCTTCCATCACCTGGAAGAAGCTGCTGTTCTGCTCTGCAGTGTAAGCGGATGCCGTGGGGAGCATTTTATATGTCGTCACAGTTGTGCAGGTCAGTCACATCTATTGTGTATGCGGTGTGTAGGCGGCACAGTCTCTGATAGGAAGTTGTATTTGTTTTGTTAGATCAAGAGCAGCACTAAACAGCTCCAAAATATATCACTCTTTGGTTATTACATTTTTTGTATAAGCAGCTAGTTAGTTGCAAGTTATAAGATTGTGCGCTACAAGTTTTTAATAATAGGTCGTTATTTTCATGATGTGTATAAAAAACAGAATATTTTTGCCTTATGCATTATTTATCTTTTTACGAGACTATCGTGGTTGTCATTATCAACTAACTGTTATTGCCACTTCAGTCTGGAAGGCTGCCTATTTTGTACATTATATTAGATTGAAGTGTCCTTTCGTGCTAGAAGATATGAGAAACTAGTCTACCTTAGAAAGATTTAACATTGCATGAATTGAAAGGATAACATGTCTTCTTTTGCACAGGAATAACCGTTCCGACCGGCAACACTGAATGGCCATTGCAATCAAATAAAAAAATGACAAGAAAAATGTCAAAAAATAAAAAAAAGCATAACGAGTTAATCATTATCCCAAAAATGAGTGGCCTGAAGGCATTTTGTATGACATTGAGTTACGAGGACATTTCATTTAAAATAAATTCACTTTTTTGAAATGTTGGAGAGGAGGGTTCAGAGCCGACAATTCAGAACCCCCATATACTCCATATACCTTTTCATACATGCAGTACTGACACATGAATGAATGAATCAACTTTAGACCTGTGGAGGTTTTTTTTTTACCTCTTGTAACACTATGGAGCAGGTTTGATATTGGTGATGATTTTGTTGGTATTTTTTTTATCGTTGTCACTTAATTTGGATTACATAATAACAGTGATGATGGCAATAATGCTATATGTAATTGTCTATCCTTCTTCAGAACTTCAAACATTTTACTGTCACCTTTAAAACAGAAACCTTAAAGAGAAAACAGACTGATAATATAGCCACTGGCATTTAGAGCTGAATGGCTGACCCATGCTGTGACCTTTCCATGTCACGCAGACAATATTTATCAGGACCATAAGTTGAAGATGACTGATCTGCCTCCTGTTTGTTGTGTATTTTCTCAAGCCTTTCTTATTTCCCTGTAAGGTCAGTAACCCTGCAATTTTCTCCCACACACTGGTTAGTATTGCCTGGCTCTAGCACTAGTCCACCTCTTGTTCTCCTCACCCCTCATATTGCCTGGGGTGCTGCTTGAACTTAGGGACACACTTCGTCCCTCAGTGGGAGAACTTGGGACCAGGAGGAAATGGGCTTTTTCCCAAGGTTGGGACATGCAATGCTAGAGAAAACATGAGGATTGGCTTAAAAGAGGAAACATGGAGATTAGAGGGGCTGAAAAAGAAATGGACAAATGCCGTTCAAAAACTGTGTCACTGCAGAGAAGATGTTAAAGAATGTGTTTAGTAAAGAGTGCATGGACATGGTGACTTTTAAATAGCTTGAGGGTAGAGTTGCTCGATCAGAAGGTCAAAGTTTGAATGTGGAGCTTCAAATAAGAGAGAAAATCTGGATTTGGTTATTCTGTTACAAGTTCCTTTGTGCCATCATTTCTCAGTGCACCTTTGTTGTGCCATGCTAAATATGAAACCACAAAGTACTGGCTATTATTTATTATTTACGATTTCCATTCTGGAACTGAAAAACAAAGGAAAAGGACAAGTCCATACCTTGTTTAAAATGAACCACAAAATTTTCCTCCCCCTCACTTGAGCCATTTATTGCTCGTCTCTTAAACGGACTAGCTGCCTGCAGACGGATATTACTCATAACTCCAGCCACTGCCAAGTCCTGGTCTGAGGGCCATTAAGGTGTTTAAAGTCAGCCATTCATATTTGTGCTGGATCGCCTTTTGTCTATTTAAAAATATTCCCCTGAAATCATTTTTTATGAAATATAGCCATGACGATTAACTGAGTGCACTGCATCATTCCTTACCATCCTGCAATACTAGGCATCATTCATCACCTTACATATTATACAGTCAAATTACACCTTGGTATTTTCCTGCAGGTATAGCCTGCTATATTTTACTTTAAACAAGTTGAATTGGAAATTTACACAACAAGGGAACTTTGGCCAACCTGTGGCATTAAATCTAGGCAATCAAATCTTAGAAGGTAAGTCATTTTTCTTTGTTTACTATCTCCAGTTGTTGCTGCTGCTAATGGGCAACTATACAAGAACTGGACCCTATCTACCTGTTCATTGGTTTGTTCACTATTTCAATTTGAAATGTACTTATAGCAAAGTAAAGGTGTGTTCAGACAGAAAGTGAAGCGAATCTTCGCCTCGTGTCATTCGCGCAAATTTGACTGCTGAACCATTCGTGTTTATTAGCCCGAAACGGACAACGTACCAAGCTAGCTAGCAGGGGACGCACCGGCCGTATGTATGGGAGTATGCCTGTGTGTGTTTGTGTTCAGCTCAGCCTCTGACTGATCTCAGAACTCACCAGAAACTCACCAAAAAAGCGCAAATTTGTTGCATGAGTAGAAACATTTTCAACTCGCAATGACGCATCTTCATTTTCGCACTAACCCAGGCGAATTCATGTCCACCCATTACTTTACTTTCTATGCAATCGCACCACATCTAAAACTGACAGTTACAGTTACCTTCTAAAGAAGAGAAATAAAATCTGCATGTTTATCAGACAGAATTGTAGAACTCCCACAAACACAACTCAGTTCTGGTGCAAGGTATGTCCTCATAGAAGGAAACAGGTTAAGGATTATTTTTGTAGTCCCAAATATGCTGGATGAAACAGTCATCCAGGTAGGTAAAACTGAAGCATTAAAATGTATATTTTTACTTTGTGACTTTAAATCTATATAACCTGTTATATGAATTTGATGCTTCACTAGACAACCGGAGTGTGTGATTGGCCACGGAAAACAAGGGTGTGTTTCAAAATGTGCATCTCACATTTTTGTGTATTTCTAGCTTGAATTGTACACAGAATGCATGTTGTCCTGCCACAGCAGTTTTGGTTTTAAAGGTGGAATTTATAAAGTAAACATAGCACTCATTCTAATCACGCATATATCCCCAATCTCATGCATAAAGCAGTAGCATGTGGAACTTAAGACCAAGAGGCTGCAAGCTTTCACTCTAATTACTGAACCAGGTGATTTCACTCCTCTCTGATTGAGGGTGTTCTAATCAGTGAAATCAGCTGTTGTCAGTGGTCTGAATAAAAACCTGTAGACACTTGGGACTTGAGGTCACATTGTTGCATATCCTGCTAAAAGTCTTCTTCAGCACAGCCACCCTCATTCCTTCTGAAACAAAAACACTATATTAAGAATGATGAGTTTGCAAAGTCATAGCTTCTCTCAGCATTTAAACCTCTTTTTGCTGCTTAGAATGACTAAAATGTGACGCATTGCAGTGGAAGTTCAATAAAGGAGTGAATGAAACTGGCTTTTCTGTGTGCTTGTGCAGAAAGGCCCCTTGGGGGTGCTTTACCCTGGAAGACTCTTTATATGAGAGGCCGGGGAGTCGTGCACACGGCTTGAGTTACACCAGGCCCCTGTGACCTTGGAGTCACAGGGCTAAATGCAAAAGTGACAATGTGGATAATTGCCTGCTAAAGATAATGGACTGCTGATTGAGATCAATGACTTTCCCAAACACAGAAGTGGTGTAAACTAGTACTGAATGATTTCAAGGCTAAAATGTGTAGAAGCACTGAACAATAGGCGGCCTGAAGTAATGGAGATGCTCAGTTGACCTGAAATGTGTAGAGAGACACCTTTGTAAACACCAGTGTCAATCACAGCACACACACATTCACGCTTGAGAGCTCACAAACAAGGAGACAGGCATGCACACACATGCACATTCACAAATACTACAGACAAGTGGTACATGTAGGAATACTGTACAGTACGTCTTAAACTGTACTGTACATGCAATTTAAAATGTTATTAAATTAATAGTGTGTAAGAGTGAAGAAGTGTCCCAGCAGAAAGATTAAACAATGGCTCTGTGCTGTTTTATCAAAATAAAAGAAATGCCCAGTATTTCTGGAGACTCAAATGTGCGTCATCCATGATTGACTGATTGGATACACTGTGATAAATAGGTGGCAAATCGGTGTAAAGTTAAAATAATTTAAACTGTAAGTGCAGTGGTAAATTGTAAAACCCACGCAGCATGCAATGGCAAAGGTAGTGCTACAAGGTGAATCACTCTTTCCATGGAATAACAATGGGCTGAAGCCCCCACAAAGGGGGTGATCATGTATGGAAGTCATATATTGCCTGTCTATTCTAGGTCTCTCTGTGTGTATGTGGCTGTGGTTTAGAAGGTACACATTTCTGTCACTCTGGGATTTCGGCTTTAATTACGAACGCAGGTTTCCTCCATAAGGCACAGAGTGTTCTCACATGGTGGTAGTGGTTCTCTTGAGGGAACCTCTGCTAAAGTAAAGAGAGAAGCAGGGCTCCCTTGTTATGTATAATATAAAATATTGCAACATGTAACACAGCACAAGTTTTGTTTGGATGTTTATGAAGATATTTGTAAGGATTTTATGATACCTGCTTTTTATTTTTCTCTCAGTCAACCAATAGCTGCTGGAGGAACTGGTATTGTGAAACCTGAGACAAGTTAAAGAGCTATAATGGAAAGCCATGTTGTTGTATTGGCTCATTGACATTTTAACTGTGCACAGTTTGCAATTGCATAGGTTTTAAATTGCACACTTTTATGTTTGAGGAGAAGAACAAAAATAGAAGATCCAGCCACATAGAAAACACTGAAATGTGGTTTAGGCCGTTGCAGATTGTTTAGGAGGCTAGCCACATCCTCTAGTTATAAGAAAACATGGCCAAAAGTGGCATAGCGGGATCCATCTATCCTCATTACACACTCAATGCAGAGAGACAACAGATAGCTGGCTTCAAACAAAGTAAGTACAAAAAGAAATTGACCTTGATTAGGACTAATGTATGCCAGGAAAAGAAGCAGTGACAGACCGATGCTGCTGGGGGCTTAAGTGAGGGAGATGGAGCAGGGCGGGTATAGTGATGCTTTGGGGCTTTGATGTAAACAAGATGAATATCTTGCATGTTTATGCTTAAATTTGGTGCCCAATTGTGAAAAGGCTGGTTACAAATTGAAAAATGAAGATCAGGTGCAGAGTCTGGGAGCAATACTCACCTCCCTTAGTGGAAACTGCATACTCAATTGCCTACAGTACATACACACACATGCCCACAGGCACAGAAACTCCATTTTCTTACGCCCCCTTCAACAAGCCCCATCTCAGTCCATCAGGATATACAGGATCCTCTGCAGGTCCACAAAGCTCAGCTGTCGCTTCCCCGCCTCTGCCTGGCCGGTGGAAGTTTGCATTACACAACTCCTTTTACTTTCACCAGCCAAATGTGTGCCCATAAACTCTCTGTTAATGTATTTTTGTCACATATTTAAGAAAGTCGTAAGAGTATTTATAGAGCGTCCGTAGTGAGGAGGGGAGAGGGAGCCCTAACTTGAGTTGCACTGCTGCTACCCTCTGTCCTGGGAGAATAAAAACATCTTGTTTTCATTACTGGGGGGTCAGGGGTGGGGGGAGGGCGGAGGAAGAGGGAGAAGGAGTGGAGGTAGCAGTTTAATGTGTATGTTTGTCTGAATGTTTCTGTGTACACGTGTGTTCCGATGTCTACAGTAAATGTGTGGTGCCTGTAATGGTCCACAGAACTACTACCATTAGTAGTTGGGGGCGGGGGGTGGTTCAGACTCTGTGTGGACCAAGACAGAATAAAGAGCTGATGACATCCAGATGACAAACATCCCCTTTTACGCAGAGCTATCTGTCGCCAAAGAACTGCGGTTAGCTGACATGACATTAATAAGCCTCCAATTTTGTTTCTACTTGTGACAACTTTCTGCTGGAGACATATGCAGAGCAGCATGTTGCGTGATCACTGTGGTAATGTGGTCAAGAAGTTTGTAACTTGACTCTGAGCCACAACAGAATGCACATACACAAAGCACAAGGAGAAAACCTCTGTATGCCCATAATGCAGCTTCGTCTGACCTGGCTACCTTCCTGCTGTCATTCACGACCTGCTGACCCTTCACCAGGCCATATTTCTGCAGAGCTGCAAATCCATGCAAGGACACGTTTGAAGAAGGACCAACATTAGCCAACAGGAACTTTTTTTGTGGATTTCTGATGCTCATACTCCACTAACTTTCAAGTGATTAGAATCTTGTATCCTTTTATCCCCCTGGATTCTACTGGCTCGGTTGGGTGAGAAACCAGCTAGTGACTCCTCCTGGTGGATCGGAGGACAGTGAAAAAATAAACCTCTGCATGCCTTATACTCCCATGGTGAAACTCCTTGCTATCAGGTGAAAAGAAGCAGCCGGAGTAGCCTTTCTGCAATAACCTGATATCTTAAACTTCACGTATAAAAAAAAAAAAAAACCCAGTTTCCGTAATTAGGGTAGGAGGTTAGCGAAACCCAATTTCTTAGCTAGATGTCTCCTCGAGTGGAGAACACACAAAAGTGACAAAGTGATATAACATAGTGTGAATCGACCCATACCTTTTGTTTACTGATTTTAGTACAATTTTTGTTACACAGTTTAAACATAGTGCTACCCTTTCTATTCAGCCGGCTGCCATTGTGTACCTTGTTGAAAGATGATGTGACTGAAAACTTTGGGAGTAAAGTCATTAGATCAACTGATGAGCAGCAAAGGTGTTTATCAGTACAGAAGGACTGGTAAAGTGTCAGATCCTGTAAAAACAACGCACGCACACACACACACACACACACACACACACACACACACACACACACACACACACACAGAAACAATCGCATCCTACCTGAAACACCCTGCGGTTACCAACAACATGGGAGATAACGCTGTTTCCTCTCCTTCCTATGGGCTTGGCTTTATCACTTCACATGTGTGTTTATAAATGGTAGTATCTATTCATACAGCAGGAGCTGTGAGACACAAAAATCCTGCCTTCTTCCTGAAAATGTTTTTCCTCTGTCCTTATCACACATGCCCCTGTCACAACCACAATATTGACTGTACATCTCCACCACCAGTGTCATCATAATACTGTACTGTATGCAATGTTCAAAAGTCTGTTTTTCAAGAGCAGGTCTCTTCAGTAACCTGGTGGATGTGTTTTATCAGATGAATGATTGTATATCCAAACCACACTGCATTTATAACCTTCTCAAGCTGTACTTTAAATGCCAAATAATTACTTAATAAAGATAAAACAAACCCATTGCTTTAAGGAGATGGAGAAAGTGGTGCTGCATATAACAGTGTTTTCAAATGCAACACATCTGTTTCAATTAACTTTCATTATGTGTCATAATTCTGTTTACAAATGTTAAATGTTTTTTTTCAAACAGTTTTCTTTCTAAAAACTTAGAGACAACAGCAATATTACTGCTGCAGAAATTATCACTAACTCCAAACGTTTGTTGATTAAAAGCTTACATTTACAGTAGTTCCAAAGGCAGCACGACTGGTGTCTCCATCCTCTGAAGGCTCTTTGAACACAGCAGCAAACACGTGTAGTGGAAGTGTCGGAAACAGGTGCTTTGTGGCTCAGGCAGCTCTCCCTGTTTGATATCCTTTATAAGAAACAGACGTTTAGTGCCGGGTGTGTCCATAAACACAGCAAGCACAAGCCTGTGGAGACTTCTGCATGTCAGTTCCCCTGTGCTATTAGATGGTGAAGGATGGGGCATGTCAACAAATTTATTGTGACAGAGCTTTAAGCAATAATCATGGATTAAAAAAAGTTGGTGTGATCCACAGCTGCATGAGCTAATTAAAATATATTTTACAAATATGTCTGTTGCATCCACTAGAATCAAACAAAAAAATCAAATGAATCAGCAACTTTGTGAATTATTGCTAAAATATTTTCTTGCTGAGCTTTCTTGTACCGCTTTTTAAGACTCCCCATGCATTACCCACCAGGTCTGTCTCCATTTTTATTCAAAATTTAAATTATTGTTCAAATCTGGTAAAAGATTGAATATAAGATCTGTAATCACATGTCCAAATTTAAAAGAGCCTCCGTGTCATAAGCACAAGCAGGGGGCTTTCCTAAAATGCAGTGTTTACATAACATACTTTAGGATATGGCTGGCTATGTGTGTTGCATTCCAACTAATGTGAATGAATTGCGTGTTAGTTTTAATTCATTCGAAGTAGATTTTTTTAAAGGCTGACAGCTCAAGTACCTACATAAACAAAGGCTGGGCCTGTGCTGTCATCAACCTAATTGATACTAATGAGCAAAACACCTGCACACCTGGGGCAAGCTTGAAAGAGCAAATAGGCCTTTGTAATTGTCTGTAACTTTGCTCTGATACTGTCATCTTTTATTTTTCCATGATTTCTATTTGATTCTAATGGAGTTATAGTGATAATGGGCAGCTTAGTCTGGCTGGCAGTGATGTTACACAACCCACACTGTCCTACAGCATAAGTACACATGTGGATGTTTAAAATGAATGTTAAGCAACTTCTTTTAAAACGAATCTTAAACACTGTCACCTGTTCCCAGAAGCGAGCACACAGTACACATCTCATGTCAGGAGATTCCTCTTCCATAGAAAGACATCAAGGCTGAATGTGTCACTCCAATAATCTCCCGGGAGAAGCAGAGGCCAGAACTACTGACATGCTCGACCTCCACCCAAATGACGCTGGCACAATAAAAATAAATCGCTTCTGATGATGTGTTAATCTGCTCTGACAAAGTGTCTCGCCGCTGAATTAAGATGTCATTTTTTATCACTAAAGTGACACCTGTTTATAATAGGAGGCCTGGAATGACTTATGTGCCTGTTATTCTTGCCTGTGAACAGAGAAAGTGAGGGGAATTGGGCTGATACGTGTGGCCTTGTATTTCACCATCATTAGAGCATGGTTGAAATGAACCCACGAGGGAGTGCTATGAAACTTTACTATAGAAATTAATTCATTTGAACAGCTAGATTGGGATTGCATTAAATGGGCAGATACACGTTCCATAAGTCTCTTTCATGCCATCTGTCATAATAAAACCTTATATCAACTCTTAACTTAAAATTTGATGCATGTGAGAAATCCCTCCAATGATTGTATATACCATGCTTCATTTATCAGGACTTGGCTTGGTTGACTCAGTACAGTACAGTACAACAGTACAGTACATACACTCTCTAACTTGCAGACTTGCATACACATACAGCACACAAAGGCCGCTGCCACCAACGTCACTGAATGATCAGAATCAGCTTCCTGTGTAGCTGAATGCTTTGGCTCTGTTGCTGTCAGACTAAACTGTGGGGAGTCGGAGCATGCAGTCCAGATGTGAGCCAAGGTGTCCGCCCTCTCAGGCTAATCAGATTGATTAGGGGCAGTAATCTGGCGGGCTGGCACTGGACTCCGCACTTCATGAGGCTGAGCAGTGAGAACGCACAAGATGGCTGGATGTTACACAGTCCAGAGCAGCTTAGGCCTGCTTGCTCCTCCATTGCACTGACATGTGAACGGTTAGGCAGAGTGGGGTTCTGACTATGGTATTGTGTGTCTGTTTTAAATCAAAACCGCAGACTAAAAAAGACCCAGTCGCATTGGGCATTCTCAGACCAGTCCTAAGCATATTTTTATCCTGTTTTTTGATGTAATATTGAAATAATTCTTGCCTTTTCAACTTGACTTCCTTCCATCGGATGAAACTGCCCAAAACTTCAAATCAAAGCAGTCAGCATATGAGAGTGGAGCGGAGCTTATAAACAGGCGCAGCAACAGGAGGTCTTATTCAGCTCCGGCCTGAATTTCAGACTTTGAATCCAACCCATTGAAATGATTTGAGAGGGATGTGGGAACTGAGATAGCGGCGCTGACAAGCTCACCCAATGATCAGAAAAGGAAATGCTGCTCTCAATGACCTTACTGTTACCCTTAACAACGCCACATAAGTCTCCTCTTTCTGATACCGGTCTGGGTCTGAAACATCCAATTCAGTCCCATCCCAGGAACAAGCCTTCCTCTCATTTCCTGTCTGCACAACAGCCGTCGCCTGTTTAAATTACGCCCCAGTTCCCCTGCACATAGCTACTCTCTCTCCTGCTGTCTTTCTCCTCTCTCTCTCTCTCTCTCTCTCTCTCTCTCTCTCTCTCTCTCTCTCTCTCTCTCTCTTTCTCTCTCTCTCTCTCTCTCTCTCTCTCTCTCTCTCTCTCTCTCTCTCTCAATCCCTATTGGCTCCAGCTGCCTCCCAAGCCATGTTTTTCTGGAAAGACCACAAGACGCTAACAGGGTAGATTGCTGATTGATGCCCTGCAAGCTCCAGAGAACAGCTGATAAAGAACAAATACATTGTTTTTTTGCTTGAAAATGCCAGGAGGTTTTAAAGGAATAGTTTCCATATTTGCTTTCAGTTTGCTTGCAGAGTTGGATGCCACTTTCACCTCTGTACAGTAAATATGAAACTACAGCCAGCAGCTAGTTAGCTTAGCTTAGCACAAAGACTGGAAACAGCTAGCCTGGCTCTGTCCGAAGGGAACACAATCCACGTACCAGCCCCTTTTAAAGCTCACTTACTAACACGTTATATCTTTTTTGTTTCATCCGTACAAAACTCGTTGTGGTTTTATGGGGGGTTATGTGTTTTTTTTATGTGTTTATTTCTTGGCTCTGAGCAGTTGCCAGGCAACCAGCGGAGCGGAAGTTACATAAACCTGCAAATTGTTGTTTTTACACATCAGTTTATGTATAGATTAAATAAACAAGATACAAAGCGATAGAACCAGAGCCAGGCTAGCTGTTTATGCTAAGCTAAGCTAACCAGCTGCTGACTCCTGCTACTTATTTACTGTACAGACATGACAGTGGCATGAATATTCTCATCTAACTCTCGGCAAGAAAGCAAATAAGCATATTTCCCAAAATGTCAAACTATTCCTTTAAGCCTCACTGGTTTAATAAAAGATGAATAAAAAAAGAAAAATATGCATAATGCCCACTGGCTGTGGCTCACTCACTGGTCAGGCATGGATAAGATGACCAGTTGCCAACAATATCAGCTTTGCACATTTGAAGCTTCAAATTGCAGCAAGGAGTAACTGTGTGAACTTGAATTTGAGCTCTAGATCCCAGAAATTGTGACTTGTATGCTGCAGGCCCAAAAGAGTGCTTGTTCCTGTGGCAAACGATATGCAATTGAAGTCAGAGTTCATTTATACATCCATAACAGAAATCCTCTCCTCTGTCTGACCTGGTCCAGCCAACCTCCCCTGAGATCCATATTAAAATGTCATTACTAAAAGCTTTTTGTGCAGCCATTGTCTTCATCTTTCAGTGAGTGGACCCTCAGCAGAAACAACACTATATAAACAAGGTGAACCATATGAAAAATAATCAACAGTGTGGCTATAAAAAGGTCAATTTTGGAAAGTGTGAAGAGATACTGGTGAAAACCCAACGCACTCATTACCTCCGTGTTTTAACCGCGACGTCTCTGGGCACAGATGTTATCACACAATTTCACTGCACACATGCTGCAGCCTCTATGAGATGGACATTGTTACTTTAACAAGGAATGATGTGGCTTTTAATGAAAGTACGAGAGTTCCTTAAGTCCAGACTATGTGGCTAATTCCCAGGAAGGCACTTAAAACTGAATTTATTGTACTCGTTTACATTTCAATGCATGTTCCAGAGAAATCAGGGAATTATAAACCACGGGTCTATTTTTCTCCTCTCTGAGTATGCATAAATGTGGAGAAAAATGCAGCCAGTGTTTTACGTCTCCCCCATTGCTCTGACTGCACTCTGTGGACGCTGAGGGGAGGGTGTTCTACATCCCTGCTTTTCTCTACACATCTAGCGTCTGCAGTAATCCCACACACATACAAGTATGGTACATATTCTGCTGCATAACAATTATTTTAGATTCAACACTACAGTACCTCCTCTGCTGCCTTGTTAACCCATATAAAAGTATAATTTGCAGAACAAATACTGTAAAGTTTATGTCTGAAAGTCATGATATTTTGTGTAACCAGTATATTCAGTGTGGATTTATGTGCATAGGTGTATATATGTATGCCTCCACAAATTGTGGATGCGCATACAGACTCAAGTAAAACACGAAGGTGGAGTTTTAGATGGATGGTGATGTGTGGGATATTCCAGTACGTTAGTCTCAACAAAGAATCAGCACATTAGTCAGGCAGCAGATAGGCGGTTTTCCCCGCACAGCATTTGTCAGAGACCCACCCTGGTCAAGCCAAGTTTGTTGGTCCCTTTGGTCAAACCACCCACTGGCTGTGGCTCACTAACTGGTCAGGCACGGTCAAGATGACCGGTTGCCAACAATATCAGGTTTGCACATTTAAAGCTTCAAAAGGCAGCAAGGGGTAACTGTGTGAACTTAAATTTGAACTCTAGATCCCAGAAGTTGTGTAACATGATGTCAGTAAATTGCACCCAGCTTGCTCTTGTTTACAAACCCGGTCAGTCTGTGTTCACTTTTATACCTGATGTTAGCGAGTTCAGCTTTCTCTCAACTGTTTGCTGCTGTTTAGGAATATAAAAGGAGCGTAGTATTATTTGCAGGGAGCATGTAAAGACAAATTTAGAGGCTCTCAATAATGGCGATCAGGCCCTCTTTTCTATTGAAGTCTCATTTCATCAATTAGCCTAATGACATGGGTATAAATATCTCACCTTACATACCTTTAACACAACCTCCTCAAAATATGTTCATATACTACTAATTTCCTTTGCCAAATAGGTTCTGGAAGAAATGTTATTGCTGCATAGATTATGTTCACTGGCAATATTTTTTGCAGTCAAGGAAGTGTGATATTTCTATATTGTAGAGAGGTTGTAGGGAGGGGGTCGGGGTGAATGGTTGGCTGCACAAAGCACAGAGCTTTGGTTACAGAGACCAGGGTTTATGTCCTGCATCCCACATGGTGTTAGGTTTAGGCTACTGACATGGTTAAGGTCAGGATAAAGATCATATTTTGGTTAGATATTAAAGTTAATGCATCCCGTCTCATGCTTCAAGTCAAAGTTTTGCATATGCGTTCAGTATAAATATTCTGTGTTGGCAGTGAGCACTTTGCAGATACGTTCAATATAACGACCCTGTCCCAAGAAATTACTTTTATATACTACTAATTTGCAACAGCAAAAATTATTTGAAGGAGAAATATTGTTAATCAATGTATCTGGCAAGTCGCTCATATTTATATTGAACATACCAGTAAAATGTTCACTGACAACATATTTTCTTTGTTTTCCTATATCCGCTCATAGCAACTAAAGCAAGTTTAAACTATTTATTCATTATATTTAAGAACTTGGTTAAGGTTAGAGAAAGATCCTGGTTTAATACAGAAAAAGCCCATAATGACTTTAAGCCAAGACACAACATGTTTTGACATTGAACTGAAACCACAATTGTTTCCTAACCTTAACAAAAGTGCTTTCATTGCCTAAATTTTACCACAGGTGGGACTCAGGACAGGATGCAAACCCCCAGGCTCATGTGTCAAAGTCCTGGACCTAATACGCCCAGCATCCACCGTGAGCACTTCCCTACAACATTCGTACAATACAAAACTGTAGCACTTATTTGACTTAAGAAAACTCTGCCTGTGAACTGAATTGAAGCTTACGTTTCCCATCACAACGTAAGTGGAAGAACAAATTAGTATTATTAAACGTAATTTCTAAGAGATGCAGGGTTGAACAGATATGGTAGCATTATGTTTCCTACAAAACATTTTTGAAACTGCAAACAATATGTGTATGGATGTGATTTTTGGGAGAGGGTTGCTTTGAAATCATTTTACTGATATGTTTTTGAACAGTAAATTCTTACACACTTTTTGTCGCTCCACAACTAAAAAGCAAAGTAATGTACTGTAAAAACTTGGCAACATTGAGTTTTATCATTATCATAACTTAACATTACCCAGGGTATAATATTCTATATCATTGTGGTCAGATGACAGTCTTATGGGAATCACTCTGTATATTGTTGTCTCTACAAATAGAACAAGAATTCAATTACCAAAACCTAACGTATCATTATACCGTTGTTCAGCAGTGTCTCTACAGCGTGCATGTACAAAGACTTGCACTGTAGCAATGCAGGTCTTTCTACCACAGAGAACAGACAGCCTGACATGGTGGCCAATAAAATCAAAAGTACAACAACCCCTGTTGGGTTTCATGGTCACATTTGACATCAATCACTGATGTCCAGGGTCAGCAGTGCGATTTTGTCCACAGGACTCCTCTGATCACTCCCTCACACTCCTCAGCAAAACAGTCCTCTACATCAATACTTCACTGGGAGGGCACTTACTGGACATGAGGTCGTTATTGCCAGAATTAAAAAAAATATATCTTCAAGCAGTAATACCGCTGGAGGTCTCTTTAACAGCGCTCCTCAGTCTATGAGCAGCAAAAGGGCAAAACCTGCGAGTGGGCTTTTTCTTTTCTGGAGAAAGGGAGAAAATTGTGTTGACTTTGGAGTCCCCCTTGTTTCTCTTCATCACAGGAGTGAGGGGTCCAGTGATTTTTATAGGGCATACGTCTGACATTTTGATTTCGGCAGTGTACTTTTGACTTTGATGTCAACCCCTGCAATTTTCCTCGCAAAAAAGGTTGTGACACGTCAGGGTGGTATGTACAATATTTACTGTATTTCCCTCACTGTACCTTACTCTTTGTCCTGAGA
Organism: Macquaria ambigua; assembly: GCA_008360985.2. NCBI lineage: Eukaryota > Metazoa > Chordata > Actinopteri > Centrarchiformes > Percichthyidae > Macquaria > Macquaria ambigua. The sequence goes on from VMKM01000491.1 coordinate 164,759, forward strand.
GACCACTTAAGTGTGAGAGATTAGAATGGAAATGATCAATCACTGAAGCTCCTAAATCCACACACACACACACACACACACACACACAAACTAACACATTGCATTCACACCCCATCTTGTCTCCCACTCCATAACTTGACCTTTTAGTTATGTGGTCCATGAACAACTTTCTGAATCCTCTCAGAGGTTTAAGACACATTAAAGTTGTTTTGCCTGCAGTCAAGCTCTGGATTCATGTCCAACAAAGTACATGGGGAATTCCCAGCATGCACTGTGAGAGTACAGCAACAGAACGGCTATGTATCTCTATCACCAAAACAAAAATAAGCATGGATTCTGCTGCTTGAACTTGAAATTGTAAGTCAGACTGCAACATGCATGTGTCATTCAGTAAAAACTGTTCTTGTGTGGTGTATAAAACCAACTACAGTTACTCATGTATATGCAAGATTAATTCAGATTTGACATGTCATGCTCTGGTGCCAAAATTCTGCAGCCAAACTGTGCCCATGTGTTTTTGTTTTTCTTTTCTTGCGCATGTGAAAGACCATTTGGAAGCAATTTTTCTTTGTTAATATGAGTATTATTTTAATTGTTGTAATTATAGGTTAAACTGTTCGACCACTCACAAGGTGCTCAGCAGCTTTAGACAAGACGACAACTTGACTCCTTTCAGTCCATTTCTCCTCTCCTTTTCTACTTCTTTCCCCCTAAAAAAATAACATTCAAAATAATAAGATTTTCCATATTAAAGGCACTTTATTATTTTGCTATTATAAAAGCTAGATCAAGTTTTGCATTTGTAATGATCCTGCAGGAATTTTATGATTTCTGTCTGAATGCAATCATAATCATTCCCTAAATAAAACTTTATAAAATGATACATTCATCTACCCACATTTGGACTTGTTTTGCTGGAACATTGTTCAGCTTTGACATATCTTGTACTGTGACAAATCAGCATATGAGGGGCAGCAAAAACTCTGAGGAGAGAGTTTTTGGGAGTTCACTGTTTGCTGGCTAACCTCTTTGCGGTTTCCTCTTTCTTTGACCCCTAAATCACAACAGAGATATAGTAGTCCAGCATAGAGTCTGGTAAAATTTAACCTTCAGCAGACCTTAGTTGTGGGTGGTACAACATATTTCACTTACATGAAGTCTTGTTAAAACTCAATTATGTAAAAGACTTGCCTGGTTTAAGTGAAATTATGAAGGAAAAAAATCATCTTTTTGCATGAAAAATCATCTCCTTTTTTGTTTGTCCTTGCTACCAGAGAGCTGTATGAAATGGGAAGCAAATTCTTTATCTGCTTGAACCAGCCCTGGAGGCTCATAAAGCTCTTTAAAGTAGGATTTTCAAGAGAAAAGTTTATGTAAACTGTATTAGGGTTTTTGTGAGAAAGTGAAAGTGGTAATTGTCCACATTCCAACAGTTTCAATACATAAACTATGGGACCGTCAGCCGTGAACAACCCAGCTGCTAGCAATTTGTGTAGCAGATAATAATCAGGCTACATGCAAAGCAGCGTTCCTCTGTCAGGCATTAAGGCTGTGGCCCATGCTGTACAGGATTTGAGACATTTAAAGGAATGGTTGGTTTAGTTTAAATAACCTTGGACAAGAGGAAAAACTAGACCTCCTCTGGCCACATTAACAATCTCACTCCAAGAGCAATCCAGATCATTTATCAAGATGAACCAAAGCATGAGTACACTCATACTGTAGTCTACACAAAGAACACATGTGGCATATCACATATTCAACGCATCTACAGTCAATTTTCAGAACCCGCAGTGAACATTAATCATGGATTCCAGTTTTAGAAATGATCTGAAACCAATAAACAAGCTTGTTATAGGCTTTTTATAGAAGTGCTTGCTTGTCAGCTCCAATGTAATGGACATTGTGGTGGATTACTTTTAAGAAACAGAACAGTGTTTATGGGCAGTAAGCAATTTATCACTGAGAGACACATTTACAAAACCCAAGTGTAAACAGAATAATAACACAAACACGTCTAATGACAAGTTCTCAAAAGAAGCTATGGCAAAAATCTCTGTGTCTTCACCACGTGCAGACACAAGCAGCAACTGCAGCGTCCTCCTGGGTGATTTATGTCCCTGCTCACGGTCTCTCAGGGTCCTCTTCAGCACATGGTCACCTCATGAACAGCTGGGCGAGATATTTGATTGGCTGTCAGGCAGGACTCGTAGACTGTATTGTATGTCTTTTCAGTCATTTCATTGGTGCTCTATTCTTACATGAATGATCTAGTTTCATTTGGGTCAGATGTTTCCCTCAGCAATGCCGTCGCAGCAATCGGGCTGCTCTAATGTTTCCAGGAAACTATAATATTTCTTCAGTAGGAGAAACATGGGGAGTATGGGGAGATAAGGTAAGGTAACAAAATGCTAAAATTATAGACTACATCTCATTAGAACCCACATTTTAATATTTTCAAATCAAGTTAAATATGACCGAATAACTTCTTACATAAATAGGTCTACATAAAGTCCATCATTCATCCTGTCCGTGTAAATTGACCAGTGGTTGTCAAGTAGCAGCCAGCACCATCTGATACAGAGGGAGATGTATCGGGTCAACACAGAGCTGTATTTTTTCCCCTCCGCTCCAGCGCTGCCCCAACAGGTGTTGCTTCAGTCGGAGAGATTAGGTGATCAGTGTCCTCAGATTCCTTCCCACTTGGAATGTCGTACATGCAGAGGAGGACAGGCCTTTCCCGGCTTCCTGACGGGAGGTTAAGGTAAGGTGGGCGGCTGGATGAAAGGGTGAGTTGTTGAGGAAGAATGACAGCCTTTCATGCCATATTGCGAGACTAAGAGTTAGAAACGATTAATTGATCAATTAATGCCAAATAAACTTAATTGGCAACTATTCTGATAATTGATAATAAATCGTTTCAGTCATTTTTCAAGTAAAAATACCAAACATTCCCTGCTTGTAGCTTTTCAGTTGTCAGGGTTTGCTGCTTTTCTTTGTATTATGTGAGAGTAAATTGATCATTTTGTGGTTTTGGATTGTAGATCTTGACAAGACTATACAACTTGTCATGCGAAAATTTTTAAGAGGATGTGACATGGTTACATAATTAATCATGCATCACTAACTCTGATATATCTGATGAGATTGTCCTCCCAAGAAAAACAACGGCATCAGTTGTTTCAGCAGGTGCACCAAAATACTATATGTTTATATTCAAGTGACCAAGGAATCTAGTGGCCGTAGTAATTATGACGGGAGCAAAGGAGGAAGTCCGGTGACGTTATTATAGAGCGACAAAGTCCATGTAGGGAGGCTGTGTGGATGGATGGTTCAACAAAATGTCAGACTTTAACATGGGTGACCGTTGTTTTTTTCACGTTTCCTTCTGAGGGTCAACGTTTTTTAAGCATGACCACTATGGTTTCACATCATTATTATTATAACCATGACGACAAAGGTCCCCTAACCTTAACAAAGTAGTAATTTTAACCCAAACCAGAATGTTTCCCTAACCACAAAATGATCCCTTACCTTAACCAAATGTGTTAGTTGCCTAATCGAATACCATAACCATAGTTTTGCCATTTCCACAATCAATCTTTCCCTAAGCTTAAAGATACCATACTACATAGTACCATGTAGAAAGTGAGAATTTTAAAAAAGTTGGTGCTGGATGTAAAAAAAAAAAAGGTATTGAATGTAATCTGGGGTTTTACAGAATAGTCCAATATAAAAGTTCTTGTCTGGCAATAAGGTTGCAGTCAGAGAAGGCAAATAAATAAAAACAGCAGTGTGGTTGGGGCTTCAGAAGCTGAAGCAACAAAAAGGTGAGTATTAATTGCAGTTCTGTTTCGGGATGCAAACTCCAGTGTCCTGCATGAGGGTCTGACGCGCTACACGTCCAACCACCACCCCGACCTCCAGACACTTTCCACTTTCCACCTCGCTACATAAAGGACACACAACTTCTTGCATTGGCAGTGAATGTTGGCATTGGACGTAAATTGTGACTTGTGGAATTTTCCAATAAGAACATAATTCCCAGGTATACTGGGCTGCTGGTTGAGTAGAAGCATGTAACAGCGCTTTGTCTATATAAGAAGCAGAAGAAGGTACTCCTATGTCAGGGCATGTTCTGTCAGGCTTTATTGCAGCGTCTCTTTTTTGATATGACAACTTTTCCACCTCAGCCAAGTGCAAAAATATTTTTGAGATATTTAAACGCTTTTCTAATTTTTGGCATTTGCATTCAGATTTTTTATGCACAAATTGAAAATGCATGTGGGAGGAAGTGTACCTATAGTGAATGAATTTCATTTTGTGGCATCCATGTAATAACAAGCAGATTAGGATGGAAATTTAAATACAGAGTAAAGGGATATTTTGGTGTTTAGAGAGAGTTAAAGTCTGGCTGTCAGAGGGATTGAGCACAGAGACAGTGATGATACAGTGAGGGTACTGGAGGGTCGTGTGGAGATGGGGTTGCAGGCTGGGTAAAGGGAGGTCACACATGCTTTGTTTCCCCCAGGGAGTCGTGTGGGACGAGACAAGAGTGGTGCCTGCGTTTGAGGTGCAGCTCCTGGGCGCCACACAGATGAGCTCATGAAACGCTATGCTGTCCGCCTAGCCAGGGGTGGGGCATGGAGGGTGAGAGGAGAGGGCATCCCTGCCATCAATCACTCAGGGTGGAGCTGGGACCCACTGCTCCTGGATCAGCCCGACAGGCAGGAGGAACATGGGGCCAAGGACACATTAAAGGCATTGAGTGTCCCCCCTCAGCATGAGAGGGTGGGGATGGAGTCAAAGGAGAGAAGCTGAGGGGATAACAACCAGGAGGTGTGGTGCCGAGTAACTGGAGAGGTGTAGCTGAGCGTGGAGACAAAGTGAGGAGTCGAGACAGGGGCAGGGGAGGGACACTTCTAAGGGAGAGCGGCCTGTGAAACTTGAAGACAGAGGCAAAGATGGAAAGAGACAGACATGGTCAGAAGCCCGGCTTACGGCTCAAAGCTTAGTCCATGAACTCATCACCTTTGGTCACATGTTGTGGAGCTTGGATAAGAATGCGTTCGGTTTCTTAAATGTGTCCATGCTTGCTCAGAGCCAGGAGTCAGTCAGAAGCAATTTCAGGACCCCGTTATGTGTTCTGGGCAGGAGTGTGATCTACCCCTGCGTGTTGGCAGCAGTTACAGACTCAGGGTGAAACGGTCTGCCGGCACACAGGCTCACGCTCAGGGTATCTGGTGTTGACAGACAGGCAGCAGACACACCAGGTACCAGTCAAAGTCCATCAACAGGCAACTCAGGAAATTCATTCGAATATAGACAATCCTTAAAACGTGGAAAGTGATCGTTCAAGTTAGTGTGAGCTTGAACATTCACTATAGTATTCTCATAAACTATTTTCACAAAGAAACAATTATATTTGATACGTATTATGTAAATTTTTGGGTAAATGAATGCTATAATGGGAATAATGTGATTACAAACAAATGTGCTTAGAATAAAGATTTTTCAAAAAAATGTATGGAGCTACGTCAAACCAATCACTCATACATCAGCCGTAAATGATCTAAGAATTTTTTAATAGAAAAATATTCATTGTAAATATAAACACAGAAAGTTTATGCATAATTGACTCAACCATGCAGTGCTACTAGCTGGGTATAACACTTAATTTGGTAATGGAATATATGGATATGGATATAAATAAGAAATTCATTTATTTATTTTTTAGCATTTCACAAAAATTTACACTTTAAGCTGACACACTTCCACACATTTCATGATCATAAAGGAGCAGGGAAAAGAAAAACCTTCCATATAAATAATACAGACATATAAAATGATACTTGAATAAACAAATGCATTCATACATATCATTTTTACTTGTGTGTGTAATGTAATAGGAATGAAATACTCATGACCAGGCACATTTTTAAAATTATGACCTAAGGAAGATTTTGCTAAATTTCTACACATTTATTGTTAGCCTGGGTTTAATGAGAAAATCACAACTCATTGTAAAATGAGATGCATATTTTTCACCAACCTTGGGTCAAGTCCAGAATCAGTGTCCCAATTTCAGTAGACATACTTTTATTTACAAGCAGTGCATTAAAAAAAACCCAATGTTAGTCACACTCCTCCCTTCTTACATGTAAATATGTTGTCTTGGCTCAGATTGGACAGTAACCCTTGCACGCTTTTTAAAGCAAACACCTGCGACGCATAAATCTGTAACAAACTCCCAGACTAGTATGTTACATTTCTAATAAGCGTCACCAAACAGGGAGGGGGGTAAGTGAAAAAGAATGGCTACTGTATGGGTTTGTAATAAGAGCCAGCTGTGGCTAGCCATGTGGGCTCTGCGCCGGGAGCATGTTGCTAAAAGATTTGCGCCAGGGAGAAGCTGGCAGGCACATCATAAATCTAGCTTGTTGGGTATGGTTGCTTTTTTGAGGAGACTCGAAACAAGCAAATTGTCTTTTAATTAGTGAGAAATCCCTCCCGAGCATACAGCACATGATCAGAAAATGGATTTCTCTTCAAGCACACGAGCTGTGCACATAAGAGAGCAAAAGCTTGCCTTACCTCAAGGCTACTGCATACCATGTCAGGTATTATGCAACTTTGTTCACCTGAGATTTACTTCTGAAAGTGACAACAACCTTTGACAGTGAACCTGTCACTTACTGGTATGGCGTTACACAACAAATACACATGTGCAATGGAAATATAACTGAATAGAAAAACACCACAGAATTACACTGGATGAAGTATAATTAAAGTCTGAGCCCTGTCACCTTGGTGTTCTGATCCAACAAGTTGCTGAATTTGCTCCAGAAAGCAACAGGACAGGATTGGAGCCCCAGTAATAATTCTGGGAAATGGGGTGGCATTTCACAGTGCTAAACCTGCCCCAAAAGAATTTGTCTGTGTCCTCTGCTTAAATAATTAAAGCAGCGAGGGTCTGAAATAAACCATGCAGTCCCACATTTTCTTCTTCTCTCTCAGCGCCACATGCAAACATGTGAAACTGCGTGTAGGTATGAAAAAGAGAAGTAAAAAAGAAACATTCCTGTCTGAGCAATCACTGTAAGCACTACATCATGTTTATTAACAGTACTAAATCAGAGTCTGTGCCGCGGAGGGGAGCTACAATACTCCTGAGGAGCCTCCAGAATGACTCTGCCTGAGTGAGCACAACATTGCACATTTAGAGTATGTAATAGGAGGGGTGGGAGTTTTAAAGACAGAAATCTTTTCTGTATTCCCTCCTTTCACCTTTTATTCTTCCTGTGTCTATAGCTCAGTCAAAAACACGTTCATTTTAGGAATTTCCTCTGAGAATGAGGAAGGTGAAACGATATAAATAGCCACGGCCTTTCTGTTCCATTCATTCTGTCTCACTTTTGTCCATTTTCCCACAGGCTAGTACAGTTAATATATTATGAAAGATCTGAGTCAGTGAGGAAAACAGATACAAACAGAAGGATTAAAACTGTACCACCTCTAAACCTTACACGTCCATACCAAGTATCTCTTTTTGCCTTTCTCTTCTCTCTTATCCACAGCTGTAGACCTCCAGGGCCCCCCGCTCTCTGTGTGGGCCGGGGACTGCGCCCAAGACCCAGGCAACCAGGGACGAAGTGGTACATTCACACACATGCCCTTCTAGCCCTGTGCTTCCTGCTCTCCTGAAACCCCATTGGCCCCTGCGTTTGTAATTACCACTGTGAGCAAATGCACTCTCCCTCAGCTACAAATTGCTGATAAGCTGCTTTTCTAAAACACAGTCCACTACTACCAGTCATTAGCAACATGATCTCATACTGTATGCCCACCCTGGTGCCTGTGAAAACAACAGCTCCAAGTGAGGGAGACTTCATGATGGTTGGCTTATTGTTTGAAAAAAGAAATAGTTTTTCTTGTTCAATGTACCAGTGATATTAACCACTGTGTCTCAAAGTCTTTGATTTTAATCTGATATGAAAATTACTTATGTTCAGTTGTTGAGTACAGTTTTCATAAAGGTTCACCAACATGTATGCCATTAATTAGTTTTCCTGATTCTTTTGACCTCAGTTGAAAACCATAACAACACACAATCCCCTAAAATCCCTGCTGGTATCATGTCAATCATAAGCTGAAGCCTTTTACTAACAGGCATGTTGCCATTTGTGGCTTATAAACAGAACTGACAAAGTTACACAGTCTACCTTAACAAGCTTGCCCTCTGAACTCAGCACAGCGCCAAACCTCCTAAAGCTCAAGCAGTGACTCAAGAATGGAGATAAGGTGATACACATCTTGATGTAATTTTTATAGCATTGATTATTGTTTATATACAAATGAACACCTAGAGTAAGCATCAATGCTGGCTACTAGTATTAGTAACTTTCTGTAATCAGAAAGTTACTAAACTAATGAAATCTCATTGAGATCAAGATATCTTTTTAAAGAGAGAGTTGAGAACAGGAAACATTCATAGTCAGACAACCATACAACCTGCATACAAGAGCAACACATCTAAGGCTAGACAAACAAGAATCAAGCGACAAGTGGAATTAATAAAAACAATTACAGAAATCTTAAAAACATCAGATAGTAAAGTTTTAAAATCTCCAAAGGGAACAAAAGACTCTAGCTTGAGGGCAGTTTACAGGTCATTTCATTTAAAAGGTGCATATGGGATATCTAAGATTAATTAGATGAAGATGAACCTGGGATGAGTAGAACCAGGGGCATATAAAATTGTATCATCTGCATAAAAATGGACCTTGGAATACTGATTAGGATAAGGAATGGTATTCATATATAATACAAATATTAATGGACCACAGATAGATCCTTGCGGCACCCCATTATTAATGGAAAGAGGACTTGACTCAGCACTAAGGCTTGAGTATGAGATCAACCCAAAGTCGTGATGCTGATGTTGAAGGCAAATACTTACCGTATATGCCTAATCACAGCCCACAACCTCTGAACCTTTGCCTTTGTCTTTGCCTGTGAACGTAAGTCAAGGATGTCAGGTGTGTGTGTCTTTTGGATGTAACATCAAGAGAGAAAATTGTCCAGCATCGATGGAGGTTTGTATTTCAAATGCGTGCCTTCTAGTTATCTTCCTGATATTCAGCTGCACCTGCTCTTTCCTGTCTGGATGGAAAATTGTCTTAAGGCAGTAATGGGTTTCATTTGAAGTTTAGTGACAATGTGCTCTTGTTGGAGTTTGTTTTGAATGGCCTTAGTACCACTGCATGTTTCAAAGTGCTGTTCGAAGCATCAGAAAGCTCTGACAGATTAGAGTTTTGTGCCCAAAAACCACATTCAGAGATTTGTGTGATGAAGCGTGCCTGATGTGAAAATGGGCAGGATTTTAAGTGTCTGCAAATTCAGTTCAGTACCTTCTTCACACCTCTAACACTGGTCAACTGCTTACTAAAAACAAACGGAAAAATTCCCCAGTTAAAAAGGTACGAATGACGCAGTTGAGACAAACTGTCCAATGTGGTCACGCAAAACGTCATACAAACTATCTATTTGAAGCATGCCTCAGCTTTTACAAGAGGTGGGTGGGGGGAGGTGAAAGGTGCAGGGGAGATGGGACATGGCAAAGTCCTGCTTGTAAGGCCTCCAGGCCGAGGGATGCTGAGTACTCTTCACCCGGGCAAAGGTTCACTCCGATCATCTGGGCCAATCTGTTCCAGACGTGGTAAATGACACATTATTGGATCCAGACCTGACAAGGGCTTTGTGTATATTACATTACCAGACACCAGGCTCACTTAAGCTTCATTACCTACATCCCTCCTCCCCACCAAGAAAGAGAAAAAGGAGAGAGAGAGGGGAAGAGAAAGGGCAACGTAGATCTTACCCCAAGCCATGCACAGAGGGTGCTTTTTCCTCCAGGTCAGGCCGATACTCTGCAGTCAGCTCGCCATCACACAGCTTTCTTTCTCCCTCTCTTTTCCTCTTCTTTCTTCTCCCTGCTTTCTGCGCTGGGAACCCGTTAAATATAACAACACCAGAGTCCACCCTGGAACACCCAAGACGATTCTGCCCGCAGGGATTTTTGGGGAGATATTAGAAACACACCAGAGAGGTCACCCCACCCTCCTCTCTTCCCACACAGATGTAACTAACGGCGTGGACTAATTTGAGAATTACCAAGTAGAATGGATGCAGAATATGTTTTTAGTCAATGCATTCCCTGTTGTGAGCAACTACAAGTAATTACTTATTTGAATGTGGCATGTTTATGACTAATTGGCGGAGAAAACCCTTACATCTGCCCTCAAATTAAAGATTGACTCCCTAAACCGATTTAAAGCCCTTGAGACTGTGAAGCTACTGTAGCAGCAACACTCAGAATAACATCTTAACTACAGCATGTTATGGTGGGAGGTTTCCTGTGGCTTGGATGCCTCTCGGTAGGATATGTGCCATAAGCAGTTGGTGGATTTGGCTAAACCTTCCTTTATTTGGATGACATACACACGAACACCCATACCACGAATTTCTGGCAGGGATTACTTGCTTAAGTTTCCATTCGCCGCTTCTTAAACTGCAGACAGGTGTGTGTCTTTAAAAGCGAGCATCTGTAGGAGTGTGTGTGTATATCCATAAGTGCTTGTATATGACACTGCTCAGGTATACATTCCACAGTGCGGTCCGCAGGCTCAGATTCCTTACTTAACATGTGGGCATCGGGCTACAATCTAAACATGTGATCCCAGACAGAGGCGATTCGTAATAAAATGATTTTGTGGCATAAGGCCACACCCGTTGCCTTAGTACTTCTACCGTTGTCAAATAGATTACACATGATGATTTACAGCCTATAGAAAAGCTCTCTATAACACATGGACCACCACACCCTCTTGACCTCCACCCACAGAGACCGTAATCACATAACAAATGGATCTATTTTCCGAACAGCAAGAATTTAAATGACAATCACCTTCCACGGTTTCTCTGTTGCATCACCTGCCAGGGTGCAAGGACAGGGGACGCTGCAACAGAAGTCAGACTAAAGATATATGTGCCTCTAGGAATGATAACTGAAATGTGCACTCACAAGCGTCAGTTAAGATATATGTGCCACAAGGATTACTGTTACAGTAAGAGGCCCACAGCTGTAGCTTCCTCAGTAGCCAGAGAGAGGTCGAGAAACCACATTATGTACGGTTTGCCATATGTAACATGAAATAATAACAGCTGCACCATGTACGACCTTAAAAGGGATGATGTTTTTATTATTTTTTGTGCTTACACCACTTTGGTTCACTTAGATTTTTATGTGATAACTGGGTATTAGGCAGAATATATAAAGCAAAGAATACAGTACATGGGCGCAGTATATGGAGACATTCACTTTTTGCCCACACGTATAATGGAGTCATACACACATTTTAGCATGGCATGCCTTTCAGCACTGAAAAATACTTGGAGTATATTTATCAACATCAACTTTGTCATTCGTCACTTTCTACGTGACATCACTTCTTTCTGTTTTCCTCTGTCGCTCATTCAACGCTCTGCTTTCTTGTTTGTTTAAACTCTGTTCATTACAACCCACTGGTTGCAGGGGTCACTTTGATGCCAAGAACTGTGAATACACAATGGTAAGTTTGCCATTTTGTTAACATTATTGAAGAAAGAAATTTGGCAGACTAGTTTTTTTTCTTACTATAAGAATCTAAGACAATGTAGTGCTTTTACTAGAATCTTCTTTAACATTACTTAAGCCATGTAATTAATAATGGGATAAAGTTGCTTAATAAGAAATAAATGACCAAAAGTAATATTTTGATCATTTTAACGGTGCCTTTACCTACAGTAAAAGATGTGTGCTTCTTCATCAATGACCATGTTTAAGTGTAATGGTAGACGAACACTACAAGTAAAAAAATTGTCTGTTATTCTGCCCTTCACACATTTGTCCGTGTCTGACATTATATGAGTGTGTGTGTGTGTGTGTGAGGTTAGATGGTCATGGAAGGCAGCTCCAGCTACACTGTTCCAGCTCATTAGCCGTGATTAATCGGCATGTGAGCTTTCCCATGGTCCCCTTTGCCTGGTGGAGACAGAGCTCACCTTGGAGGGCACAGGGAGTCCAGGCAGCTATACACCACCACTGTTAACACTCTGCCACATGTAAGAATGACTTGTATACATTAAACTTTACTCGTCTCAGACATTTTTGCACTTGCTTACATTTGCACTGCTTTTGTGGACATGTAGGAATTTTTAAATGTTAGATATTTTACTTTTAATTGATTATTGTCACAAATTCACAAATCTATCCATGTTTGCAGATACAACCAAAATATAAGAGAATATATGAGAAATTCAATTACTTTTACAATGTATGAAATATATTGACTTGGGATTACAGTCTCCATGTATTTAGGTAAAAATTAAACTACAATTAAAGTGAATCATAATTTTGGCCACAATTCATTGGATATCCTTAACCAGGGACATATACAGTATACATATATGTTAATAAAAGCTGTGCATATTTTAAATGTGATTTATAACTGATCTATTTCAAGAAGTATACAGAGGTTCAGGACAATGATTTAGGCAAGCAAGTTTATTTGTATAGCACATTTAAAAAACAAGGCAATTCAAAGTAAAATAAGACACAAAAAGGCATTCATGCAAGATATAAAAAACACAATATAACAATTTTACAATATAAAAAGATGCATATTAATAGGGTTTAAAAGGAGACAAGCAAAATAGAGGATAAAATGAAGCTAAAATTGAATTAAACAGGTAAGACATAAAGATATGCAATATACAGCATGGCAGATACAGTAGATAAGACTTATAACATTTGCCATAACAATATAACATTTTACATAAAGTTTATATTTTACTAGCTGTGTTAGTATTAGTATAGTTTGTTAGTTTTTATTTCTGTGTCATGCCAAACATCTGGCCAATCCCATGTGGGTTTTCCAAACACAGCTATTTTACAAAACATGCATTTTCTGGCAATACATACAAAAACAAAGAACATCAGTTACTGAACAACATTATAAAGTACTTCTTTTTTTTATTTTACATTGTATTTTATATTTTACTGTTCCCCTCAAGCTCCTTGAATGTAATTTCCAGTTGAAACCATTATTAAAAACGTTATCTCAGACAAAAATGTTGATGACATAATACCACAAATATAATGTGACTTTGGATGTGAAGGGAACCTACCTGAGAAATTTTGTTTCTAAATATTTGACCCCACATATAAACTCCACTGATAAAACAAAAAGAAAATCCAGGTTCGTTCACACACAAATATACATTGATGTAGGTCTCCTCAATTAAGACATAATAAATTCAGTGAAGCCTTTGTTTTTTTCACTTATTGAGGAAATATGCTCACTAATCCACTGATATAAGAACCATCTGTGTAAATTCATGCCCACAGAGGATGGACACTCGCTGGCTGCAGTGTACTGTATCTGCTGTGCACGGCAGTGAGAAGACTGTGATGAACTCGCAGTGATTGGCTCGAGACTTTCAAAGGGGGATCTGTCTCATCTTCATTCTGCCCATTATACTTCTCCCTAAAATAAATAAGACTTGTTTCTGTTGGGTCCCTAGTCGCCCACACATACACACACACACACACACACACACACACACACTCACTCACTGACGTAACCAGGTTTATTCTCCCATGTGTAAGTGGGGGAGTCACATGTTTTATTCTGGTTCTGGCAAATATAAAGCGCTTACACTGTTATCTGTCACACATGCTCACAGTATTATATTGTACAGTATCTTTAGTGTTTCCATTTTTTTTACCTGGTCCTTTGAAGTTGCAGTAATTACAAAAAAAACCTTCAAATATCATGTAATACTCATTCATCATATTGCAGGATGCAATGACATGTTAGAACAGGTTATGGTAACACAGAAAAATAAATCTAAACACTTAACAAAATTAATAAAAAATATAAAAATCTTTGGGAAGGTGACAAACAATTTTTTTTATTCATGTATAAACTTTAAACCATGGTCCTACATTTAAACTAAAAGCTGTTACTGACCACACATACCCAGAATGAGCACATGCTGAACCTTGTTTCACTTTTGTTTAAATCCGCTGTTCCAAGATAATTCAGACACAAATATGCTTAAAGCTGCAGAGGTTTCTTAATTTCCTGTGTGGGCCACACACAACTACACAGATCTTTTGGCTACAGACTCCACTCTGTAACTAAGACACAGAATCCGCTGTCATTATTTTTACAGTAAAAATAGATTTCAGTGAAGGGCTCCCACTTATGAAAAGTTAACAAAATAATTAATGGATTAATTTAATAATTATTCCTCTGTGCCCAGCAGTTTTCTGATGAATATAATTTTTCCCACAATCCTGGAGCAGGAGAATGCCACAAGCCTATTTTTACATATATAAATAACACAAAAGTGATATTAAATTATATTCAAATAAGATAATTTCAACATCGAATAAATAAATAATCTCCTTTTAGGCATTTAATTCTCCAGTGCATCCCTGTTGACTCATGACAAATCCTCCTGAAAATTATTGCCCTTATTTCCCTATGTTTTTATTGTGTGAGTGACCAGCACAGTTTACTCTTTCTAAACACCTGGCTGTGTGACGAGGTCCACGTCCTCTGATTTGAGCCAATTAGTCAGCAATCCATCAGTGCACAGTCCCGGTCAGCCTGCTGAAACCCATCTCACAGGACAGACCCCAGTTGCCCAATAAATGCAAAGAACGTGCTGAGAAGAGAAAAGCAGAGCAGCAGGAGAGAGGCCAAGAACCTGGAATTAAGCGGGGCCGCCTGATCCACACCAGCAGAATCACAGCCAGCCAAACAGAGTGCTCATTGTCTGTGGCAGACACCACTGAGCTCTGCTCTTTGTCGCCCCCCTCCCACCTCCACACACACTGTCCTTCACTATTGCAGGCAGCAAGGAAGAATTATAGAGCTCATTGTTGTTATAGCACATTGTAAGTGCTTAGGGGAACCTTCTATCTTCAACACATCTACTTTTTAAGATTTAAGAAAAGAAAAGCATTTTTCAGTTTATAATAGCTTGAAAAAGCTTTTATCAGTTTTGATGAAAATCCAAATAAAGGACACATGATCATTCCACTAAAGTAAAAAAAAAACAAAAAAAACTGGAGTTCAAAGGCTTACCTCAGCTGTGACAGAATGCTCTCCTGGTTTAAAAAGTACAGACCTTTAATCTTCCTTTAATTCCCTCAGACAATAACATCAACACACACACACACACACACCCCAATACACAAGCACATTCACACACTCACACACATATGGAGGGGAACAGGAGTCAGCAGGCAGCAGTGACTGCTGAATAATTCAGAAATGGAAATGCATGATTGATGTGGGACATTTCATTTCCACACCTTTAAATGGTCTCTTTTAGCTCCGGTACAGAACAGGCCAAGTGGTCTTTGCAGTTCAAAGCCTGGCATGGATCAGGCCTTCCTAGTCAAGCTCTTTGGGACAAGAGTGGCTTTATTCTGTGGCAGGGGCACCAGTGCTGGTGGTTGGGATTCCACACCTGTGTTTGCTCCTTACCCAATAATTGAGAGCTGCATGCTATTTTGAGCCCAGAGCACAAAGTGCCTCACTCATGAGGAACTCGGGATGAAGAATCTTGGCTCCCAGTTTGATGTGGCTGGAAAACCTGAAAACCTGAGGATTAGCCCGGCAGGGTGCAGATATGCTCAAGAACATAATGAGTTTAAAAGACAAACATATATAAAATGGAAGAGCTACATTTAGCTCAGTTGTGACTGATGCATTGTTAGCATCTCTCACATTATTATGAGTTTTGTCTTAATTTTATAGTTTAAATATTACAGTAATTCAAATAAAGTCCAAATGTAAGAAAGTTCAGTGTGTACAAACGCATACAGCTGACAATATTTACTCACAATTCATTATTTCCTGGTAATAAGATTTGAAAACAGAAAGCATTATTCCGCAGTGGTGCAAGAAGTAAAAGGCAAAGTAAACCTCAAAGTAAAATACTTAATAATGTTGTAGCTGGGGGAGATGGAGCTAATTTTAACTACTTTATATGCTGCTGGGTAGATTATTCAGTATCAATCAATCACGTTTTATGAGCTGACCATCGGTTTTGTATGTCAAATCTTAAAATCGTAAAAAGTATTTTAATATTTAATGTTTTCATCTGAAATGTGGTGGAGTAGAAGTAGTAATAAATCACCATGCTCAAGAAAAGTTCCACATAATTGTACTTGAGTAAATGTACTTAGTTATTTTTCATTTTGTCATCGAAACAAACCGACTCAGCAGCATGTTGCCAATACAATAAACCAGGGGAATATGAAAATTCATAGACAGGCTTAAAAAGCTGACTAAGTAAGGATAGACAAAATGGAAATGAGCAAAAAGAACAGCGAGTGTGAGCCAACGCACTGTTACTGAGTTAAGTCAGTTTAGAAGAGGGTCAGTCCAAGTGCAAAGAGAACTTCAAGTCAAAACAAACACTCACTTTGGCTTCTGACGGGACGGCGCGCTCACTTTTTCCCACAATTCTCCAGAACAGCTTAATTCACAGTCACACAAGCTAGGTGGTCACGAAACTCATCACAAATGTTCCAGATGTAATTAAATTTTCACAAAAATGTCCACTTTTCTTGCCATATACGTGATGCATGTTATATATTTTCACAGAATGACAATGATAGATTTAGAGTTATGTTTTGTGTTTCATGACAGCTCTGCGCTGCCAGTTCATAATGATATTAATAGGGAGGGTCGAAAATGTCAAAACATTCCTCAGTTGTCAAGCAACCTTGCCCTAGTTAAACCTTTAAAAAAAAGGGATATGTTGTTACCAACCAACAGAATCCAAATGGGACCCATTTTTATTTAAAATGTTAACTGGCTGGCCAAGCTGGCTGGGTAATTTATTACCAAGAGACAGGAATTTTGACAAATAATTCAGCTCAGCAAACTCGGCTGTGGCAAAGTTCAGCAATTAGGCTCCTATATAAAGAAGGTCTACTCCTCTGCATCGAGTGTGCTGGATTTATGTGCACTTTCGAGCTAGCGGGCAGGTTCAAAGCCCTACATAGGGGAGCTGGAGGTTGACACATGGGGAATTTCACAAATATGGTGGAACACACACATTTTGCAGTAAATCTGACCAGAGAATAGTGGTCTTTTGGGGAAAGGAGGTGGTCAGTGAGGGGAGTGAGGTGGAGTGTTGAGTGAAGGCATAGCTAAATAATCAACCCGAGATGGGGGTCAACTGTT
Source organism: Macquaria ambigua (assembly GCA_008360985.2). Taxonomy (NCBI): domain Eukaryota; kingdom Metazoa; phylum Chordata; class Actinopteri; order Centrarchiformes; family Percichthyidae; genus Macquaria; species Macquaria ambigua. The sequence continues at coordinate 182,071 of VMKM01000491.1, forward strand.
TTCAAGTCATCTGTGATATTAAAGAGGCAGAAGAAAGGAGAAGAAAACAGGATGACAGTGATTTTTCACAGCCTGATTGCAAAATAATAGAATTGCAAATAACTTTTTAAGGCTTGAAAACTGCTTTAAAAATACAAAGTCCTAATGCAGCTCACACATGTTAAATTTTGACTTCCAGTCAGCCAAGCCTAAACCCTCTGTCAATATTTAGCTTTCTTTTAATGGGGTGATTTTATGCTACTGTCTGACCATGATGGCCAATGAGTAGCTGCTTGCTCAGTGTCATAGTGAGTGTACCTGAGAATAGCTCTGGGTAAACCATTACACTCTGCTAGTTCATAAAGCATAAAGTGACAGAGATTCAGGACCTTTTGGCGTAAGAGTTTAAGATACACACACTCAAATATTTCTACATAGACAGAAAGAATCT